>OZ024913.1:46203284-46350769 GCA_964017125.1 Flabesymbios commensalis | reverse complement strand
TATACTGCACCAGGTCCCCCGCCCTTGAAATATAACTGTAGCAAAAAAAGCGTAGGAACCAATAGGATATAATAAACGTTGATATAACTATAGTTGTAAAAACAATAATAGGACATATATGGTATGTAGTAGTGCCCATATGGCATGTTTAAATAATCTAATACGTACAACATATCCACAAATAGCGTGTGACAATAAAGTATTTAAGCACTACAACGAAATATACATACCTAAAATATATGTGCAAGTATTAACTAGCATAACAATAAGAAATATACATGTTAATAATGCATGTTAAATATCAAGTGATATTAACAAACAGCAGTGATTTACTGCTGTTTGTTAAGGTAAAACCAATATCAATACACTCTTTGCACGAGTTTGCGCGTGAGCATTAGTCTGAACAAAACAGTTCAGCTTTGGTCACTGTGTGGCGTGTTGTTATTGAAAAGTGTGTAACATTAGTCTGAACAAAACAGTTCAGCTTTGGTCACTGTGCGGCGTGCTGTTATTGAAAAAGGTGTATTTCACAAAATGGTACACCGTCTACGGCGTTGGTCCAACATTTAACCAGCATTGGGTCAACTTGGGCTAAAATATCCTATTATTAATAGTAAATAATCATAATAATCTTTATTTATAGCGGGTGACCCATTGAGCTTTCGCTCATCTGCCATGGGGCCCTCCTTAAAATCCATACATGTACAAATGGCAAAATAATCCATTATACATACATAAATATAAAAATAACATTCTATACAGAAACAAGAGGCTCAGGGGCCTTGACGTTTGTCAACAGCATTGCAAAAAATCAGCTATAAATGTGTCAGAGAATGTATATCTATACTCTAAGATGCATTATCATGAAAAGATGTACAGTATTAGACTATTATATCCTTTATAGCGATCATTGGCATTTATATTATTATGTTCGGTTCCCATAATACATTTTGCTGATTTTACACACGTTCTGAAGCACTGCACCTAGTGACATATGCTTGACAAAGAATCATTTCACAGGACTACAATGTTAATATTACAAAAGTGCAATCATTACTTCTTCTGGGACTTTTATTATGCCTCAGTTAGCCAGGAATTTTCACAAAATCTTGAATTTTCAATTTTATTTCTTCTGCCTAAAATACGCCTAACAAAGTTGTAAAATATCAGCTTTTAATGTTTCTTACTCAGCCGTGAAATATACAGTAGCCCTAATCCATCATTATTACATGTAGACGTGATGCACTTTCACTGCACCCTCTTACGTAATGCCAATTATGGAAATCACAATACACACAGTAGACCTGAGGATTATGGTTGGCCATTATGGTTGGCCATCACCCTCATAAGTAAAGCGGAGAATGCAGATAATTAAAAACCGTCCGCGGATAATTAAAAACCTTCCGCAGACAATTATTATTAATTCACCGCGGAAGGTTTTTAATTCTCCGCGTAAGGTTTTAATTATCCGCGGAAGGTTTTTAATTTTCCGCAGAAGGTTTTTAATTCTCCGCGGAAGGTTTTTAATTATCCGCGGAAGGTTTTCAATTGTCCGCGGAAGGTTTTTAATTATCCGCAGAAGGTTTTTAATTGTCCGCAAAAGGTTTTTAATTATCCGCCGAAGGTTATAATTCTCCGCGGAAAGTTTTTAATTATCCTCGGAAGGTTTATTTACTTATGAGGGTGATGGCCAACCATAATATGAAGACCCATGAACGCTTTCTCAACGCACAAAATCTTTGCTGAAATGTTGCTGTAGTGTTGTTAGGCCAACGTTGAGTCAGGTGTTAGTTGGCTGTATCAAATGCAATGAAATGAAATAAATGGGGTTCTACACATATAGGCTAAACTGGGTAAGGAGAACCTCCTGATGATGGTGAGATGAATGAGGTGTCACTGCCCTCCAGACACAGGATTCGAAATTGAGCCCTGTCGGTCTACGGCCGAGCACATTAACTCTCGGTCACGGAGGCTGCCCACAATATTCAATATTTACGATTAAACAGGGAGGAAACATTTTGTTTCTTTGAAACTTGAATGCCAGAGCAGGAGACGAATCCGCGATCTCTGACTTTCCTAGCAGGCACCAGGGCCCGCCGCCCTTCGGTATTGTTGTTGCATATATACAAACACATTACCTGTGGATTTAATATTGGTTCACCGTCAGGGGCGCTGCCCAACATTTTTCATATTTTATTCTGCACAACATAATTATTAAATGTGCATAATATATATTGGTCATGTCATTGCTATCCCTTACCTGTGATAATTGACAGCTATGTTCTTATTCTGGTTCTGCCATAATAGTGTTCCCTGTTCCACTTTGTTTTTCATTTATTACAAAAATGAAAAATATATATTTTGAAGTTTTATAATCCACATGCACGGCTGGTCCTCGTCTTCATCATTGACGTTTGGCCAGTAATTGGTAGGAAACAATCAATGAATGGGAAAGCGTGAATTCAACTATTATACTGCGTCATTAAAAAAACCATTATTGGCCCAGATGCTTTATAGACACTGAATCGACATTACTCCAGCACCTGACTCACACGGTATGGAGTGCATTCTATTAATGAGTGTGTCCGCTCATATAACAAGACAAAACAAGAAGTTTATTATTGGGTTTAAACTTTTAAAATACCCCTATATTTTATGCACAATAATATACATGCTGGCATACATCTTGTATTTTACTTTAGAAAGTAAAATGATAATAGTAGGCTTACATATTATTACTTCAAGACATGTATGATGTTTTTAATATACATATATCCACTTCTAAAGTATGCATACTTTTAGGTGCATCCCAGCAAACACGATACGGCGAACAGTGGATTAACACTCAAAGGTTTCGAATATCAGAAGTTTAGCCAGACCATAGAGTTAACTCTATGGCAATTTACGTGTGATTGTACTTCAGCGGTATTGCCTCATTGTAGTAGTCAACGCGACGCGTAGGCCTACAAAGCATAATCTGATAATATATTACACTGGCTATTTATACGCTATACTTTCTACAGAAGCTACATCGACTTAATTAATGTTAGTTTAATGTTGGGCCAGCAGTGCAGACGGTGGACTAGCATTAAACCAGGGATAACTGGATATTTAGTATATTGTTGTGCCACCCTCTACATCGTTTACCCAGCATTAAAGGAACATCATTTATTATTAATATTACTATTTGTAAATTCAATTCAAAATAAAGTTATGGCTTTGGTACCACACATTTTAGTAACTTCTAATTAGACCCCTATTAGCGTGATATTTAGGCCTATATTACAATGTGATGTTGAATATCAGCTTCCATCGATAGGGTCTATAATACAAGAACATAAATTGGGCCTACTATTTGTGTTTTTAGAATAGACTTAGGTTGAAATCTACGTTCAGTTTAACTTGAATATAGCTCTTTTTAATATAGCCCGAACATAGGGACGCAGACGGTTAATATACGGCAATATAAATAGTTAAACCTATGTATGAGATTGGTACTATTACATATTCAGTGCCCCCGATTTATAAATTGGAAAAAGGGGGCCAAGGGGCCCCTGATATTTTTCGGAGGGGGGCATTGGCCGTAGACGATGGGGCATGTGGCCCATTATTATTTCAAAAGGGGGGCATTTTCCCAGCAACATATAAAACACTTAAGGTTTCATTCATATCACCTCATATTCCATATTAAAGAATATGATTCATCAAGTGTTCATGCTGATAGAAATAGCAAAGATTCAATTTATTGGCACACAAGAAGTAAAATCATTCAATAAACCATGTGGACATGAATCATATTGGCGGTTATGCTATTATTAAAACCCGAAAAAGCGTTTGCAAGTACGTTACAAGTGTCATCACGTCACCACGCACTCACATGAGTCAATGTCACTTGTGTTAATCAATTGCGTCAACAATATCGAGTGTTATCGGAGTCGATCACACAGCTTGAGTGCTACTCTTGTCTTTCTCGGGTCCTGTCGGATCTCTTCTTGGGGCAGTGCCATCAACTTCCTCTGTTGTTGCCGTTAGGCCTACACCTTAATCACCTTAAACTGCTAAGCGCGACTGTAGTCGCTTTAATCCGTTTTTTTTAGCCATTTAAACATCAAGATTTATAAATTGCTTAGTCTTAAATTACAAATTAAACAAATACGAGTTCTTTTCTCTCACTTAAAGTTGTGGGTCAAGGTAGTGAGACACAACTCCAAAATTTCAATTATTTAATTAAGCGGTTTAAGGGTTAATATGATACTACTATTAGTCACAATGAACAAATTTTCTACAATATTTGCTGTACAAAATAAATTTGTAGGCGTATTATTATTCGTTATATATTAGTCCACTTTTTGAGAATTTTTTTTGCTTTTGATTTTAATGGCACATATAGTCTAAGTCTATATAGACATCTACACCACGTTCAAGGTAGAGAAAACCCCTGAAAATACATTGATAAATGCGGATACAACAGGTGTGGCGAAGTTGTGGCGAGGTTACTTAGCCCCATGTGGCGAGGTTACCAAAGCTGTGGCGAGATTACCTGTTGCGATGTTACCTTGTGGCGAGGTTAAAGTCATGTTACAGTCCAATATTTACATTTTGGTTCCAGTAGCTCGTTTTTTGCCATACTTCATTTAAATTTTATTGGTAAGCATATAGGCCTATGTTTTGAATCATGGGATGCCGAGCCTTGACTCTGTTCTAACAACGCTGAATACTAATACTGAAACCAATACAGCGATACACAGCTCACAATTTGACAGTGTGGGCCGTAATGGGAGTCTATTGGCGGCACTACCATGTCAAAAATAAGAAATACGGAAATTTCGTCTTTATATCTAGCCTAACTGGTAAATGCACAGCACAAAAATTAAAAAAAACGTTTGCAGTTCTATTTTATGGACATGTTTACATCATATGGCCATATTGAAAGGCCAAAATAGAATGAATAACTGTTTTTTTTTATGATTTTAGCCTTTAATTCAGCAGGCATGGGCCTAGAACTTATCTTGAAAAATCCTATGGCCCACTAAAATTAACTTGTTGCGTCAAAAACAAAGATATTGCTCAAAGTGTGGCGCAGCGATAGAATGATGTCGGGCCAGTTTTATTTTTTGTGGGAATCCCGCAGGCGCCAGAAACACCAGATAACACGATACATTGGCCCAATGCTGATGTAATGCTGGGCCACTGTCTGCGGCGCTTGACCAATATTATTACAATCAAAACCCTTTACAGTCTAATCACTATATTAAATCATAAACATATATTTTATCTGAACACTTCTTAAAGACGAAAGTAGGCCTACCTAACCTAGGGACCCCAAACGTTATATCGGACATATTCATAAAGACTGGTGCACAGAAATGTCACCGTTTCTCACACACAGCACCCCCATTTCCCCTAAATAGGGCACAAACTCAGGCAAAATAAACTTAATAAATAAAAATTTATATATTTCACCATACTTTGTCCCTTTTTCATGTCAGATGGTCGTAATGAAAGGGTTAACTTACCACATGATGGGCATTGCAGTAAATTACATTATTCGGTCATATTTCACACCAGAAGTGTATAAATTATATCAATGTGCAATGCCTTTTACTGCCGAGCTCAAAAATCTATTTTTAATAATACAAAATTTGCTATAAATAGCAGATAAATATCTTAGCGAAGACTTAATTGTTATATTGCGTAACATAGCACAGTTGCGTCAAGTGGGGCAGAGAGGGGTGGTAGAAGGTGGCGAGCCCAGCCCTCCGCGACAGACTGCTGTCGTTCACAAACATTGACCCTGACCCAATGTTGTTTTAATGTTGTGCCGACGTCGAAGACGGCGGGCCAGCATTATAACAACATTGGGTCAATGCCTCGTGTTTGCTGGGTTGCGGTCACAGCTGATCAGCAAACTCGAGTCATTGACACAATGTTAGCCTGATGGTGGCCCACCGTTTACAACACTGGGCCGTCATTAGCCCAGCATTGGCATACCAGTATATAGGCCTTAACAAATAAACGTTCACCCAATGCTAGCTTACTGCTGGCCCATAGTCTACGACCATGGCTCAGCTCTAAAACAGCATTGGCTGAAGGTCTCATTTTTGCAGGGAACACCGGCAACTCATACCCTGAGTGTCATAGATGATGGCATAACATTTACCCAACATTGGGTCAGTGCAAGCCAAAAGGAGGCAGTGACATCAGCGAAAAGGAAGTATATACTTGATTTACAAGTGAGCAAATACGGCCTTTTGGCAGCGCTATGGCCCAAGAGACGGGACGCCAGTTAAAAAGCAGTAAATGCCTAGTATACCAGGAAGCATATATTGCCTTCTGACATTGTACAGACAGAACAGATAGTAACGGAAGTTAACGACAGACGTTTGCGTGGAAAGTCAACCTAAAAGTTTGTCGAGTCGACAAACTAACAAGAGGCCCAGGGGCCTTGAAACTTGTCAACAACATTGCGAAATATCAGCTACAGGTGTGTCAGAGAATGTATATCTATGCTCTAAATTGCATTATCATGAAAAAAAATATGTATAGGCCGGTAGTGTATATTTATATCTCATCCATCATTGGAATTTATTATATGTTCGATTCCCATCATACATTTTGCTGATTTTACACACATTCTGATGTAGGCCCACTGCACGTAATGAAAAATGCTTGACAAAAAATCATTTTTACAGGACTACATCGTAAAAATTATGTACATACAAGAGTAGATGTGCAATTATTATTTATTCTGGGTCTTTTAATAGGCCCCAGTTAGCCAGGAATTTTCACCATGTCTTTATTCGTCAATTTCAATTCTTCTGCCTTAAATAGGCCTAACAAAATCGTTGTAAAATATCAACTTTTAATGTTTCTTACTCAGCCGTGAAATCTACAGCAGCCCTAATCCATCATTATCACATGTAACCGTAATGCACTTTTACTACACCCTCTTACGTAATGCAAATTACGAAAATCACAATACTAACAGTAGATCGACCCAAGGATAAAAACCCATGAAGGCTTTCTCAACTCACACGATCTTTGCTGCAATGTTACTGTAATGTTATCAGGCAAACGTCGAGTCAGGTGTTAGTTGGCTTTATAAAATGTGATGAAATAAAATGAATGGGGTTTTACGCCACATTTGTTCACATATAGGCTAAACTGGGCCAGAAGAACCTCCTGGGGATGGTGATATGAATGAGGTGACACTGCCCTCCAGACACATGATTTAAAATTGAGCCATGTTGGTCTGCGGCCAAGCACGTTATCTCTCGGTCATGTATGCTGCCCACAATATTCAATCTTTAGGATTGAGCAGGGAGGAAACATTTTGTTCTTTGAAACTTGGAATGCCAAAGCAGGAGACGAATCTGCGATCTCTGACTTTCCAAGCAGGCACCAGGCTCCCGCCCTTCGGTATTATTGCTACATACAATGGCGGATCAAGAATGTGCAAGAGGAGGGGACGTAAGCCACATTTTGGCTGAAAAAAAAGATTGTTAGCTTCACTTTATTCAAAAAATGCATGAAAATGCAATATTTTCACCAATAAGGGGGGGGGGGCGTACGCCGGGTACGCCCTATGCTGCATCTGCCACTGACATATATACAAACACATTACCTGATTACTGATATCAAGATGATGTGCTATGTATTCTTGCTGGTATAAGCTGATTAGCAAAACGGTTCCAATTATTTATTTTTATGACATTGATGATGTACTATATTGGTTTAAATATATATATATATTTTTTCATATGTGTCGTTAATACTCACTTATGTAGCACAGAAGCAATTGACAATGTGGGATTATATAATGATGTGGTCATTCGTGCATATAATACAGATGTTTTAGTTATTAGGGGATGACAATATTATATCATCAAGTGACGAAACAGACAGTTCAAGTGACGATAATTTATTATTTGACTAATTTAAAACATCAAAATATGATTTGTAGTTGTCTTAAACTCAATATTATTTATAGCTGACATATTGGATACTTTATGCTTTGGCACAAGATGAAGTCCAAAGAACTTTAATTTAAGCTTATAAGAAACCCATGTTATGTTTCGGAACGAGATAAAACCGAATGATATGTGTTTATTTCTGACTAAATGTTTCACATATAGGCCTATATAATATATTGTTTTCAATGTGTTGTATTTCCACTAGGCATATAGGGCACATACCGAGATAGTGGAAATAGTTTCACCCTTCCATCCGTCCACCCGGTGTCCGCCTTTTAGTCAGAAGGCCCGTTAGTCACAAGGCCCATTAGTCAGAAGGCCCGTTAGTTAGAAGGCCCGTTAGTCAGAAAACCAGTAAGGATGATTAGTCAGAAGGCCCGATTGTCAGAAGGCCCGCCACGCGAAAAGGGCCATAAGCTCAATTTTGTCAAAATTGATTTTTTTCAATTGATTCGATAGCCGTATGGTTCCTGTCTCAATATTGAAAGAATTTTTGAAAAATCTTTATTAGTTTTTGTTTCATTCGATTTTTAATATTTTAAATTTAGTTGGGTAATAATTAAAATTAAATTTTAAATGACGTCATAAATAATTTGAATAAAGCCGCGGGGAGGTACCTTCTCGCGTGGCGGGTCACTAATGTATTGTTATTATATATGATTTTGGCTTTCATATATTTTAATTCTTTTGTTGATTGTCTATATAGCCGAAAAATCAGTTTTCCAGCAAACACAAAACATAATTTGTATAATTTCATACAAGTTCGACTCAACGTCATTGCATAAATGTTAGATACGCATAAACGACGCTAGCCCAACTGTATTAATCTAACATCAAGTCAATTAGTCCAGGAATTTTAGGTTTTGAAATGGAAAAAAATAACATAAAGCTGAAAATTTCAGGAAGTGTTCATAGTGTCCTCCTTTATTACCTGTAAAAAGTCCCAAAGTTTCCCCTGAGCGGAACATCCTTTTTTTCAACAAAATTCAAAATGGCCGCCAATCGTCATGTTGAAGTTGTAATTCATGAATTATTTAACATATATTTTAATGTAATACCTCATTTCCACATGATTTTTAACGCTAAATTCATTTCTGAAGCTAGGAGTAACTTTTAGGGTCTCGGTAAAGAATAAATCCAAGATGGCTGCTATTTGATGTTTGACTGGGAGCAAGTCTATTGTCATTAGTATTTGAGATACATATAAGCTTTTAAATTTATATACTACCAGTATGTCCTCTTTAGATACATGTAAAAAAGTCCCAAGGTTTTTCCCAGAGCGGAAAATACTTTTTTACAAAATTCAGAATGGCCGCCAAGCGTTATGTTGAAGTTGTAATTCCTGAACTATTAGACATATATTTTAATGTAATACCTCATTTCCACATGATTTTTAATGCTGAATTCATTTCTGAAGTTATTAGTAACTTTTAAGGTTTTGTTAAATAATAAATCTAGGATGGCCGCCATTTAAAGTTTCATTGGGAGCAATTGTCATTCTTATTCGAGATACATATAAGCTTTTAAATTTATAAATAACCAATAATCTATGACCAGTAACAAATAACTCTGTATCCAAAAGAAATATGCAGTACACATTTTAGTGTATTTATTTATAATACATGATAGCCAAAACATCTTATTCAAACAACGTTAGTCTGGCAGAGTTGTGCCATTTTTTTCCTAATTATCAACTTGAATTTCAATAATTCGATATGACTTACTATACCCAGTTCCCATTCCGCTTGTGTACCTCGCAGACCTGCTGCATCGTAACATGCAGCCAACTTTGGCAACCACACCTAATCATTCATTTAGGAGGTGCTGCATCGAGCTCCGTGAAAACTGGTTACAGGTTTTTATTTTAAAATTGACATCCCCAGCCTGTTGGTGTTGATCTGTTGCCATGGAATTATTATACGTTCAGATATGTCAGTGATAAATGTTATTTACTACTGCTTCAGCTCGGGTCCTAAGCAAATGTCCTAAGCAAGGGTTCACACTCGAGTCCACTTCGTCATAGGCAAGGTCTCACACACAAGGCTGCATTGTCCTAAGCAAAGACTCACACCCGAGCCTACATGTCATAGACAAGGTCTCAAACCCGAGCCTACAAGTCATTGGCAAGGGTTTACCATGAGCCCGCATGGTCTTAGGCTGGGACTCACACCCGAGCCGGTGAGTCCTAGGCAAGGTCATACACTGGAGCCTGCAGGGTCCTAGGCAAGCACTCACAACTAGGCCCTTAGGGTCCTAGGCAAGCACTCACACCCGATCCTGCAGTATTCTTGGGAATGACCCATACCCTATTTATCATGTATAGGCTATATTTGATGCAACATTAATAGGAACCCGAATAAATTTGTTTGTGGTTGAACGAGGCCGTCTCGATGGCCCATTCGATCCTGCTGTGGCTCGAAACTCAGAGCTACTGGGTCCAAATCGTGGTCGGGTTGGACGTTAGTCATCGAGGTTGTGCCTGTACAGTGCTCCAAACTGTTTAAAGGCATGGAGTGTGCAGTGATGTCTATGGCACTGTGCACTATAAAGAACCCTTGAAGTTATTCGATAAGAGTAGGGCATAGTCCCTTCCTTTTTTCGCGATATTGCCATGATCGTGCAGAAAGCAACGTAAAGCAATATTCACTTGAAACAACGACACGTGCATAGATGACAGATATTTTGTATTGTGGTTCAGCTGGGTGGGTCTATATCCAAAAACCTCAATGGGGCACATAAACGTGTAATATCAAATTATCAATGGTGATAACGGCACCAAAATTAGTTTGTATATGCACCTGAGGGTACTGTGAGAACAGCAAAATGATCGTAATTTTTTCAATATGACCACCATAATATGTAATCATAGGCCTACCTGAAATATTTTATTGACGTCACTCATACGATTGTTTAGTTTGTATTTTATATTGTTATGTTTTAAAATGTTTTAACATGTTTACAATTTCTAAATTGCTACTTTTTTGTTTCTATATTTTGACAAAAAAATCAACAAACCTGTCAAACTAAAAAATAACCACCACAAAAAATAATATGGATTATTATATTATGAAAGTTATTTTGGTGCATCTAAAGGCATATGGCAGTTCTTCGTTAGATAAGCCTGACTGTGTTTATGCATTATAACATAGTATTTTTCTCCATACAAAAAATACAATGCCCGCTATTTTTTTAAAATGTCTGATGACCCGTTCAACTGATACTTGTAAGTGACCACACTGAAGACATGTCCGCAAAAATGCATTCCAGTTTCTTGCTTCCAATCTCAATCTGTTTTTTAACCCTTTTTCATATCTGATTAATGTCTGCTTTGGATGTAATTGATTTGTCTCGTTGTGAATTATGTTTAATGTGTACCTGCTTCCCGTGTATCTGTTACGAATGACGAAATCTTATTATATTGAGTAATAACATTTCCAAATTTACAGACATTATTTCACTTATTAAATCTTACCTTTGAAAATATACTGAATTGTCAAAGGATGTTCAGTGCTGAAAAATAAAGATAGTAGTACCAGGGACACGTTGAGCCATCTTAGTGTGGTAAGTTGTTGTGACATGCACAATGACACAACGCACGCTGTTGTCACTATAATAATTTCATGCATCTTAATTTATAATTATTATTATCACATGAAAAGCTGGAGCAACCCCGAGGACAATTTACTGGACTAAACCACATAGACAGACAGACAGATATTTTATTGACAGAAAAGAAAAGTCATTTACAGACTTATTTGTCATAGAAATGAAAGAGATATATGTACATGTATATACAAGATTGTTAGTTTGTTAAAATCATATGATAATATACATGGTATGACATACACAACTAAAATCATGTTAAGTGGCATTGCCAAAATAAAAACTGGGTATTTCGATGATATAAATGACTACTACTAAAAATGAATTAAAAGGCATTGCCAAGATAACATAGAGGTCTATCATTTTGTTTCCCGCACCAAAACCAGAGATAAAATAGCTACTACGTATGACATACTAATTATATATAGTAGCAAAAAAGACACTCTGGGAAGCGTAGAAACCTAAAATATATACAAGAGCATAATTATAGCATAACAACCCTTGATTCCAGAAATACTTTTTACTGCCATTATGATTCCAAATACAAAATATGTAGACAAAAAATGGCATAATTTCTGAAATCGTTCTTTTTTCTCAATGGCGGCCATTTTAAACTGTGGAATGACATAAGCTTTACAATGTTAAAATAGGACCAAAATTAAGTTTCTCGTGAAAAATTATGCAGAAGAATGATATCACAAAGGAATATATATGAAAGTTACAATTTCAGTATTGTATCAGGCGGCCATTTTGGATTTTTGCAAACAAAACACGAATGAGGCTTTAAAACTTAAAAAGAATACATAAAATGAGTTCCCCGTAAAAAATCAACTGAAAATGAGGTATTACAAAGGAATATACGATAACTTCTTCGATTGTTACAATTTTTTAATGGCCTCTGGCGGCCATTTTGGATTTTCGCGAAAAAAAAACGTGTTCCGCTCCTGGGAAACTTTGGGACTTTTTACAGGTCCTTAAGGATGACAATCTGAACAACTCCTGAAATTTTCAGCTTTATATTATTTTTTTCCATCTTTACCCCTGAAAATGCCTAAAATTCCTGGACTAAATATCGGGGTTACCTTTATAACCCCCTCGACCCACAACCCTCGACCCTCAACCCACAACCCCTCGAGTCCTCGACCCACAACCCCCTCGACCCACAACCATTCCGAAATTACCCCCCTCGACCCAAAGTTGAAAATGGGTGATTTAGGTTTAGTTTATAATCGTGTAAGGCCTATTGGTGGACCCTTTTAATTTATAACATAGGCCTAAGTTGTGTTTTTGATATTAGGCCCTATATTAATGAACAGGGCATAATAAATTCTCTGTCGGTAGACCTATATCCTATTCATATATGGGTGCCGCGCTTACAAGTCAAAGCGTCCCTGTGCAGACAATGTTGTGCCAGCTGTGGAGATGCTGGCCCAGTATTGAGACAACATTGGGTGAATTTCCCGTGTCAGCGCGTGTGTTGGCTTTGATGCCAGGGGGCATAATCTATAAAGCACACACTCACGGAGCTACATGTAGCTGATACAATGAAGTATGGGGGAGGGGGTCTTGTGTAGCATTTTTTTCACCGAGTAACCATTTAAAAGGAATTCCGGTGACGTCACTGTGTTTCACAGAATAGGCCTAAAGATAGGTCTACATGAGGGTCATGCACCATTCAATCGGAGGGGGGGGGGGGGAGTATTTAAAAATTAAACCCCGGACAGGCTCTTTATGAAATAAATAATATATTTCAAGACCTGGACTAGCTGGACTAATCATTTTTCCCCACGCGTCACCGAGCCCTACGTGTTGAAATTATGCGGGGATAAATAATCCAGCCCCCTCTCCCCCCCCCCCCGGTGATTGCATAGTGCCCCCCTAACAGTTTTGGTGACAACAATTATATAATTGATTTAACTGCCTGCAGTGGGTCTCATATGCATGGTGACTTGAAGTTCTCGGAACGTGGGAACTTTTGAACATGGGACCTTCTCGATAGAGGCCCTATAGGGCCTATTAGGCCTACTTGAAGTACAAATTTTTGGTTACTAGCTTGTCTGACACTTCGTTTCCATTTTCGGGCTGTGACTGGCGACATTGCCAGCTATTTGGTTACCATCTAATGGGATAAAAAATATGTTGTTGTTGGTGGAGGGGGTTGTGGATCGAGGGACTTGTTGGTCGAGGGTTGTGGGTGATGGTTCGAGGGGATCGAGGGGGTTAGGAAGTTTAAACCCAATATCGGCCGGCTGTGTCTACCAAAAGCACAGCACCTGGTGGACAACTGTCCCAGTAAACACAAAACATTTGTATAATACTTAAACAGCGTCGGCCCAACGTCTTTGACGCTGGGGTAGTAGTATAACGTTTTACAAAGCCAAAAGGCAGTAACTACAAGTGATCACAAGTGAACAGTTAATGCCTATTAGTTTTCCCCGGCAACATCGCCGCCCTTCGCTTTGTACTTCTACAGCTCCAATTAGACTGTTATGACGACGATCTCAGCCCTATGGACAAAAACAATACCGTGATATTTCTATTATATGTGACGTTTAAAATCTACTACCATCGTGAAATTTCATTACCATTTAGAACTAATTATTTCTGCTTTCAGCCGACAAGTATGTTTCAATTTACATGATTTACATTAGTTAAATTTGCTTGCATATAGTCCTTATTATTATTATTCACATTAGGACGCAGATGGTTAATTGACTTCATAGTCAAGCGTCAAAGCTCACACCAACGCAGGTGACGATAGGCCTACCATGTCCGTCAGTTGGTTGCCAGACCCGGCAAACACTCTTATTTTCACCGGAAATCGTCATGGCTCACACAGAATGTCTGGTTATAGACCGCACCTGTCGATTTTTTAGCTATTTTACCAGACATATTTCCAGTGATAAACCCGGGTTACTAACCTGCAATATACAGTAGAGCTACGAGAACATCATCACATCCTGTGATGACATCAACAGGACTGAGTGCGTCGTCACCACTGCAAAAACGCCAGGCACTCCACAATTTATATTTAATATTGTCCTGACATTGTCCCAACATTAAACCAACATTGGCTGAACGACTTCTCTCGCTGGAGAAGCAGATCATTGGCTTGATCAGAGCACAAACTGCAATTACAATTCGGCAAACAGCAGTAACAGTATACTTTCGTAGTACGCAGTTACTGCCGTTTGCTTTTGCATGACAGTGTATTGGCGCTGATAACTAAATGATGTATGAACGGGCATTGCAAAAAAAGACGTCATTCAGTCGTATTACACACTAGTGCAAAAAAGAAGTTATTCAGTCGTATTACACACTAGAAATGTATAAATTATATGAATTTACAATGCCTTTAACTGCCAAGGCCAAAAATCTACTTTTAATAACACAAAATGTGATATTATTGAAGATAGATATCTCAGCCAAGACCTAACTTCTATATTGCATAACACTCCTCTAGATGTCAGTTGTGGGAGAGAGGGTGGGTGGGGGCTACCCCTCCACCTCTTGGTCACAGCCACACAGCAAACACGAGACATTGACACAATGTTAGCCTAATGGTGGCCCACCGTTTACAACACTGGGCCAGCATTGGCCTACCAGTAGAATGGCCTTAGCACGATATATGTTCACACAATGCTAGTTTAATGCTGGCCCATCATCTACAACCCTGGCTCAACAGTAAAACAGCATTGGCTAAACATCTCATTTTCGCGGGAGGCACAGGCAACTTGATACACTGACACAATGTTACTTTAATGTAGGAACAGTGTTATAAATGATGGCACAATATTTTACCAAGATTGGGTCAGTGCATTATGTTGACCGCCTAGAACAAGCATGACATAGAACCCTTCTGCTCACAGCAAAACCAAGTATCTGCTTATTTCACAAGTGTACTGTCTATTGAACATGCTGTTGCTAACAAGAAGGAGGCAGTGACGTCAGCGTAAAAGAAGTATATACTTGATTTACAAGTTAGCAAATACGACCTTTTGGTAGCGCCATGGCAAGAGGAGCCAGTTAAGAAGCAGTAAATGTCTAGTTTACCAGGGAGCAGATAATGCCTTTTGACTTTGCACAGGCAGAACAGATGTAAAGCGGAAGTTAACGACAGACGTTTGTCTTGAAAGTCAAAATAAAAACTTGGAGACTCTGTCTCCAAGTTGAAAACGCAAATTAGAATTATTATCATGACGAGTACATTACAATTTTAAAATTCAATATAGCTATTAAAATTGTGTTTAATGTTATATTAAAAAGATTGCGTGGACGTATAGACGTCGGGTAACTTTGGAACGTGGGAACTTCGAAATTCATTCTCGGGTGTCCCCTGGGACAGACTTAGGATTGCCGGATCTCTTGTTAGTAGGGCCTATATAATTATATAACATGGTTACGAGTATAGACTAAATTACGATTAAACCGACCAAAGCAACAAACACGAGATGCTTACACAATATTGATAATGTTGGTCCACCGTTTAGGGTGCTGAATCAACCTTAAATAAACCATTTATCTGAATACCTTTGCACATATAAAATTAATACTGTTGATATTTGTAAAAATCATGTTAAGGGTGCTTACCATTTCTGGTTTGTGATTGTATTATTTGTAAGAACATGTTGAGTAAACTTACCGCTACGATTTGCGACAAGATTTGTAGATATTTCAAGTATAGCTCCGCTAGTTTTACATAATACATGGTCAAGCGTAGGACTAAGCATGGATCTATTAATGTGGCATTATTGCGGCATAAGAGTTTGGATGTAGACTGGTAATCATGATAACACATTATTAATGGTATACAATGCACATGCATCAATCACCAGTAGTAATGAAGTCATACGCCATGGTCTTATTACATGTGGGCCTATTTTGTTACAAATGTTATTGCTAACTGTTATTTAGTAATATTTACAGGTAAACGCACTTGACAGTTTTTTATAGAGAAATCTGTTTCACTAACTATTTTTTATGCTATAAAAAGCTTACAATCAAATTTGTGCCAGGACTTTAAAGCCAATTTTCTCAATTTTTATTTTTTGAAATATTGACCAATTCGCGACACAAATAATAAAATGATCAAAACTCAGCTCCAAATCATGTTCTTGGTGTCATTTTGACACTCCAGCTCTGTGCTATCCAATGGTACCATTACCGCCATATTTTATTTTTCCGACATAAGTCTCGTTATGTACAGATGGGTCACATATAATAAGTCATTTCGTACTAATTTTTTCAGGGTCAAATTAGAGCTAACAATGCCAATAATTTGCATTTTTTAAGTGCACAGATGCCGAAATATTTATTGGACAAAAATGTCAACAAAAGCTTTTCAACATAACTTGACTATGTGTGGCTATATAAAAATCCATAATTATAAAATCCCATCATTGGGTAAGCCTCGTTTTGGGGGTAAAATCCAAAATGCTCCCCATTCAACCAGTAATTGATGAAAATCCATATAATTTGGAACCTTATTAACATAAAACCACATCTAATATGTCATTTCGCACTTAAATCGGTCTGGGATTCTATTAGTTCACATTTCAATTCCTATTACGTCAAGCTGAGGCTATTTTCAAAGTCAATGTCAAATTAGCCCCAGTAAAATAATCTGTTGCACAAATTACAACCTAGGGTAGTTTTGACTTTTATTTAATTGCATAAGTTTATAAATAATAACACATGATTTAATGTTTTTAAATCTAACTATCACTGTTTTGTGGATTACTTGATCACGAATGAACATAAAAATGACCGCACGTTCTCATTTCACCTTGCATTACAAAGAGCCTGTGTTCACTTTCATCATCCTCGTTTGACAACATGTACATTTTGGACAGGAGATAAAGCCAAACTAATACACCATATATTAAAGCTAGTCCCGACAGACTCAGAAACACCCGAAATGAGTTTACATATTATTATAGAAGGTGTGAGACTGTCACTTGCTGCCCTAATGATATCTATATCACCCGGTCATATTCCATCACTGGACGTTTGGTATTAGTCCTGGGCGCCCATATAATAGGCGTATACTGAATCACGGAACGGAACGGAACGCCGAGAATCACGGAACGGAACGAAATATCAGAATAACGGGACGGAATGATTCTACCCAGATATGAGCAATGATATTGATATAAGCTGACGACAATATATTAGAAAAATATATATACATTAATGTTATTGTTGTAGACTATTTCTACACTTTTGAAATTAAAATAATAGGCCTACTGTACAAGACGACATAAGTCCAGGAGCTCCCGCTCCGAATTAGAATTTGATTTAAGCAATTTTGTGTAGGGTTATTAATGTAGACCTAGACTAGGTCAAAAATCAAGAAACGCAAGACAACTAGGTCTAAGAAGCTCAGTCTAAGAGTAAGATAAGAACTAGACAGTCTGTCAGAGATTGCAAGCCTCTATTGAAATTAATGATCCTAATCAGTATCCCAGTAATGATCTACCTATCTGGCACGGTTAACCCGATATCAGGCCAATCGAGGTAACTAATAGCTGATTTACGGTCATTTTGAACTCGATATAAACTAGTTAAACAAGACTACATAAGTCCAGGAGCTCCCGCTCCGAATTAGAATTTGATTTAAGCAATTTTGTGTAGGGTTATTAATGTAGTCCTAGGCTAGGTCAAAAATCAAGACTCAAGACAACCAGGTCTAAGAAGCCCAGTCTAAGAGTAAGATAAGAACTAGACAGTCTGTCAGAGATTGCAAACCTCCATTGAAATTAATGATCCTAGTCAGTATCCCAGTAATGGTCTACCTATCTGGCATGGTTTACCCGATATCAGGCCAATCGAGTTAACTAATAGCTGATTTACGGTCATTTTGAATTCGATATAAATTAGTTAAAAACTTAGGGTGCATACTCCCCCGAAACCTCAAATTTTGTTTTATAGTAATGGACTAACATCTAACACAGTTTGCAAAATATTGGGCATGTGAAAGTAAATAATGGCCGATAGGGGGACATTTTGAATTTGAACGAGTCAGAATTTTTCAAGATGCATCCTCAGCTGAAATCTCACATTTCATTCTATAGTAATCGTCTAGCTATCTAGCACGGTTTACCAAATATCGGCCATGTGAAAGTGAATAATGGCCTAAAGGCGGCCATTTTGGATTTGATCAAGTCAAAATTTTCCAAGATGCATCCTCAGCTGAAATCTCACATTTCATTCTATAGAAATGGTCTAGCCATCTAGCACGGTTTACCAAATATCGCCCATGTGAAAGTGAATAATGGCCGATAGGAGGCCATTTTGAATTTGATCAAGTCAAAATTTTTCAAGATGCATCCTCTCCTGATATCTCACATTTTGTTTTATAGTAATGGTCCAGCCATATAGTACGGTTACTAAAAACCGGCTATGTGAAAGTGAATAATGGCCGATAGGCGGCCATTTTGAATTTGATCGAGTCAATTTTTTTCAAGATGCATCCTCTCTTGTAATCTCACATTTTGTTTTATAGTAATGGTCCAGCTATCTAACACGGTTTACCAAGTATCAGCAATGTGCAAGTAAATAGTGGCCGATAGGCGGCCATTTTGAATTCGATTGAGTCGAAAGTTTTTAAAAGGCATCCTCTCTCGAAACGTCACATTTTGTTTTATAGTAATGGTCTAGCTATCTAGCACGGTTTACCTGATATCAGGCCTATCGAGGTAAATAATGCTGATTGTCGGCCATTTTGAATTCGTAAGTTAAAAATTTTCAGGGTGCATCCTCCCCCGAAAACTCACACTTTGTTTTATAGTAATCAGGTAATGGTTACCATCTAGCACGGTTTACCAAATATCAGCCATGTGAAAATGAATAATGGCCGAAAAGGCGGCCATTTTAAATTTGATCAAGTCAATTTTTTTCAAGATGCATCCTCATCTGAAATCTCACATTTCGTTTTACAGTAATGGTCTAGCCATCTAGCACGGTTGACCAAATAACGGCCATGTGAAAGTGAATAATGGCCGATAAGCGGCCATTTTGAATTTTATCGAGTCAAAATTTTTCAAGATGCATCCTCTCCTGAAATCTCACATTTTGTTTAATAGTAATGGTCCAGCCATATAGTACAGTTACTAAAAACCGGCTATGTGAAAGTGAATAATGGCCGATAGGCGGCCATTTTGAATTTGATCGAGTCAATTTTTTTCAAGATGCATCCTCTCTTGTAATCTCACATTTTTTTTTATAGTAATGGTCCAGCTATCTAACACGGTTTACCAAATATCAGCAATGTGCAAGTAAATAGTGGCCGATAGGCGGCCATTTTGAATTCGATTGAGTCGAAAGTTTTTAAAAGGCATCCTCTCTCGAAACGTCACATTTTGTTTTATAGTAATGGTCTAGCTATCTAGCACGGTTTACCTGATATCAGGCCTATCGAGGTAAATAATGCTGATTGTCGGCCATTTTGAATTCGTAAGTTAAAAATTTTCAGGGTGCATCCTCCCCCGAAAACTCACACTTTGTTTTATAGTAATCAGGTAATGGTCTAGCCATCTAGCACGGTTTACCAAATATCAGCCATGTGAAAATGAATAATGGCCGAAAAGGCGGCCATTTTAAATTTGATCAAGTCAATTTTTTTCAAGATGCATCCTCATCTGAAATCTCACATTTCGTTTTACAGTAATGGTCTAGCCATCTAGCACGGTTGAACAAATAACGGCCATGTGAAAGTGAATAATGGCCGATAAGCGGCCATTTTGAATTTTATCGAGTCAAAATTTTTCAAGATGCATCCTCTCCTGAAATCTCACATATTGTTTTATAGTAATGGTCCAGCCATATAGTACGGTTACTAAAAACCGGCTATGTGAAAGTGAATAATGGCCGATAAGCGGCCATTTTGAATTTGATCGAGTCAATTTTTTTCAAGATGCATCCTCTCTTGTAATCTCACATTTTGTTTTATAGTAATGGTCCAGCTATCTAACACGGTTTACCAAATATCAGCAATGTGCAAGTAAATAGTGGCCGATAGGCGGCCATTTTGAATTCGATTGAGTCGAAAGTTTTTAAAAGGCATCCTCTCTCGAAACGTCACATTTTGTTTTATAGTAATGGTCTAGCTATCTAGCACGGTTTACCTGATATCAGGCCTATCGAGGTAAATAATGCTGATTGTCGGCCATTTTGAATTCGTAAGTTAAAAATTTTCAGGGTGCATCCTCCCCCGAAAACTCACACTTTGTTTTATAGTAATCAGGTAATGGTCTAGCCATCTAGCACGGTTTACCAAATATCAGCCATGTGAAAATGAATAATGGCCGAAAAGGCGGCCATTTTAAATTTGATCAAGTCAATTTTTTTCAAGATGCATCCTCATCTGAAATCTCACATTTCGTTTTACAGTAATGGTCTAGCCATCTAGCACGGTTTACCAAATATCAGCCATGTGAAAATGAATAATGGCCGAAAAGGCGGCCATTTTAAATTTGATCAAGTCAATTTTTTTCAAGATGCATCCTCATCTGAAATCTCACATTTCGTTTTACAGTAATGGTCTAGCCATCTAGCACGGTTGACCAAATAACGGCCATGTGAAAGTGAATAATGGCCGATAAGCGGCCATTTTGAATTTTATCGAGTCAAATTTTTTCAAGATGCATCCTCTCCTGAAATCACACATTTTGTTTTATAGTAATGGTCTAGCCATCTAGCACGGTTTACCAAATAACGGCCATGTGAAAGTGAATAATGGCTGATTGGCGGCCATTTTGAACTTTGACAAAATGATTTTTTTCAAAATACATCCTCTCCTGAAGCCTTACAATTTGTTTTATAGTAATGGTGTAGATATCTTGAGCGGTTTTCATGATATTCCACAATATCAGGCCTGTCGAGGTGAATAATGGCTGATAGGCGGCCATTTTGAATTTAATCAACTTCAAATTTTTCAGGATGCATCCTCTCCTGAAACCTTACAATTTATTTGATATTAATGGTGTAGCTATCTTGAGCGGTTTTCATGATATTCCGCAATATCAGGCCTGTCGAGGTGAATAATGGCCGATAGGCGGCCATTTTTAATTTTATCGACTTGAAATTTTTCAAGATGCATCCTCTCCTGAAACCTCACAATTTGTTTTATAGTAATGGTGTAGCTATCTTGAGCGGTTTTCATGATATTCCGCAAAATCTTTCAGTCGGATTTACCGATGTTATAAATTAGGTCAAAGTGCTGGGTCAACTTCAAGGTCAAGATCCAAAAACCTGAAAAGGCACAACTAGGGACCTTAGAGAACATGTATGTGCAATATGACTGTCATCGGCCCAGTACTTTTCGAGATCTGCTCCGGAAACGAAGTGCGCGTCAAAACGTCTAAATAGGTCATAATTCTGAACCAAAAGTAGGTCAAAGTTCAAATACCCCAAAAGGCACAACTAGGCCCCCTGGGGGTGTTGTGTGTAAAATTTGAAGACAATCGGACAAGTACTTTCACAGATATGCTCCGGAAACGAATTGTTTACGGACGGCCCAACGCCGTAACATCATCATTTTCTCCTCTGCGACTTTGCGTATTGAATTCAGATTAAAAATATTTTAACCTGTCCATTATCCACCTGGAAGTAACCCACATACCAAATATTGTTATCCTAGCCTATTTTCTTACAAAGTTATAGGCAAAAGAAGAGGCAAAAAAAACGGAGGCGGAATCCATAGCTCCCTCCGTCTCACCTACGGTGACGGCAGGAGCTAATAAATAATATGACAGCCTATACCGAGAGCACTCAGCTAATGCACCGACAGTCACACTCACAGCAATAACAAATACGATACTAACTTTTAAACTCTACATATAGGCTAGTCTGTTTTTATTTCTTATAATATTGAATCGCAAGGGCTCATAATAAAAACCGATTAGTGTATATTATTTTATTGTATATTGTGTATCCAAAGTAATATACTAAGTATTGAGCAAACAAGCAGAATCACGGATCGGAATGATTCTATATGCAGATATGAGCAAGGACATAAGCTGACGACTAATTCATTAAAAAAGAATATTCATTTATGTTATTGTTGTACGTTATAATAGTTGTACATATTTCAAATAAATAAAAAAAACTGTGTGTATATATATACATATAGGCCTAATATATGAAAGCCTACCCAGAATCACGGAACGGAACGAAATATCAGAATCACAGAACGGCAATGTAATGTTAGTCGATTGTAGGTAAATTAATTTCGCAATGGTTTAAAAAGGAATCAAATTAAAACTTCTAAATTCACAAATAAACGTGTGTTAAGTGCTTAGAATGTTGTCACATTTAGGCGGGACCCCGCGGGAGCAGATCAGGTATCAGATCAGGTGATATTATAACTGTGCTAACTGTTAAAGCGTACGTGTTACTTAGTGGTGGGGCATGCGTGGAGCATATCATACAAGCAGGATTAACACGTCAGGCGCGGCTGTTTGTTTGGTCAAAGTGAATAGATGAATACAGACAAAGTAGTGTCATACAATTGTCTGCAATCCATTTCTATGTATATTAGGTCCTACATAATCTAAAGATTGTCAAGTAGTGATAAAATAAAACCATAATAAGCAATCAGTGATGCGCTGTACGTGGTAGTAGGTAATTAGTAACGAGTCACATATAACCTACTGGTTGTTCTAATGGTAGGCATATACAGCAGAAATATAATAATATATTAATTGAATATAATAGAGATGTTACGATATAAATATAATAGTGGGCCTACATTAAACTGGCAATGGTTTTTCCATCCATTCACCCTCCCAAGAATTTCAATAACATTTAAACTGTGTGAAGTTTAAATGTGCTAATGCACTTCATATTCGACAATGATTTTGGTGAAAACTCAAAGTAGGTTGAATTTTGTTTATTTAATCACAGAATAAGAGTGAGTGAACTACAGTTGGAATATAATATATTTAAGAAATGTTTTGTTAACTTTTTACGCGCGCTATAAAATTACAGAAAGTGTTACAATAAAAATAGACAAGCCTGACATTTTCATCACAGCAAGTAGATAACTGAAATCTAATTCAAAGGTGGCAATCTTAACACAAATATGCAAATATCCCACAAGAAATAAACCTTTAACTGGAAAGGTGTTTTCGCTATATAGCGAGAAGAAATGCATTTTTTTCATTTCTTGCTTTGAGAGAGGTGATATTATACTGAGAATTAGCCTACAATCATAAGTGATTTAGACAGACGCTTCTTGAGATAATGCGTTCAAAAGAACTTTGTCGTCATGCAAAATACTGAAACGTGACCAAAAGCTTTTCTTTTTCAGGAAGATAAGCACCTACATATGAAATCATGATTGATTATCTATAGTAATTATCTCGAGATAATGTGTTTACAAGAACTTGAGAAATACTGAATTGCTACCAAAACCTTTTCAGTTCTCAGGCAGGTCTACATACACAATCATGAGTGCTTTGGATTAGTGGAACTCGAGATATTAGATTTACAAAAACTTAAACAAATAGCTACAAATAAAATCACAAATGATTCGGATCAGTTGTTCTCGAGATATCACATTCACAATTTTACATTAAAAATGGGCTCCATTTATTTTAATTGCTGAATTGCGACCAGCAACACCTTTTCATTTTGTGGGCAGGCAGGTAAGTCCATACATTTGAAATTAAGAGTGATTTGCTGTTCTTGAGATATTGCGGTACCGAGTTCACAAATCCATGCGAGCCCCGAAGGTGAGATGGCGGCTATCAGATAAACACATACATGCATCATGAGGGATGTATAATAATTGAAGCATTTATTATCAAAAACAACATATCTTCAATCAAGAAATTAAAATTGTAATTACTCTGCAGTTGCTGTAAATTGTGAGTAAAGGTACAAATACTAATTCAAATTTTTTATTAAAAGGAAATATAACTTATTATCTTATATACAAATTACAATTCTAATATTTCTTTATTAGCTGAATTCATGCATTCTATTTGTAACACCATAATGTGTACACAATAAATTAATGAGCAGGACACACACTGGACTTGTAAATAACAAGTAATTTCAGTCACAAAATAAAAATAAAAAAAACATTTTTCCCTTGTGAACTGCATTGTATTTTCCATGCATCCATTTCTTTCTATTTACATGCTTTAATATCAAAAAACAGTTTTAGCTATAAACTTTTAGTCTGCCATTTGTAGTTTTGAGCAAGTATGGTGAAATTATAGCAATGACTAGAGTATGAACTAATGTGAGCAAGCAGAAATATCGCATTAGATGCTAAGTTTTGGTTATTATTTTTAGAATAGCATTATTATTATAACAAAGATCCCCGGAAAGTGTCTGTCAAAGGGACAACATTGCGTTTTTCTTTAAAATGTATCAACCTCGTCAATGACCATACAATAAATACCATTCCTAGCAAACATAAGACATTGAACCAATGTTGGGCTAATGTTGGGCCAGGCAGCGTCGAAGACGGTGGACCAACTTTTACACACCATTCACTTAATGTGTTGTGTTTGACAAGACATTGAATCAATGTTGGCTTAATGTTGGGCTATCGTCGAAGACGGTGTGAATAACATTAACCGAGCATTAGGTAAATTTGTGGAAATTGCTGAAATAACTATTCTTATTGAAAAGTATTTATCTTCAAAGGTGTAAATGATCAGATTGACATCAATACCAAAAATGTTGACCATCACTAGTGCAATCAATGGTCCCTGGTCTAAGTAAATCAGAAGTTAAACAATGGTCATTGTGTAAGACAACATAAATCTGTTCTTTTCAACCTTGTTAACCCTTGTCCTGCTTGGACCGGATATATACGGTTTTAAGCATATTTTAAGCCAAATAATATGTCACTGAAATGGACAATACAGTTTGTGGTAGATGTTCAGTTAGTAAAATAACTCAATTTAGAACATGTATATTTTCGAAAAATATCTATATTTTTCGTCATTTGAAGCTGGAAATTGCGTTAGCAATTCCAGCTTCAAATGACGAAAAATACAATTGAAACAATTCAGCAGGACAAGGGTTAAATGGACAAATAATATATATATGTTACAAAAGCTGAAGATGATTACAAAAAGAAATTAAATCATATATACCACCACTCAATCCTGGATGTTTATTTACACAGCTTTGTATGTTTTTTTACTATTCATCTACTATTGTGCTGCAGCGCCACTTAATCGATAGCATGTATTGTAATACACTAAGCAATCCATCAGTTATCACAAATGGATGTACATGTACAAAATATCCTTATTAACTAGCCTAGAAGTATGAATAACCTGTGCAACTTTAGTTTAATTTTACATGACGGGTACCTCATGGAATGGAATGCCAGTAAAACTATATGATTTCTACATTATCACACATTTAAATAGTACTGTACTGGTACTTTTCACATAAAATAAAAAGTATTAAAATGCACCATTGGTTATTGCATCTGATCAAAGAAGCACTATGGAGAAAAATGTCTTGCCAAGTGTCACATTGCGTATATAATAAGTATTATTATCTGAGGTTGACAATAAAAAACAACCAGTGAGGTAATTAGAGTGTAAATAGGTTAAATTTAAATCATTTCTCTTGAGAAATTGCAGACTTCCATGGGACGGTATCATAAATGGTCATCTCAAATGCTATGATTTGCTGTTATGATGTAAATAGTTAATACTGACATCGACGAGTGCAGCACAGGAGTACAGATTTCATGTACCCTCTAATTAATTGTCATCTAATTTAATAGCAAAATTACACATGGCTAATGACAAGTCACTAATATGTGTGCTTTGTTAAGAGCTAATCTTATATACAAAATATCACATCAAATCAATCAATTACAAAGAAAGATGACAATTGTGGGTGATATTGCACATGACGTAAAATGTTTAATATACTGATCTTTCATATTCCCATTTTTGATAATCTCAAAATATTATTTTCTAGTTGGGGCATCAATTTATTCAAAATAGATGAATATAAACTACAAGTAAGCACTTCCCTCTTTTCCAACAAGTCCCATTACAAAACAGTTGACTGTTTTGAGGTGATTATATAAAATATTTTTAATCACAGTAGTGATGCAGAGATTGCAATTGATGAAGATTTCATCGGTTATAATCAAATGTGCAGATGCCCATGGTGAAAATACCCCTTTTTATTATATACCTATGCTGTTATTTGCCCTAATAACATAGTTTCTGCCCTGTGCAATAACAGTTGTTTTGGCTGGCGTCGTATTGACTAGTTTCTACTATTTATCATTATCCATGGACAATTAGGGCAAATACTAAAATTATACTTATTTGACTGAGTTTTTCTTATTTGCCCTAGTTTGGCGTTGTTATTGACTGTTCAGCGTTCGTATTGACCTCATTCAGGATCAGGAACAGTGCGACATTTCATTCGCCGCCATGTTGATTCCGCGCTCACTTACGATGTAAAAATATTAATAACGTGGTGATTTGTATTCTGATTTATTCAAGGTTTATGTTCTGTTCTTTTCTATTATGTAATCTTTCAATGAAAACACATTTTAGGCTTCTGCTTGTGTTTGTGTATCTAGTCTATTCTTAGTTAGCCATGTAATGATAACCAGTAGCACACAATGTCTAGGCCTACATCTGCCAGCTTGTAAGCCAGTTGATAACAGTCCGTTAACACTGTGAAGCCTGTAGACACGCGACGTGTGCGTTATTAGCGTACATCAAGGCGTACAACCCCTGCTCACTGCTATCAGATATGCGGGTGCTAGTCACGGACTACAAACAGGTTGTAAGGTGTAGCCTACATGGTGTAGGGGCCTAGGCCTATAGTCTTCCCTGTATCATGTAGGCCTATTATGTTTATAAATTCATACCTGTCATTGGTACGCTACAGGTAGGGCCTACATAACCTAGCCTATAGGCCTATCCTGAGTTTAGGACCATCAATAGGCCTAATGGCCAGGCCTAACGTTAGAGATTTAGACTTTAGATTATGTGAGGATGTGTAGAATAGCCTGGTTCCTGAGGCCCCGCAAGAGCGAGTTGACCCGAACAGAGATCAATGGTCACCAGTTGGACAAATGGTGGGGTAGGCCTAGGCCTACGTTATAGAAGAATAAAAAGGCCTATTCAGGTGACAAAACATAATTACAAGGTATTTAATAAATACAACATTACCCTTGTGTTTTCAGTATTGGCCCTATTATTTTGTCTCAGTGGCCGTATTTTTGCCTCGACAAAATACTGGCCACCTCAACAAAATACTAGTGCCAATACTGAAAACACTGGGTAATATTGTCTATGTATTGACTAGTTAGCTTGGATTGACACAGTATCCGATTTCATAAAATATGTACTCATATTCATAATAAATCCACACTGCTGGTATCATCCTCTGCGTTATTTTCCTTTAATAACAATATCATACGATGCACAAGGATAGAAAGTATTTTGTCTAATGGATCCATACAACCTCGCTGCATCCACTTAGGAATTGTTAGACGCGCGTGTTGAAAGCCTAACTTTTGAAGTATGTAATCAACACCAACCGGATCAATCCGTTTTCCTGCCCAGGATAAAAGTCTGAAAACCAGACAAGTTCATTTTTTATTTGATAGTCTGGGATTAAATCACAAGACATTTTCACTAGATGAATAATAAAATAATGAACATTAAATATACAAATCAATTTTTTTAAAGTGACAAATAAAAGCATGAATTTAAAAATATTCATGATTATGATATTGTTTTAAGTTGTGCAAAATACATATTGAATGTCATGCTGGGATCTAAATAACTGCACCTACAGGCAGTTGAAGCATGATTAAGTTGTGAAACTGAATTTTAACACAGTGAGATTCTTTTGATGATTATTTAACTAGATATTACTAATATTTTCTTAGGTCTGATGAAGGTGTGTGTCTAATTCATGTAGGGTACATAGAGAGAAATACGTAGTACATGTATTTTAAAAAATTGTCATGTAATTTTTATAATTTTATTGAAATTTTATGAGAACATTTATTAGCAGAAAAAAGAATATTCAGAGCATCTTCAGCTTACAGTGGTAGTCATAAAAACTGATGGATCCTTACCTAACAGTTGGCTCCAGGTGCCAGGTATTGCACTCAAATTCACGATAATCTTGTTTTAGTAGAGCAGTGGTGTCAGCAATTAATTTCTTCTCCATTTCAGGTGATCTTTGTACACGAGCCAATCCTAGAAGAAGGAGAAAATATAAATAAATAAAAATATAAAGTAAATATACATGTAGTAAAATAAAGATTACTGTCACTTTTCAGCCTGAAAGACACAAATGACAATATAATATAGAAGTGTGATGATGAGACATCAGTCATTTCAAAATGTTTACTTCACTCATCACATAAGGTGCTTTCTTAGACATTAGGAACAAAAAGTTTTGTGTAATTAATATTGAAAAGAAAATGTTTATATAGGCCTACTCAGGATCAGCGAATACTTACTATATTATACAATACATAAGATTCAACATCTCAACTATAAGAATAATAAAATAAACAGCAGATCCAAACCTTTGTCTTTTTCTTTTACATAGTTAGTGACCAGGTCGTGAAGAAAGAAGATAACTTCTGCATCCATAGCCACAAAGATATGATCCTCAAATTCTGTTACAAAACTACAATCCACAACAGGCTTGTCGTCTGCAAATATAAATACCATATTAATTCTAATACTGGTAAATGAGCCAGTGCTTAATACCCCCGGAGATCACAAGGGGGGATGGGCAGTTATTAGAGTGTTTTTTAATGATCATACAGTGTACATGATCATGGGTTTTATTTTCAAATCGGGGGGGGGGGGGGGCGGGGGGGCTATGGTTGGTGTTTATTAGAATAAATACTGTACATAAATATATAGGGAAATAAACATAATTTTGAAATATAAGCTTTTACATAGGTAATATAAAATATATTATTTGCAAATACTACTTTATTTGTATAAAACATTACATTGCTATTTAGTAAACTTACAATTAAATGCACTAAAAGCAAACATGGGACATGGTTTATTGCTGGACATCATCACAGTTAAATTGTTAACCCTTTTACCGCGGATGTCGCCGCAAGGTGACCCCCTGGCAGACCGCGTATGTCGCCTTTTGGTGACCTCATTAATTACTTCTTATAGTTAAAAAATTAATTAATTCAGCGCTCAGGCAAATTATGACGTCATTATTCCGCCGTGAAAGGGTTAATAATAACAAGAATTGACAGTGCTCACTGAGACAAGAAGTCATACCCACATAATAGATGTGACTTAATTAGATATATCAAAAGCATTCTTATATTTAACCCTTAGAGCACTGAAGTCGAATATAGTCAACTTTACTATTGTTTTCTTCTGCTGTAATGGCCTTATATAGCCAGCTTTAAAAAATGAAATATGTATCAAATCTTCGATAATCATATATATTTCGGCTTTGATTGAGCAAATTAAACTTATTTTCAGTCACTTGAATTGTGGATCGTGGTAGCGAGACACAACTTCAAGTGACTGAAAATTTAAATTGAATAGCTCAGTGATCTAAGGGTTAACATATGCAACACAACATGTTGACAAAATGTTGGCTCCCTGTTAGCCCACCATCTACAACATTAGCTCAACAGTGGTTAATTTTGGATAGCATGTAAATTTTATCTGCATCAGAGTTTTGATGAAGTAGACAGTAGTATTACCTCCATCTGCTGGCTCATCTTCTCCTTGCATATGCTCCGTCTTCAGATGCATTTGTAGTGATGGCAGCACAAAAATAACCTCTGTGTCATGGTTCTCTGCAGGCCTCCGTAATGATGAACCTCTCCGGTCAGTGGGACTCTCACTGCCTTCACGACCCATTTGAGGAAAACTGTCCAGATCTGTTTTATTGTAAATTATACTAAGGTGAAGTGGATAAAAAATATAATGCTACAGACTAGTTTACTGGCTATTAAAATTAGAATTTGCATTCAATAATATTGATGTGTACAGTATATAAGAATCTTGATCAAACTTTTACCAGTAGCACATACCTTTGATTTCTGATGTGGCAAAGGCATAATGAAACCAGTCCTGCACACTTGTGAAGGGAGGTGGCATATAGTGACCTCTAGAAAGTTTACACACCATGGCCATAGGCTTTTTTACTCTTCGCTCGGTTACATTATGGCCAAGCTGGAAAGTCAGATTTTGCACTACGTGTGTGCACTTGTGTTCATCTTAAAAAAAAATATACACAATCTATTAATTGCTAATTAAAAAATCATTATTGTCAATAATAGTGCACTCTGACATATTCACACACAGGAGCAGGGCATAAATTATCAGCAACAGGGCGTAAATGTTCGGTAGAAGGACAATGGACATTTACGCCCTGTCATTTGAGACCTTCTGGTCAAATCTATATAGATATGTGGTGGAAGTCTGTGAATTGAAACTAGATTTGATAGTCTTGCTTTTCCTATTTCATAAACTGAAAGAATTTTAGAAAACTCTGTATTACTTTTGATTTTATGAGATTTTTTACTTTTTGAATTTAGTTATGTAATCATTGAAATTAAAATTGATAAGATGTCAAACAATTGTACCTGGAGGTACTTTTTTTACATAACTGGTCCCAAATGACACTGGAATGGCTCAAATATCACAAGTCGAGCCTTAAATGAAGACATTGCCCTCTGAACTCTGCTATATTAATATTGGTTTGCTTATCGATTACAGTGATATGCATTCATTTATACAATGCCAAAGCAAAAAATCGCTTACAAATCATGTCGTGTATATACAATACAAAAATGTATTAATACAAGTCAAGAGAGCAAGACAAAAGGAACAAAGTAAAATATGATTTCTCTATGGTTAAAATATTTACAAAGTATGAAGGCTAAAATATCTCACCACCATCCAACACATCCTGTGACTCTGTGGCAAAGCATATATCAGGCTCATCCATAGTGAACAAAGCCCAAGATTTCGACCGAAAGTTGATTCCGTGGAAACAGGCCAAGGTTAGATTATTGCCATGAAGAACCATTGTACCACCCAAAATGGCACCATGGTCTGGTAGAGTGAAGTTAAGCATGGAAAGCTTACATCCAGTGACTGCTTCTAGAACTTTACGCCAATGCCGGTGATGTCTGATTTCTGAGATCCACGATGCTGTACAAAACATTTAGGAGATCAGTCACACATCGTCTCAAAAGAAAATCGGACAAAATTCAAATACCGAATTTTTATAAAGTGTCTCTGGTCAATAAACGTCTTTATTTAATTTTCTTGGAATTTATTAAGAAAATCATTAATTATGACAGATGGAAGAGCCCTCAGCGCCAAATAACTTGTTTATTTATTAAAATTGTAAAAGAAAGCATCGACTCAATCATTTTTGAATTAATTCCGCAAATTTTGTTGGATGAGCAGAGCATTAGAGGAAATATCCACGAGTCAATCAAGCATACAAGAAAAAGTCGTTTACATGTATGTCCAAGCACCAGCCATTTTGAACCTAATTTTCGACCTTTTCCAGCAGATTTGTAGTGAGCACAATTGCTAAGTTTCAGAACAATTAAATAGAAATATGCTCCATTGTGCTTACAAAAAAAGCTATTTATGTCTGAGTCGCAGTCATATTAAATTTGATGTGTGCAATTTTCGAACTTGTATGGCAAGTTTGTTTGGAGTGCACACTTGAAGTTCCGGAACAATCAAATGAAAAGAATTGTCAATAGCGCTTACAGGGTAAGGCAAAGGGACAGACAGATTTCATGAGGACTACAATAGTCTTCAGCCAAATCGCTGATGGCTAAAAAGCAAATACATGTGACAGTGTTTAACTTTTGAAGAGAAAACATTACTAATAATTATACTATGACCAAATGTTAACCTGTTTCTGATGTCCTTCGTTTATGTTTGTGTCTAGAAGTACTTGTTATTGGCCCAAATGCAGACAGTACACGTTTACTGCTATTAAATTGTTGAGTGAAAAATTCTTCAAGTTTGTTTGCCATCTTGATAAGATCTGGTGTAGTTGAGCGAGAAATCATCATGTGGAATTTATCCCAGTTTAGATCAACTTTCACGAAGATTAGTGCTGGCCTAAAACAGAGATGATTAATATAATAGTAATTTGGATCTAAAATGTATTTATACATTATAACATCATTTGCATTACGTTTATAATGATTAAACTACCTTTTTACCATTTTTATTATAAGTGCAACAGAAAAGTCTGTGGGTGAATTTATTTAAGTGGGAAAATGATTTAAATTTTCACCCACTTGAAGTTGTGTCTCACTACCCCGACTCACAACTTGAGTGAAATTACCCATATTTGCTAAATTTGCGACTAAACATTGCAAATCTTGATGTTAAAACACTCATATCATTCCAATAACAGTGATTTGATCAGCTAATAAAAAGGATTAAAAGCTACTATAGTCATTTTTAGTGCTATAAGTGTTAATATTATTATTGAGTTATGAATACTATAATGAGGAATATCACCTTTTTGTTGCTAGTGGTTGTGCATCATCGATCTTACAATGCGCCACTCGCCACTCATCACATAACTCAGCTCCTAACTTACATATCCTGAACATTAATACACTAGATCCCATGTAATCCAGACGTGACTCCATAATATCCAACACAAGAGAAGCTGTGTGATCTGGCTCCTGCCCTGGATCCTCATTTATTCGCACTACAGGGACAAATCAGAAAGCAAAATTGAAGATGCAGACTGACAAATGAAAGTTTAACTGTTAGTCTCAAGGACCAACACTTCAATCATATTTTTAGGTATTATGTAGGCCTATTTTTTAAATTGTATCTTCACCTACTTTCCTGATTGATGACATATGGTATCATTCAATTATTCTATTATTTAAAGAGAAGTAATGGAATTATTTACAGAATTTAGTAGCCTTCTTAGTGTTCAAAATTTTAAAGTATTTTAACAATTTTGCATCATGTGAAACTCAATAATTTGATATGAGACTTAAGCACTCTGGCCTCTAATAAGGATCCTGGCCTCTAATTAGTAACTTTGTGTTTTCTGAAGTGCTTCGTTGCTCATATGACAAATAAGCAGGTACTAATATTGTACATTTGCAACCTCCTACATAAATGTCAGCAATTTAAACATGTACCAGTGTATACTCACAGCACGCATCTAATTTCTGCAGCTCAATATTTCCCCCAACAATACCGCCTCGTGACTCAAGCTTTGAGGATCCTAGACCTGCCCGTATTTTCATGTTGTTGTATCCCGTACTATCTATAGACAGACGTCCTTGTGACTCCAGTTGCTGAGTGGACCATCTGTAAAAGACAATCTTAATATTTTAAAACACAGTTTTCTTTGACATTACTTGCACAACACATGTGTTTCATCTGCAAATTTTGTGTCATTCTACTGTCAACCATGATGCCTTTATCTTTAAAGACATCTTCATCCGCTTTAAATATAATACTTAGCAATTAATATGCTTTTCCCTATGATAACTGGGCCCAGGCATGTCGGTACACAAGAGGGGAGAGGGTCGCATCATACAGAGGCAAGTGGGGCAAGGGAGGTGTGAAGACCTGTGCGAGCACAAGTTAAAACTGCTGCACACACAAGAGGGGAAGCTAATTTTTTTAATTATTCAATATGTTGAGCACAGTTGTCAACATAATTGGCCTCCTTGTAGGCAGTGGCAAAGCTCTAAAATATTAAGTTATTTGTTGTGACGTCAATATATTGATCAGGGTATCAAGATCACTCAGCTGCTTTAGACTACAAAAAATACATATTTTTTCAAAACCTAGCATAAATTCACATCACAGAAGTAGCACATCACCTACTGATGTATCATTTTATTACTTCATAGACATATGTCAAGAATTTTTTTTTTTTGGCAACCAGACCCATTTGCTTGATTTAATTTCACATTTTGTATAATTTAATGTATAATTTACATTGTAAAGGGGCAACTCACATGGTATTTCCCATAACATTACTCATGTTGACCATCACATCCAGGCGAGATAGATTAACAGCAAAAATGACAAGTGTTTGCCATTCTTTCATCCGACCAGTTTGATTTGTTGAAGGTCCACTTGTGGATGGTGGGCGTACAAAGCTATCAGAATGATCAATACCATGTAAGTTAGGACGTGGAATACCAGTGTGTGACTTAGGCGAAGCATGCGGTGCACTATGACGTGCATCTTGTGGACTCTGTGGAGCAGAACCTGAAAATATAATCAAATTATTAAAATTTTTCGTTTATAGGACTTAAAATAAGTATTACAACTAGATGTGACTGTTTTCGGCAAGAAAACAATGAAAGCAAAAAATTAACCAGTTTAAAATAATATTACTTCCTCAAAAAAAGTCCCCGCAAAACATTTCTAAAATGGAGAGGCCACTCCAGTATATAAAGAAAATAATAAGAACTTAATTACTCCCTCACCCCCTGACCACCCCCACTATTGTCATTTTTTTAAATGGCAGCCATTTTGCTTTCAATGTATCGAACCCAAAAGTTAATCAGAAATACCTAGACAACCATCCTATCAAAATTGACTGCAATCTAAACAACGTTTCTTAAGTTATCGTGCCCACAAGCTTTTAGGACGGTGGCGGAAAAATGCTTAACACTATAAGCATCCTGATATTCATAGAGGATGCTTAATTATTTTCTAATTGACAAGAAACCTTGTTCACTGTTCACAACACCCTTAAGGGGTCTCAAACAGCCTTACAATGTAGAACATTTGCAGTATAAGTATTGAAGCTAAAAAACTAAAAGATATCTGATAATTTTCAGGTTCCACATTCAAAGAGAAGAGAAACTAACCATGCCTATTTTGTAGTCCTTGTAATTCTCTTGTAAGTTCTGCAGTTAATTTACGACTTCTATCTTCACTGGCTACTCTGCGGTGCTTGGCATGTGACTCAACATTGCTATGTAATGAGGAGAATGTTTGTGCTTTACCATATGGTGAAAACACAGGGGAATCTGGTGTAGGTGGCGAACTAGATAATACATCAATTCCTTCATTTTCTGAAAGGAGATAAAAATATTAGGCATAGTAAATATAAATTAAAGCAGCATATGTGCATCTTCCAACACAAGGCTCGCTTCTCCCGAGGTCGTAGACCGAGGCCTTGCTGAATCAGTGTTAAAACCATCTATTGGAGTGGAGACTTTCAAGAAAGATTTTTTCTGTTTGACCCAAGTTTGACCTCTGGCATGAGTGCTGCTTTAATGCAGGGCCACTGTCTACGACGCCGGCCCTGCATTAAGCAGCACATGTCTGGTGGCCGAGAATTTCACAGGAAGTATCACAGACAGTTCCCACCACATCTCACCAGACACGAGACGTTACATGCGGCAGGGTTGGATTAATGTTGAGCCAATGTCGAGACAGTGGGCCAACATTAAGTTGGCATTTGGTTGAAAAATTAATGAATATTCAATATCTAAATCATCCTCCCTACCTCAATAGGTGAATGATAACACTGATTCAGCAAGGCTCGGTCTGCGACCTCGAGAGCAGCGAGCCTGGCTGTCAGGAAGATGCATATGTGATGTAACAGCATCAGATTTTTCAAAATAACATTTATTTTGATAATTTGCTTTCTTGCGTAGATCGAAAGGACAACATGTTCACAATAAATGCACAGAATATTGAACGCATCAGAGTTTTTTTCTCATATATAAAAAAAATATTTAAACTATTTGTCAATTAAATTTTTTGCAGTTAGTGATAACCAGGGCTTAAATTTCACAAGCTTGTTTTATTGATCAATACTTCATCAATAGTGGAGATATTTGTGCATTTGGTGCATCAGCTCTTGAGATAAAGGCAGGTTTTGATATCACGTGTCACATATTATTTGTTGTTATTTTGGAAATATTTAAAATTCATAAAAAAAATTGCAACCACTTGGCTATATCATTAAACAAGGCCCGTCTGTGAAGGAATTAGGCCTCAGCCTCTTAATCATCGTTTGAAAACGCATTATTGTTTTTTATAGCTTTTAACTAGTCATGTTGGACAGATAATAGGAGAGAAATTTACATTTTTGGCATTCTGATAAAACCTTGTATCTGTGTAGATTATATGTATTAAGGTGTAAAAGGTTTAGTTATCTGTCATGGTTTTCCGGATATATCACATATTGAAGTCAATAATGGCTGCAAGGCGGCCATTTTAAATTTAAAAAAGTAGACATTTTTCAGGGCATAACCCTCCCCGAAACAGCACATTTTGTTCAATAGTAATGATCTAGCCATTTGGCACTTTTTTCCAAATATTACTTATTAAAAAAATAATTTCCTAAATTTGGCCATTTTGGCCGCCATGACATTTTTTAAACTACTCTGAGCTATTGCTGAAATAGCTACATGGTTTAAATTTTGGAGTGATCATTAAAAATTGTTGAGTGAATTGCGTTAACGAGAAAATTTGGTGATCGGGAAAAAATCAAAGTCATAGAGGTCACAAAAAGGTCAAATGTGAATTAAATCAAGCTCGAGTCATTTAAAACCTGTAATAAAGTTTAATGTGCATTTTCAACAACGCGAACAATTCATAGTGCGAAAAGTGGCGGACAGATGGACGGACGAACAACCAGACGGAGAACACACCACGTGACGACATTAGGCATAGTTTCTAAAAGCCATTTTGGGGTATTTTTGAATCCATCTCCAGTGAATCATTAATACTGACCACATTGACATCTATGATATATGGGTATGTTCAGAACCGTTGTGACTTGTGAGGCTTCACATTTCCAGCCAATGGTGCCTTGCTCTATGCCAATTGACCTAGCTAGATGTTACATTTGCATGGCAAAATAAAAGTCTCCACCTTCCGCAATTAAAAATTAATTGCCAATGCAGTAACTATGGGGCTATGTAATATAAGTGCCATGTCGGCCATCTTGGATATGCAAATTAGTTTATTTTTTTTAATTAACTAGTGGTGAAATATAATATTTTTGAATATCAAAAGAATATTGGCAACTGGAGAGCAATTTTACGTTGATTTGTAAAGAATAGCAGCCATCTTGGATATGCGAATTAGCTAATTTTCAAGGGAGTTCAGAATTTTTTTCCTGTAAAGATCGGATGAATATTGGCAGCCGAAGAGCGTTACTGTCGATTTGTGAGGAAAAGCCATCTTGGATTTGCAAGTATATTTAGTATATTTTCGAACTCAATCAATGTAGGGTGTTGGGAAAAAAAATGTGAAGATCGGATGAATATTGGCGACTGGAGACCGTCTACATCCTGAAATTGTTGAATAATAATAATTACAATAGACAGCCCTAAAACAATCTCCACCACATAATTGGCTGCCATGCAGAATTGAAATGTGAACCCATGTGGAGAAGGTTGTACATGTACATGTATATGATCTTAACCCTTCCAATGTTGAATTAATTTTGTATAAATCATGGAGACCCAATGATTTATTTAAATTTGAAATCATCAAAAATGGCTTAGTTAGGTCTTTCTGCTTCATTTGAATATCTATGTTATGGGGTCTACGGCCATTATAAATATTTAATTCTTTTACTGCGAGGATCGTCATTATACAACTACAGACGTCAAATTTTAATGTATAAAGATGGTGTCCGCGCTGAAAGGGTTAACAGAAAAATTGAGTGATACACATTTGATCATACTAACCTGAATCACTATCCAATATTGCTGTTTCCTCTCCAAGGAACATTCTACGAGCAAGGGTACGCCGATACCAAGCTTTAGGCAAAGCCAATATCTCTGACAGCCGTCGCATATCATATTTGAATGACGCTGAGCCAATGTCACACATTGCTGTAAACAGACAACAGTGTAAGTAAAATATTTACATAAGTTGTACCATTTAATGCATTTGATATAATGTGTTATTATATTTATTGTAAAATTCTCACCTGAAAATCGGACCACATTTGTTGCACGATGCTGAGTATCATAAGCAGGTGGCAGTTTGTTTTGCAGAAGAGTGTGTGCCTCTTGCAGAAAACCACCCTTACGACTTCGTGATATATTGACCTTCACAAATTCAACATTGAGACTCAAAGAATCCTTACGACTTGTTGTATCCAACATTGGAGATGTTCCTCCTTCCAGACTTGCTATATAAGATATGATATCAAAGTTGAGTGATAAAAAAGTTAGAAGGGATTAAAATAAATTCACCGTAGCTAGTAAAATATCTAATACTAAAAGAGAATAAATTTAAGTGGAACTAAAATGATCAATTAAAAAAACCCTTTAAATTAGATTGATGATGTATAGGCTTAGTATATTTTCTTTTATATCAGCAACTATCTTGAAAAGACCATTGAATTTCCAAGTTGTCTGCTGTTGTCACAAATAGTGAGGTTAAAAGTAAATACTTAGGTATTTATTTAATAAGAAAATGAATGACCAGTAGAGTAGCATGGTAGCCTGATAAAAACATTTACAATTACAGAAAATATCTTACCCATGTGACTTTTACGAAATGCACTCTCCAAACTGCTAAGTGACGTTTTCTTCTGTCCACCGCCATATGGATGAAAAATATATAGAGAGAAATCTGCCATGCATGCAGTGACACTCAATCCTCCAGCACCCAAATCCCCTACTTGGTGACCACTAGCTGTACGTGTACGACTGCCTGTGGACATTCTCTTACCTGAACCAAAAATTATAACAAGTTGTAATTAAATTACATTTTTTTCAAGTATGACTGCTGACACTGCCACCTCTGTATCAATCATGCAACAAATGGCAATACGTTTGTAATACATGTAGTTAACCCTTTTAATCCTGAATTTACCATAGTCATCTTCATTCACTACAAGCCGCGACTTGTAGTGAATGAAGATTCATGTGGTTTAAAAATTATAGAGAATTACCATGTAATGATAAACCATTTTCATGGAAATTTTCGTTCTAAAATCCTTAGTTGTAGGAAAATTAATTATGTTTTTTTCCAGGGATGTAAAATGATGCTTTAATGCATCGTGGGGGCTTTAAGGGTTAATTGCAGGCTACAAACTAATCTAGAAACTGCTTCGGTGGAGACATCTATCATTATGACTCCACTCTAAAAGCAATTAATAAGCCTGAAACACAAATTTAATCTGAGCAGTCCCTATGTGACAAATTTTGGCAAACAATCAAATGGAGGGACCGACGGATGAACAGATGGACAGACCAGCAGTTGGACCGACAGATAACAAGACCACATCAAGCTTCCGGTGACAGATTAGTTGAGGTATAAAAAGCAATAACAATTTGATAAAGTACCTTTTCTTTGACTGTTCAGATCATCAAGGCCAAATGTGGTAGCTTTCATTACTTTATCTGCCTCAACTTGAGTGTTTTCCACATCTGCTCTCTTTGACGAGAAAACCACATCTAAAGAAGGTAATCTGAGCAGACACTCTACACGAGAGACAGGCAGACATGTAAAGCGTATGATGGACGGTTGTACTAATATAGACACTACTACATCCACAGGGAATGAAGCATAGGAGGCAGGGCCAGATGACAGAGATGTAACAGATGCTTCAAGGTCTTCATGAGTGTTATTGCTGTTACCTCGATGTACTGAAAATAAAAGATTTACAATTAAAACATGTTGCTCACTTGTATAGCTTTGATACAGTGAAACATAAATAAATGGAAAGATAAATAAATGGAAAATACACACTATGCTGACATAACAGACAAACTTACCGGGTTGGTGCTTAGAAGACTTAGTTTGGATAAGGTGTATTGGTATAGGTTCAAGTGCTTGTTCCAGGAAGTCCAACAGTGCTGGGCTAATCAGCATTTCCTACAAGCAAAACATATTCCATCAGTTGGAACTAAATTTATGGAATTAATTTTTGTTGTAAATCCAAATTGAAATAAATCATGTATAGAAAATGTAGATGTTAAAAATATACTTAATGGTTTGCTTTGAATAACCGAAATTATATCGTCTTAGCAATTGAAAGATTTAAAATACTGTAGATTTGATAATATTCATGAGGTTTTCATTTTCGCAAATTTCACGAAAAGGAGAAATTATCGAAATTCAAGAACCTCGCGAAAAGTATTATTATAATAACGCTACTAAAGAAAAATGCAAATTCGCGAATTCTAAATTGCGTAAAAAGTCTCAAAATAAAAAATTCACGAAAATTTAAACACGCGAAAATTAACAGATCTACAGTAATTATGAAAATTAGTAACTTTCAAATAGCAGTCAAAAAACTCTAACTAATAACTCAAGACATTACTAAATTCTTCTTACTTGAGAACAAGTTTGTAAACATCACACAATAAATAACAGCAGTGCAATTTGTGACTTTATGAATCCACAATAACACAACACATTAGAAACATTATAATTATGTTGACCCATCTCACACCACAATTTGTAATACTTCAATATCCCCTGTTGAAAACCAAGTCAATTTTCTATTATGGAATTTCTCGAAGCATTATGTGTAATGATGCCATTACTAGATAAAGAAAGCCCAATAATAAATTTGGTACCCAATTTTATATTAATAATAATAAAATTCTTAATGAGAATTCTTCCCCCATACATAAACCCTTACATTCTATACGTATTTTGTCGAAAAAAAACTATAATTGGATAACATGCTCTTTGTTATCTTGTTTCGATTTATATAGAGCTGAAATGGCTATTAACTTGGTAAAATGAGATGTGAAAAAAATATTTTCCTGCTTTGAGCTGTGCTACTTAGCATGCTCCCTCTATCCAAATCAGGAGCAGGATTATGTGTGATTATGCAACGGTACCTCGGTAACCTGATAACACAGGTTACCGCAGTTCATCACCTCAGAGAACTCTCTTGCTAACTGCACTTAGCTGACTATATCGCAGTATCAAAAAATATTACAGGGGTATTGTGACGTCACACACCCATACCGGGATAGGGTACCTCAGGGCGGTCATTTATTCTCTCATGGTTATGCATTTAAAACAAATTCAAATTAAATATAAAATCTTAAAATTACACCTTTCTTAGAAGACAGATTTATTGACTAAAAAACCCATGTGATACACTTCATCTAAGTAGCAGAATTAGGTTTACATTATTATATTAACATTTTAGAATAGCAATAATGTACTATATACTGCCCCTGCAAATGTTTGTTTTATTTTAATAAAAAAACTAACTCACTTATTAATAGTTGTTAAACTTCACCCAATATAATAATAGTAGAAAATAAGTAATTCATGGTTCCAAGATTAAATATGAAAGTGGTTAAATTTTACTCACTTTGAAACGATTGCGACGTTTCGACCTACCTTCATCTTGATCACGCAATGATCATGGGGGGTAATTCGGCTCAAACAGGCCATCATGGTAGACAAGACCACCAAGAAATATGCCTGTCCAATGCTGGGACTGCCCTATATACAGGGCTTATCTGAGCAGCTGTTGAGGACATACGAGTCCCATAGAGTCTACATGTTCCACAAGCCGAGCAACATCATACGTTTGATGCTCGTACACTCCAAAGATAAAACCCCCAAGGAAAAAATGTGGACCAAGGCTACCAGCTGACACCCATCTATGGTTAGATCATTCCGCGATCAAGGCCGAATCACACCCCATGATCACTGTATGATGAAGATCTGCTGAAGGCTGGTCGAAATAGTTTAACCACTTTCAAATATAATAATACATAATCATACTACAAGGTTACTGCATGTACTTTCAAATTACAATTTATTTTCCCTTGTGATATGTGTTGGGACAAGTACTTATCTTAGAAACAAAATGTCATATGACAAAATTACAATATTATCTACATATACCTCAATTTCTTCCTGAAAATAACATACTTTAAAAGTGAGAAAATATTGATCCGGACTTAATACCATTCACTATGTTTCATGATCTATCACAAGAAAAGACATGCTAAATATTTATCAATTTATCACAGTCGAGTTAAAATACATTCATGCAAAGACATGTAATATAAATTGCAGTATGTTGCATATTAGCCATTCAATTGTGATGGAAGTTAGGTACAGAATTTAAAGGAATGTTGATATGATATTAATTATTGATTATATATTTCGAAATGCCAAACTATTCCCTGGCAAATTTTTACAGTGTACTTAGTAGTGCTGAATAAAAAGAACCAAGCTTAGTTTAACAACTTGCTGATTCCCCAAAAAGCCATACCTCTGACAGTTGCTCCAATATAATACATGCATACAGGCTGGCCTTCTTCGTGGAGGCTTTTTTGGCAGATGCAGCAGTTCCACTTTGGGGATCTAATGAGTCTGGAGTGCTAGTCAAAAAAGACGTATGTATTCCACTGACAGGGGGAGATAACAGGTTTCCTCCTCCAACATGCCCAACAGGTTCAATATCCAAACCACGTAAGTTAACAGCAGAAGGACTTTCTGGTAGCACAGATGGACTTGTCTTTGAGTTATAGTGAACCTTTATCATGTAAAAATAGCAATAGGTAAGCAGTTGAAAATCCCATACATCCATGCAATGAGATTTGTTTTTAAGTTGAATATTTACAAAGAAATGAAACAATGCGTTGATGATTATGCCTCTGGCCTCTGCTGCATTGGCCATAACAAACTCGTAACCCCAGTTGATCTAGGTACCGAGTTTTTCGATGTATAACTGGCTACCTCTATATAACGAGTGTGGGAGGCCATATTTATTATACATGGTTAAATTTCTACTGCAGTATATCCCGTCTAAATGCAATGTTTCTTCTGTACTTCACGATGAGCCGTCACTCAGCCACATGGGAACTAGCTGGCAGTGGATAGCCACTTCACACATACCCCCACTCCTACAGTTTACCTGGCACATTGTAATCAGGTTATGCGTCATGCAATGTGTGACATTTCGTCAGTCATCATATCTTGGCTTATGATAGGTCGTTAATAGACCCTAACATGTTTTTAATAATGTATCTAAAATAATTGATAATACCTCAGTATTATTTCAAACATATTAGATTTTAGTATATTTCTATAGGCCTGGGATGCAATATGCTTTCCACAACTGTAGTGTTGTGAGTGGACCACATAAATTGGCAGCGTGAGAGAGGTATCTATGGTTAAACCAGCAGTTGTTAGTTAATCTAATCCTCTGCGGGCCCTATTCCGAAGCGGGCAATACATCAGAAAATATGGTAGTCCTGATACAACAGAAAAGATGATCGATAGAGAACTGACTTTATAATGCCTGCGGACACAGGGTGGCAGAAGATTGAACAATGTTTGATCTAAAACATTTCAAATTGGTTACTTAATAGGATATTTTTAATAGATTTACTAACCTTCACATCTACAGCTGGTAGAAAGAATTGAGTTATATTGCTTATTGCAGGTAGATTGTGCAAGCGACTTGTTGTCTGCTCAACAGATTTCTTACTGTGGGATAACTTCTTGCGGTTGAGTTGTGGTGATGATTGATTACGTGATATGAAGCCACTACGGTAGCTGGAATAAAAATTTCTACATCATACCTGTAACGAGGTTTTAATTTAAATACATTTCATCTAAAATCATTCTGTCTCACACAAACCTCTTTTGTTCAGACTCAGGTTCCACTTTTGGTTCTTTGGGATGTAGTACACATCGACCGCTATCAATGTCCACCTTAATGTCCATTTCAAAGTCCACATTGGGTTCCATTACATTCGCTTTTTGAGAACCACCACTGCCCTGGCTGGGACTAGCCGTCTTCTGTGGTGCTTCTATATCATGGACAATATCTTCTGCGCTTCTGCCATCTTCTTCTTGAATGGGACCAGTAACCCTGAGAACATATAGAAGACAAGTCTTGGTTCTGTAATTTTCCAAGTAGTAAATTTTCAAAATCTCATGTCCACAGACAAATGTATGTACTGAGAGGCCATGTCTCGAATGAGTTAAGCAATTATGTTAAGTATGTTATCTACAGTGGCACATTATTAGTGATGCAAGTGAGATATAGTTATAAAAATCAATTCAAAGTTATAAACTTTTATTTTTCATAATATTTCAGCAATAAACTCCGACCTCTTAAAACGGACCATGTTTCATTTGAATTTAATTCCAAATTTAATAACGTAACATGTAAAAGTTTATTCTGCTGTGAATTTGAGTGCATATTATCCAATAAATTACAAAATACCACCCTTTGGACAGCTTTATAGCAAGCATGGTAATAGAATTTGCTAAGTAAGCTAGGATTATTCTGTAAACTTACGGATGTGAAGCAGCTGTGAAGGTAGCCACTTCAGTGTCACTTTCTGAGCTGGAAGCAGCTATATCCTGTAGGGAAAGACGCTGATAAGGAGGAGTGAGAGGACTGTTAGATGTAAGCCTTGGTTTATTTTTCCAGATAGAATCATCAAGAGTGGTGGACAGCAAATCCGTCTGTGCTGATGTTGGAGAACTGGGGGATCCTGATGAGCTGTCTAACAAAGCCTGTGAAAAAGAAAAAGCAAAGTAGAGCACTTGCAGTGTTTGTGCACTAGGCCAGTCAGCCATTAAACCCTTACATTGCTGTACATGTATAAAAATAGAACATATGAGGTTGCCCACTAATTTCTATGTTTTTAATCATAAACCATCTAAACTACAACCTATATAAACAAGAACCCTGCGGTTCTGAACATTATTGAGAGTTATTTTTTGCATCAGACTGAAGTTGATATTAAAGCAATGGGCCATGCATGTAAAACTGTAATCAAAACAAATATATATTTTTCACCAATAACTACATTAGATTGCAAAAACTTGCTTAAAAATAATTAGATGCACAAGTGCAATCTGGTTTTCTTTGTTAGTTCACATGATAGCAGTATATTAAAATACTGTGCAAGCACTCCTAACACCCCGTCCCGGATGTAGTCACTAGTCTTAAAAATCGTGTAATAAATATAATAAAACAAACTTATATGATGTTTTTTAATAAATCGTGTTATAAGATATTATAATTATCACTGATATTATATTATTTATAGGATAACTACCAAGCCTCTATAAGCAGGGTTCAACACGCTCCAATAAACACAACAACTTAATCCTTGTACTTACAACTGCAATCATCAAACACGAGAATACATGAAAGTATAACCAGCGCCAATACACAGTGCCGCACTGCAGACCCACGCGAGACGTTGACCCAATGCTGGTTCAATTTCGGCCCACCGTCTACGGCGTCTAACCAATATCTAACCAACATTGGGCCAACGTCTCATGTTTGCTGGGGTCATACCCTTGCGGTCATCAAGTCCTCATACATGCATTGTAACTAGAACTACCGGTACTTAAATGACGAGGTAAATGACTATGTACGGTATATTATATACTCGTAATTCGATAAAATTAGAGCAACATACTTTATTATGATATAAATATATATATATTGCATAAAATAACCTGCTCCAGCATTATTGAGTGCCCATGGTAGTACTGTTTTGACAAGAATCGTTGTTGTTGCAACATTGACCTAATGTTGGGTTAACGTTGGCACAACGTCTTCGACGCAGGTCCACCATTGGATCAATGTCTTGTGTTTGCTGGGTACGAATATAACACCTTACAATACAGTAATCCCTCCAGATGCGACCCCCTTCAGATCCGACTTCTCCTATATTGCGACTTCTTTTTTTTAACACCAACGTGCTTTACACTGTTAAGCACCCCTTAAATGCAACTTCCCCTCTCCAGCGACCTTTAAATCATGGCACTACCTAGCGACCTCCCTCTAAAGAGATGACTTTTTGAAATTAGCTGCTTAGCGGCACCTTCAGCCTGGCATGAGCTGCCGGTCTGAAGATATTGCTTGTGTGTACATACCGTCAAATACAGCCCAGTAGATACGTATGCTAAGCCACTGTCAAGAGACGACTTTTTAATGTTTCCAGCTGACTAAATGTATAACGACTTCAATATACTAGTCACATTGTTGGGGACGCATTTCAGATTATAGTGGCTGAAAAATGCTTTCCGGTGCTATAGCTATTTTTACTGTATCTTAAATACTTTTTCTGTTATTAATTTAAAACCATGTTTAAATATGATTTCATTGTAAATATTTATTTACAGAAAGTGCAGTTAACATCAAGTGCACCCTTGGCTTTACAATTTGCATTACAACACTAATTAGCAGAGGACGTCAACGGTGTTAGTGTGTCGGCTAGTTGTGATAAACATCCCACTTCAAATACCTAACTTTTTCAATTATGATCATACAGACAAGTAATAAATATCACCGGAAAGCTTATTCAATGCTGAAAATAATGATATAAATTAGATAATGATAACTCCTAAAAGGGTGCTGTCTTAAACATCAAATCCGACCCATTTTACGTTTTTTCTAGAGTTTTTTTCACCCCTCCAAGATACGACTACCCCTTGGATGCGACTTTAGTTCTCTGGCAGTATGAAAGTCGTATCAGAGGGGGACTACTGTATAAGCGAAAATGCTACAATTGTAAGCATGGTAATACATAGCGCTGACCGACCTATATGAGGGGGTCTGTCGTCTCCAAGGGGATGAGAAAATGCCAAAAAGGTGGTAGATTTAATTCTTCTCGCTACTCACCATTTTCGGTAGATGACTACATGATTATATGATAACAAAGCAAAATAAAAAGATAGTAGTTTTTTTAGTTATTGATACTATTATATGTATATACGTAGTTTGTTATAAAAATGATTTAATTTCAAATTAAAATATATAAAAAATACATGATTCTTCATGATTATTTTGAATTATAGTACAATGAGCGACCACTAGTTATGAAAAACGTCGAACCCGTGTCTGAGATACTTGGTCACTCAGTGATCTGATGCACTGTCATATCTTCACTGCTTATCGACGGTCATAATGCTGAATAATGGAAATGTATACTTTTTTACATTTTTTGAGAGACGTCAGTGCTTGTAATTGACATTTTGGGCCCGAGAAGCCTCAAGCGTTCATCCTTCGCCAAGAAGCGTTAACTTCGCTCCAAATTTGCGTGTTTTTTTTATATGCCGGCCCGTGTGATTAGGGTGCTTAACCCAACCCTCCCAGTGCCACAGGCATCTCAATATCATCATATAGCCATCCTTTATGTGACGTTGAAAATCCCTTTCCATCGTGACATTTTGATAATGTTTATTTTTATTTACTTGGACGTTTGATCCTACTTAAATATAGTTAGTTAATTTCGATGATATTTTTTCATCTCTATGATATTTATTCACCTCGGGATGGGGATGTCTAGACAGCCAAGCTGATAATACCTGGATGTAGGCCTATACCCTGATACACCACACAGCGACCACGGGACAATGACCCAATGCAGGTTCAATGCTGGAGCGCCGTCAACAACGCTGGTACAGCATTGATCCATACCATATAGCAACATACAGTGATTGATTTGTGCTTGCTGGGAAATAAATTGTCATTTCCTCAATTTTCTAGCTAGAGGATTATATAATGTATCAATCTCGGATACTTTTAGCTGAAAAGAACAAATATGTCATTTTTATTCCCTAGATATTTAGAAATAAAAAAGATTTAATCCACAGTCAGTAGCCTAGTCATGTCAAAGTGTAACATGTTACATAATCACAGGTAGGTAGGCCTACAGCGTGACACAGTGTGTATAGGCCTACCTACCATAGACATGACGACACAGATTCTGTCTGTGTTGATTGGTCAGGGGAGTCTATCTCGTCCTATGATCTGCTTAAGATGTAGGTCAGCCTATCTCAGAATGTTCTTCACTACAATTGTAGATATGGTGTCAGAGGCATTTAAACCAAGGGTTAGATTTTCAAAGGCAATATATATCATTGCAAAATATTGTATCGATATCATGATAGATTTGGTCTCAAGAACAAAACGTATGTTAGCTTTCCCCAGTTTCAAACTTTTATTGTTGTGGTTTCTTAAGATTACATTGGCCTAGTTTGATCCCAAGGTAGGCATTGTTCTCAGTAAAATCTACTGGCTATCTACAGGGTATAGCCCAACACACAGCTCAAAATTTTGAGACCCCTAACTGTCGTAAAATTGACGACAGGAATCCTAATAGCTCGACGACGGAAATACAGATATTTATGCTTATTCAGAAACAACGTTTGGTGAGACTACTGTAGGCTATGGAATGACAGAAAACTAAACCTATGCGTTTTGCCGTATTTAAGAAGATGTGAGTGATAGTCATTTGGGACACACATTATATGAACACAAAAAAACAGTGCCCAGAATCCGTTTTGTGAACCCTATTAAAACATTATTGGAATGAGTTCCAATAATGTAAAAACCTGATATTTCGAAACAGAAAAGATAAATCAATCAATAAATGTTAGCAAGAAATGTTGACCGGGGTCGCCCACAAAAGACAGGGCTCAGTGGCTCTGGGAGAGTCATAGTCATAAAGATTAGGGTGCTTATGATGGTCTTTACAGTTTTTAACCTATTAATAGTAGTGAAAATAACATTTTGAAATTAAAAAAAACATTAAAATTAAAAAAAAAGCAGAACATAACAGTAACAGTTATTTTGATGCAGACAGATTGTGACATTGAGGCTGTACTGACCTGTTGAGAAGCCAGATCAGACACGTCCACAGATAAAGCACGATGATGTCCTTGAGAGAAATTTGGACGAGGTGAAGTAAACACTTCTCTGTCAGAATCTTCATCAAATGTGTACCGCCTCTGTATCGGTCGTGTTCGCCGTGTGGGGGGCATAACACTGATACTGCCTGACTTGGGACGACCATGTGTAGATTTGTAGCCAAGCCCAAGTCTGTCTTTCAGAGTGGTTGCTCTACCACTTTGCCGTTTCAACTTGTTCATAATGTCTTGTCTAAAATCATGGAAAACAACTGCTTGTAATTCCTGTAGTTTGCGTTCTTCTATTTCTACAGTTGATGCACTTGCCCCAAGTTGCTTGAGGTCCTCAACAACTTTCGCTTGTTCATTCATCTCCTGCTCAATCATACGTGCTCGTCTTTTAGGATCCATTTTAGAATCAAAAGTCCCATCAGAATAATCTTCACCTGTGGCTGCACCATTTCTATTACCATCTTCACTCTTGAGGTCAGGCATCTGCATTTCATCTTCATCTACACCTTCCTCAAATAAATCTTCAAACTCATCATCCCCTGTGAGTGTGGTGAGGGCGTTACCAAGGAGAGAAAGCTGCTTGCCTATATTTGTATCCAGGTGAATATCTAAACCTCTCATGCGAAATGTGATATTCAGAATCCACTTGGGATTGGAGAATGGTTCATTAGGTTGTGCACTTCGTGTTTGTGAGCAGACTTCATATGTGCCATCAGGTACCACCATTGCATTCATCACAGTATCCTTACCTAAGTTACCAGCGGGACCCCAGTCATCCCACGACACTTCAAAATCATCAGCAAATCTGAGACAGAAGCCATTAAATGTACCTTTACTGACAAGAGATCCACATGAGCAGGCAGACAGTTGAGTTTGATCTAGTGTCAGTACCATGGCCGCTCCGGGCTCATCTATCATTTTGTTAGGACCTCCAGTAACCTGTGGAACAAAGACTTAGTTTCATCATCATATCAAGCTACATGTACTAAATATGTAATTGTATTACACAGCAGCCAGGCAAGTGTTTGAAGCTGCTCAGCTAACCAATGTATGATTATTAAAGGCATTGTATGACATAGCTGTATTGTAAAATATCTTTTCATACAGTCAAAAACACTATTGAACTACAATTTTATGATTACTACCCATATGTAAAGATAATGATGACCTACCTCTGCCACCATCTTTTGAATGATGCAGTTGATTACTATTATTATGTTGGTTCGCCATATAATGGAAATAAATGCAATTCCCACATCCATTGATTTGATTAGAGCAATAGCACTAAGAAAGATCAGTGCACATTTATTAAATTTAATCAAACTGACAAAACAGTTACAGTGACGAAAACAAAAATAATAGTGTGACTGATAAAGAAAAAAAATAATTAAGGAGCCATTTTCATAAAAAAACATGTGACTGACTGACTGATTTATTGATTAACTGTGATGGATATATGACACAATTTAAGTATTTCTGCCCACATATGTTTATAAATCACACTCACATTAGTGTAACCCAGTGGCAGACATATGCCTAGATCATCTACCGTTAGCTGTAAGAATAGTGTACTTAGAGCAGGAGCAGAAGGCTGGGAGAGAGCTGTAAGAGGAAGTCGATCCATTACTTGCTGTGTAGCTGTTTGGACTTCATTGTTCAATGCCAGTCTCTGCTCATTCCAATACTCATATGCATTTTTGTAGTTCAGCCAAACCAAAACAGCTAAAAGCAAGTATATAATATGCAATGATCACGAGGTTTGACAGCACTGTGAGCAATACACAATTTGTAGATATTAATAATTTTTGTATTTAACAATTTCTAGAGAATAGTGATATATAAATAAAGTTGACTTTGTATGTCATTTCAGAGCGGGCATGGGGTTTTAACATCAAAATGTGACTTCAAAACTTAATCACCGCACTGAAGAGTTAAAAAATATAAATGGCCATAGATTCAAAAAGAGCCAACTAAGACATTTTCAAAGTAAATAACCCTTTGTTAACCAAATTTTTTTAAATAAAAATATATCAGCACTGTATGGGTTAAACCTTAAAGCGCTGAATATTTTTTCTATAAACCATGGAGACCAAAGGATTTTTTCAATTTGAAATCATCATAAATGTCTTGGCTAGCTCTTCCCGCTACATTTGAATACTTATGTTATGGATCTACGGCCAGTATAAATAATTTTACTCTCAGCCTACAGTGCCGGATCAACCTTAGACATCAGAATCTGACGTCTAAAGTCAATCCCCGAGCTGTAGGATTAAACCTTTAACTACAGTGAATTAAAATGACCAAATTTGATAAAATATCTAATATATATTCTACAAAATTACTCTCTTATATGCATTACTAGCGGGTTAATCCTTAAAGCGCTGAAATATTTTTATATTTATATACCAAGAGACCAAAGTTTTTATTCAATTTGAAATCATCATAAATGTCTTAGTTAGCCCTTTCCACTTCATTTGAATACCTATGTTATGAGTTTACGGCCATTATAAATATTTTACTTTTTTAGTGAAATTGGGATTGAGATGAGCGTTTAAACATAAAAAATTGCAAATTTTCGGGCACAAATTAAACAAATGTCAGTAATTTTCAACCACTTGAAGTTGTGTGTGTGGTGTGGTATCGAGATACAACTTCAAGTGGATTAAAATGTAAATTATTTAATTGAGCGCTTAAAGGGTGAAAGATTAGGCAATTTAACCTTAACTAGACCTACTGAATAATGAGATCACTACCTACAACATACATAGACAAATATATACACACCAACCATGGTTCATGTTAACCCTTATCCTGCTGATCACGACTATTGGCGTTTTTTAATCTGTTTATGAGTTGACCAAATCACTGCTATTGAGAATGAAATGTGTGTCTAAACATCAAGATTTGCAAATATTTTTGCTCAAATTATAAAAATTTCAGCAACTTGAAGTTGTGGATCGCGCTAGCAAGACACAACTTCAAGTGGCTGAAAATTTAAAAAAATCAAATCAGCAGGATAAGGGTTAATAACACATGCCTTTTTATCAGATCAGATTCATTGCTATAATGATTTACCTTTGTCAAAAGCTACTGGTTGAACAAATACAATTGGTCTTTTAAGTGATATCAGCAATGCCTCCTGGTCTTTAGATGCTCCAGGAATCATTTCATCCTATGTACGAACAATAATACCCAATAAACAAAAAAAACTTTTAAGATGATATTCAAATGCCCATATTTAATTTGACTGAAACCAAAATCTAGACAAATGATTTCAATATAGGGATCAATATTATTATTGATATCATTACAGCAGCAGCATCTTTCTCGGGTCATTTAATTACATATTTGTACAGGATAAAACCTCAATTTATTTTAAGTGACATGCTCAAAACAATTTTTTTTTAGAAACTTGGAAAGGCCCTGCAATAATTTCACCTAAAAGCTGTAGTGGTTACTGCAATCACAATTGTTTTTAAAGCTTGAGAGGCTATTGTGATAATTTTAAGTACAAAATATACATGTATTTCAAATGTGGATCACTTTGACTGCCTGTGGACTAAAATTCAGCAACTCTGCAATCAATAGTGTCACCATCTTAATATTGGTACCTATTCCAGTTGATATATGCTAGATCCTAAGCTGTTTCTTACCTGCAGTGCATTACGCATTGCAATGCGAGTGGCAAATGATGCCAAGTGTTGGAATTCAGGCTCAGCCTCTTCAAATAGTTGATTTTTCAGCAAAGTACCAAGAGCAAGATTAACATCAAGTTGCATCTTCACAAATACCTGTTAAATAAAAGATATATATTACCGGGAATAAATGGTATATTCGCATGATTAATATCAGTTTCCAGTACTGACTATTAAGAGTTGACTACCAGTACAACCAAAAAGTTGACTACCAGTGCAACCAACAAAAATGGGATTTTGCCGGTATGTGCAAATAAGCCCATTTCGAACTAAGCCAGGGTAATCATTCCAAGAATGTTTTGCAATAACATTGACGGCTGTGAAGTGTTAAGACAAATCATTATTATGAAAAGTAGCCCATTTTAAATTCTGCAGTATATTGAAATAGAAAATTTCATAGATCTTCAGGATTATGTGCTGCATGAAGAATATTTAGCTTCATGTAGACAGACAGTGAAAAACATAACTTCACCTCTCTCAATGCTTTCATAAAAGTGAAACACCTTCTTCAAACCTTATGGGATCAATTTAGTGCTTCAAATATGTGGTGCTGAAATAAACTAAAAAACAAGTGTCAGGTTCAGCTGGGCATCAGTTTGTTTCTTTAAAAAGTACTAAGCTAACCTTCAATGTGTCTTTTGTTCTGATAGTGGTTTCATCTTTCTTGATGGGTTGAACTCTGTTTGATAATTCAAGTTCGATAGTTCCAGTCTCAAGGCGTACAGCATTATTAGTAGGAGTAGTTGCTGTTATTTGGATAGCCTATACACAATGAAATTATTTTTGACATATAATTACTAGAGTAGAACCTAGCTTAGCAGACCATCAGCTGAACTTTATCAATGTGGTCCCATTATTATTAATGAGATGGTTCATTAAGTGAAGTTCAGCCAGTCAGCTCCACATTGACGACATTAGCATGTTTTATGTAAATTATTGCTAACTATAAGAAAATATTCGAGTATTAAATAAAATACATTTAGTTCACAATCACAAAGTGTGGTGTTTTTGCTATCCTGCTTACAATATATGACAAAATAACAGGGATTTGTGTATTAGCAGTAACAAAATATCTCTGGACTTCTTTCAAAGGGTAATAAAAAATGGAAAATTATTAAAATTGGGTGGGTCAGCCCTCATACTTCTAAGTTATACAAATTCACTTTTCAGCCACTTGAAGTTGTGTCTCGCTACCGCAACCCACAGCTTTAAGTGGCTGAAAATTACTGATATTTGTTTAATTTGAGAACAAATATTTGCAAATCTTGATGTTAAGACACACGTTTCATTCCCAATAACAGTGATCTGGTCAACTGATAAAACAGACTAAAAACTACAATATTCATGATCAGCAGGATAAAGGTTAAATAGAAAATATTGTCAAACAACCATAAACAACAGGCCAGCTAGCCACCATAATCCCCCGCCTCATACGCATGATAAAGACATTTTTCAGGGGGCATCCTTTCCTGAACTCTCACATTTTACAATAAATGGTCTAGCTATCTACCACAGCTAGCTTGCAATGCACATAAACAGACATTAAAGTGAATGATGGCCGCAAGTCGGCCATTTTGAACTTGATCAAGGTAAATTTTTTAGGGCATATCCCTCCCTGCCATAAGGCCACTATGTTTTTTTTCTCTGTTTTAGATGAGCGCGCACATTAGATTTAGGCAGCGCATTACCAAAAAAAACATGTGTTTTTTTTCTGTTCAGCGTGCGCAATGGATTGTTGTCGATTTCTGACAAAAAACAGTTAATTTCGGGAGATAAAAAAACATTCCAAAAAAAAAAAAATTATTTCAAGAGATAAAAAACATTTTTCCAGCTATATTTTTTTGCTTGTTTTTTCCACTAACTTTTTGTCAAATAGATCAAAAGTTTTTTTATTTTGTCGCCCGCATTAACTTTTCTAGAAATTTGTCCAATGTTGTTTTTATTTCGTTGCCCTCATTAACTTTTCCAAAAATAGCTTCAATGTTTTTTTTTTCTCAGACAGTCGGAAAACCAGATTTCCTGGCCGACACCAAAACCTCCCGCCGACTCTTTTAAACAGGTGATAGTAGAAGGTAAGGCTTCTATAGAACTATGATAAATGTCAGATATCGCTGTATAGGGAAGACTGGTCAAAGATGCCACAGAAGATAGTCATAACAAAATATATACCAGAACAGTGACAGTACCATTAGATTCACACCAACCTTTAATCTGAACTGTAGGGAATACAGCATTTGTTTAGTAAAATCTTTATGGACTGGGAAGCCTTCATCACTCCATAATGGTACAGGCTGATCACCACCTGATACTTTCTGCACAACCTCATTGATTTCCTTAACAGATTGAAAACTTAATATTACAATGTTGAAAATATGTTATTCTTGGTTCCAAGAAGCAATATGAAAGCAGTAAAATGTACTTACTTTGGAACATTTATTTTGAAACTCTATGATGTTTCGAATTACTATGGCAAGCCTTGTTCACATACAGTATGTGAACATGTTTTTAATCACTTCTATAAACAAGCTTATTATCTTCATTAGCAATATTAAAATGTGCGAGCGAAATAACCTAGACAAGTCACACATAAACAATCTATATTAAAAATAATAGTCATAAAGAAATATGGAACAAAAACTTGAAACACCTTGGTGGTATGTCAATCATATTTAGTGTTAAATATTTATTGTGCATGAAGTTAGTACTTTACCTTGTCCCTGAAAAAAAGCAAGGTCACTCATCTTTGAACTTTTATTTTCCAAAGATGTGTGTGTATATCAAATCAAGAGGATCTTTTAACTCCAAAGGTTTAAAATATATTGTACATCAAAGGAATTTTAACAACATTATGCTGTGATCTTATAACGAAAATGAGTGAAGTAATTTTTTAACGTGCCAGTTTCTCAGATGCACCCTATTTTCATATAAATCATGATGTATGCATGTAACTAATTGTGCCAAACATTTGTGACCTAGTCTCAGTGGGGACCACAATAATAGAAAAATACAAACCTTCATAAAAACTTTCTGCACAAACACCAGATGGTTGAGCAAGTCTGTGGTTAAGCTATTTTCAAAGGCTCCAACCTCGGCAACAGCGTTAAAATAGTTGCCCTCACGTAGCATCAACCCTTCTGTCAATCCACCTTGGTCACTCAAACTGTCAGGAACATGTCTGCGGTAGTCAGCATGTACATGTATAGGTGGCAGGTCAATACTTGCTGATGATGGCAGATTGCTTTGGGTGCTTACCTAGATAACAATTACCATGGTTGGTACAGATCGAGCATTAGCAAATTCAAGCACTTTTTAAGCACTTTTTCAAGGACTTTAATGTTGTCTTCAAGCACTCATCCTAATTAATAAGAACACTCAGAAGTATAACAAATTTTATTCTAATGCTGCAATAAAAGTGAAATTTTAAATTAAAATTGCTGAAAAAAAAAATAATCACTCAGATTTATTTCTAAAAAAAATACAAGCACTTTTCAAGGCAAGTTATCCATTTGCAAGTACTACATATTTGTGATATTTTCAAATTCAAACACTTTTCATTGAGAGCCCCGAAATTCAAGCACTTTTCAAGATAGCGCAAACCCTGATTACAATTGTAATATATTTATACACATGTATACATACAGGAAAACCCATGGGCAGCCACCGGCCCTTGCGACACTAAAAAAGTGGCCTTTCAAGACAGGTGGCTGCTCATAAGAGTTCGGCCAAGTGGCCGCCCAATAAGGTTGGCTGCTCATAAGAGTGGCTGCTCATAGCAGGTTCTACTGTATAGATATATACATATTTCTAAATTATTTTTAAATAGTTAGCAAAACAACATTTTATGAGCCCATATCTTCACCTTTGATGTAAAACTAAGTGAATGTTTCAGTAGATCCACTGTAAACCGTGATTTCCTTCCAGTTACTCCGCAGCTGGTCACTTCCCCCATCTAAAAAATCAAGGTTACTACATCAAATTTAAAACTTTAATTATATTTAATGTATAAAACCCATAGTAGCTTTACCAAAACATTATTAAAAGTGAATAACATCTGTTTTATAAACTTATCCACTATAACACGATAACACGAGTTATCTCTGGCTACGTCTTGTACTGTCGACCCGAGATGTCTCGGGCTTGGATATCCCAGGCTTCATCTGGAATGATTTATTATAATTATCCAAGATGTAATTTAACTTTCATAACACATGGTTTGCCAAAGAAATCGTTACTTAGTTCTAATTTTACCATTAATTATAATATATAAAAGCTCATACCAACTAATGCTATCTTACCGTGTATCGGGCTTTCAGTGAAGGTAACAATGAAGCCCCTATAGTTAGTCCTTGCAAGACTGACTTTAAATGAATGACTACAGGTTTAGCCGGAGTCTCAGCAGGTTGAGCTGGTTTAGTTTGCTGTTCCATTTGTGGGGTGCCACCACTAACAGCTTCATTTAGCTCAGAGTGCTTGGATGGCTGACTAGGAATGCCTGTATCTATGCTGTCATATGACCTGAAATACCCAAAACAAAATGACTTGACATTATTTATCATTTCTATTTGAAATTATATATGCAATTTTCTTAAAGTCATTGTGCCACAAAAAGTCATAGTATGGTGTTTATGTATAATTTGCATTTATGTATAATATTGAAAAGCAAAATTTAACATTGTGGGAATTTTCATATTTGAGGTGAAGGAAACAGGCACCATAAAAATTAGCCACTTCACTTCCAGGCCCAAGTGCATGTCAGGATCCAGGGATCCTGGTGTAACTATAGTGAACTCGATGGAAATTTCCGTCATGTATGGTTACGTAACATGACGAAAGACGACGGAAATTTTCGTCATGTATGGTAGCGAAGGAGTTAATATCAATATTGTCTCGTTTGTTATTAGATTTTTTTCATCTGATATACCAACACCTTATTTGTGGTATACTGCTGTATCATTTCTAGGATTATTTTTTTTTGGACCACTGACATTGACAGAACTATCAAAATACAAAGTAAAGCTTGTATGACAAGGTATTGACATTGTTTGACAACGAAAAAAGTGTGAACTTCCACCTTTACCATAGCATAACAAGCAGGATGTTTCATTACCTTAGTGCACCACATTATATGTTTTAAATTTTCTCCTAAAAAATAATCTCTGACTTCGGTTTTGACAGGTAAATTACAATACAACTGATACATTTGCAGAATTAACGAGTCTGGTTTTCAAAATTTACAGGTTCTAATTTGCGAAGAGTTTATTAATATTAATACATGCAATTGTATGGTAACATTCAATTATCCAATAACGCTAGCCATGACTAACCTGACTTTAGTTGGAGGTCTGATAAATTCCTGAAGAGTGGATGAAAGGCGTTTGGAGCTTCTTGCAACCATACCATGCAGTACTACAGGATGTTGTGGTATATCTACATCAACTTGTCCGATGGTCACCAATGCAGAGTTCTGATCATGTGAACGTTTAGTAATGGTTGAGTAGAGCCCCTGTGATTTAGCTACATTCACTGTTACTACAGTTCTGTAATGACATATATCATCATTAGCTATTAACTAGTTATGGTTCAAAGTTAGGACAACAAAGCAAAGTTACATGTATGTATTACAACTAGTTTTTTGTGATTTTTATTTCTAAATCAATTCTAAAATGAAAGACCAAAACATTCACAAAACATGTACTTACTGCATGCTGGGGGGTACTCCCTCAAGCAATACGATCATTGTGTGACCGATATGGGCAGTGACTGAAGATTCACTGGACTTTCGCTTAATCACACCTGATTAGGGGTAAAAGTTCAAAGTAATCAGTATTTTGCAAAGTATGAAGGTATACATATGCATATAAATGCATTTTCTGATATTAAACAGCACACAATGTCAGAAAACAACAATTGAGTAGGTAGTACAAGCAAAATGTTGTATTATATATGTTGACCTATTTCATGGGGTGGAAACATATGTATTTATACAACAAACAAGAGACATATTATATGTTGACATGTAAATTTAATTTATATGAAATTATATAGCCTACTGATCTTAAATAAAAATATTTAAAAATCACCAAAATATTCAAAAGCACTGAAGAAGACTAAACTAGGTTTATTTCCAAGTTGTATATTGCCATGTAAACAAAAGTGAGTGCATTATACAGCACTTTATGCCACCGTATTTTTAACCTTATTAACATTGGGCCGGCAGCATCAACATATTGCCAATGCTGTGCTTACATTCAACCATCATTTAGGTGTACAATAGGTTGCTTGGGTTATCTCTGGATTCTTAGAAGTGTTTTAAAAATGTTTTTAAAAATCTAAAAAAATTGAAAAAAATGAGATCATGATCTGCGGGATAAACTGCTTCAAACAAAACAAAATACCCAAATTGGTGTCCCTTTAACTAAATGATAGTTTAATGTTGGTCCAGCATAAAAGATGGTTGGCCAACATTTATGTATAAAAAATTGCCCCAGTGTTGGCTTTTACTGGGTCTATTTTTTAAGTGTTGGGTATTATACTATTCTCTTTCAATGTGATATCATGTATTAAATCCAGTGGAATCACAATACAAGATAGGATTTTATGTAACAAATTGGGCGAAATAAAATTGCAATGAGATTTCTTTGCACAGGATCGGCCAGTTACACTATACATTTATAAATCTTTGTATTGTTATATTGATTTAAATGTATACTCATTCACTAAACTATGATATTTACATAGAATTATTTATATGCTATATTTTAAAAGTATGAATTTTTTTTTTTAAATAATGTTATGAATCTAAATACTATGATGCATGTTTTTAAATAAAATTAAATAGAGAAAATACAAGAAATGTGTTTATGCGAAAAGGCAAAAACAAAAGCATCACCTTCAGTAATATATTATCTGTTCAGATCAACTGGCCACTAGTAAACAACAATCATTAATATGTTGATACTTAATTTTATTCATCACATATATCAATATACACTGCCCTAAACTAACCCCCAAGGGAAATAAAACCCTTACACTAATTAAATGCAGGTAGCCAATCTGAGGCAAGCAATCTCTCTCTTTTTCTCACAGAGAATCGACTACTGCAAAAAATGCTATTGTGAAATATTGAAATGCTATTTTTTTACTTTCACCTCTCATACCCTGTCATTAAAATATGTTACTCTCAAAACATACTGAAAAGATGGAGCAGTTGTGGCAATAAAATGCACCCCCTCTCCTAAAATAAAGTGGTAGATAGCAGAAAAGTTTAATGCAACAAAAAGCTACTGCGGTAATGTTGAATGCAAAAAATATGGCTCCGGATATCCACAACATACCCTTCCACTCTCTGGACATTCGCTAGGAGGCGACACAATCACAAGCCAATTATTAAATGGTACAGCAGGAATTTTTTTTCATTTTAAAACTATTAATTGTTTTGAAAATGTATGGAATAAAATGTCTAATTTTATGCTCAAATATATATGTACATGGAACAATATACATGTATTAAACATTTCTACTACGTATATACTTTTAATATTGGTTTACTAGGCTATTCAATATGAATTGACTCTCTCCTCTTTTCAAGCTATAAACGTCAATGTACCAACACCTGTCACTGAAGGTCTCCAAGCCTGGTGCATTATATCCACCAGCGCAAATTATCTATGTTTTGAGATAAACGTTGAGCCTAGTGCGACTTATACTCCAGAAAACTTATAGGCCGGGAAATATGGTGATCAATCTGTGGATTGACTATCAGTTTCAATTTCAGAGTAAAATAAATATAATTTGGTAATTTGGTTCAGTACAACTGAATATTGACGTTTATCTTCTACCCCCCCCCCCCCCTCCATAAAAAATAATTATCCCTAATATTTTCAAAAAGCTAGAGAGGCTATTGTTTTTAAAAGCTAGAGTGGTTACTTGAATAATAAGCAGTAGATATAATGTAATAATTTTCTTTAAACATTTTTTTTTTTGAAAAAAATAACACACCATAATAATGGTTATTATTGATATAGTCAATAAATGAAAAAAATCTGTAATTAAAACTCAAGAACCCTAGTCACTTTTAAAGCAGAATGATTTTATAAATTTATCTAACAGGATCCTGATAATAATTAGAAACACAATCAGCCGACAGCTAGCACTTTAGATAAGACGCCCAATTCAATGTAGCAGCAAGTGTGGTTACAAGAGCAGCTGTGCGCTCTCTTGGACATCAGAAACCTGACAAATAGCTTCTGATAACAGTAGCTAGTTAATCAATACCTGCTGGAGCAGTCCATAAATATGAAACAGGCTCATTAGTCCAGCACATCTCACTGATGCAAGGTAAAGAATAGGTAACATGAGAAACTGTGCGTACATGTTCATAGTCTAACAATGTTTCGAATTCATTCTACATTTTCTATGACGTAGTAATTATGGATAAAGCAGCTACATAATATTATATAATTATATACAAGAATTTGTGAAAAAGGTAATTATTTTCAAATTTGATGACGAATTTAGTACAATAATTTGTAAAGATATCTCAGTACACAGAGAAAGCAGGTAATTATTTAATGGATACTAGCTACACTGCATCTGTGAGAAGAGTAGTGGTGAATGATGGTAATTATATACAAATTATTTGAATATTAATATCATTACTATATAAATTTAGAATGCATTAACGCAATTGCTCTTTTAACAGAAGCTGAAAAACTGAGAAAGACTGACAATCAGGCTAAAATATGGAATGGGCTTTCCATCATAATTTGTCTTTTGTTGACATACCTTTGTTTCTCCAACAACAGACACCTGGAAATGACATTATGGATGAAAACCAACATCCTTATTGATATGATAGCTTTAGTCCGGATTTCAATGTACATAGTTATATATTTCCTAGCATAAAATCAATGTGAAGGGAATCTGCATCCCCCCCCCCCCATCAACAAGGCATGTATCAAGTTATCATATCTGTGACAAAAGAAAATGGATGGGGGATCAAACTATCAACTTAACTATTTTTGTTAAAAAATTAAGCATCAGTAGATTTAAACAATTTCCAGCTAATGATTGAGTGAACCACAAGTTTTACATATAGTGCTCATTTTTATTTACCGGTACACTTTACAGGTAGTTTAATACATTACTAGCAGAAAATTAGGTCAGAAATTCTAGCTTCTTATAGATGTCGAATGAGGGCTTGGCTGTATGTGGTTAATTATATGTTTTGTGACCAGTGTGTGCATTGATTTTTTTCTTGGTCCGTCTGAATATTATTAAAAAAACTAAACATCTTCTAACAAAGATTTCCATTGTCAGGTGACACAGCAATTGTTCATCTTACAACATTTTATTACATTGTGTTTTCATTCCTAGAATATATTTCAACCGTCACTTTTGTGAAACAGAAAATATTTGATTAAACACTTTAAATAATGATATACAGTGGAGAGCCGCTAATGGGATCAGACTGACCGAAAGTGGTCCAATTTGGGAGTCGGTCATGGTGAATAAAATATTTGAAAAAGTTATTATACATGTATATATATTTATTTATGTGAAAAATCTTTCTTTGATGTTTTTTTTATACCTGCTATAATGGTGGCATCATTCAGGCAATAAAGTGCACTTAAAAACTGACTAGCAAATATGTTCAGCCCTTTAGAAACACAAAATTGTTTAACTTTAGGACCAGTGGCATCGTTTACGAGATCATCATCATTATCATCACCAGTGCATTGAAGGATTTAAAGCTTAACAGAGACCGGTTATTTGTATCCAGGGTCGGTAGTTGACACTGTGGCAATCGTCCAGAACCGAAAAGAAGCCTAAATGTGTATTGCTCTTATTTGAGTCTAAAAGTGTCTGAGAATGCACTTAGACAACACAAAATTTTTTGATGTCAGTGATTTTGTCTCGGGGTCGGTGAATCATAAAAACATAGATGGCCGGAGAACATTTGGCCTTAAATCCTTCACTGCCAGTGTCATGTTTATCAAACAGTGGTACCTGTCACATCATCCTCCCGGACAACTCCGGGTGATCGTAAACATTTCTAAACAGTAGGTTGTGATCAGCTGTGATTAACTACCACAGTAACATGGTACATGTATAACGATCAGCCCTGATTAACCCTATGACACCCACAGTCACATGGCATGATGTATAGATACATTTTTGTGTCGATATAGTAACAGTTTATATTTCTTCACTGAGGAATAAGAGATTCACTGGTTTCAAGCACACAAACTTAATTTTTTGTTGCTTTTGGGGCTTGTCAAAATTTCACGTTTTGTAAATAATCAATATACTATCATATTTATTCATAGAAAAAGAGTAATATCATTTATAGACAAAAATGATTGTCATGATATTTATTGACAAGACATGTCAAAAATGTCTGAACAATATGACATTATATTGAATTATTACAGTCACACTTGTATGCACTGTAGATTACATATTTTAACTGCGATTAGCTATTTATTTTTTGTAGATTTGTAACTATCATTAGATTATTAGTAATTTCATAATAAATATATGTTCTAGGCCTATAGATATAAGAAAACATTTTCAATTAACTAATTCGGCTATTTTATCTTTTTACTATTAAGATGAAGTAATTTAATTTCTTTCAGCTGTGATAATATGGATGACAGTGGATATAAGCTGCAATAATTAGGATGATACAATGTGAATGATCATTTGGAATTGATATTCACTACAATTACCTGTAATCATCAACGAAGAACAATTTGATGGTGATATGAATTCAACCACTATAGCAAATGATCACGATGACCATGAAATGCCAAACACCGAAATTCTGTTCATTATCAATGTTTTGATAATCACAATCATATTAGTGTTGAATTCATTCACAATTTATCTTTTGATCAAGAACAGACATCTGCGGACAGTAACTAATACATTTGCCATCAGTTTAGCAGCGGCTGATTTGAGTATGGGACTTGTCTACAGTTTGTATAACATGATTAACTATTCACGACACTCAGATACTTTGATGAGGTACCACTACCTCTGTGCATTCTGTCTATGGTGGATTGTGGTGTGTGCAGGCTGTTCTATATTCACCCTTATGGAGATAGCTATTGAACGCTACATAGCTGTTACCAAACCTCTGTCCTACGCTCGAATCATGCAGTTTCGGACAGTCTACATCATGATTGGAATAGTGTGGATCTATCTTATCATAGCTGCAGCCAGTGTCTGGTTGGTGTATGACACCTCCGATGCCATCTATTATGACTCGCCATGCTCTCTCCTTAACCGTCTACCAAAGTGGTACTACTTTTTGTTGATATTACCACACACAGTGACACCTCATTTCATAAGCAAAATCTTGTACACTCGTATTATCTATATTGCGTGGAAACAGGAGAAGGTTATAAAAAACGGGAATACAGGTGCCACTAAGGGTGTGATGGTCCTCAAGAGGGAAGCAAAGGCGGCAAAAATGATGTGGATTCTGCTGATAGTGTTTCTTGTGTGTTGGGCTCCCTATATTATTCTACACATCGTTATACACATCACAGGACCTTCTGTGCCTAGAGGCTTATACATCGCGTTGGAGATAGCAAAAATCCTGAGCCTTTGTAATTCCTTTATGAATCCAATGATATATTTCTGGAAGAATCGTGACTTTCGAGAAGCTCTCAATACATGTGTAAATTGTAAGAAAAGAAACAGGATTGGAACATCATCAAAATCCAGGAATGATATTAAAGCATGTGAAAGTATAGCATGAACTATGAAGTGTCAAATGAGTGAATTAGACTTCACCACCCATTAAGGGTGTGAAAATTATTCTCATAATTATCATTCAAGTGGTTGGAAATTGTACACAAGTCTAAAATAAGATAAACTTACTTAACTCCCAAAGCAATTTCACTTTTGTCAGAGTACTGAGTATACATTTTATTTCATAGAGCCATTAAACAATGCAATAACACACTCCATGTTTTCTGTGGCTGTGTGGAGTAAATAATATGTTGCTTCATCACCAGTTAGTAAGCGTAAGCGTGTTTATCTTAGATTTAATATCAGGAAAAGACAACACTGTGATGCAGTGTGGCAAATTTCAATGTCCATTGTTAGTTATAATTTGTCACTCAGAATAGCACAGGAAAGAAGTTTGTTTGTTTGTTTGTTTCTAGTAAAGTAACAATTAGAAAATTAACAATTAGAAAATTGCATTCCAATAAAATACATTACAATCTGTGACTTACACGATCTGAGACTTAATAAAATATGTCAATCATGCTATGATCCAAATGAAACATTAAAATATATAATATGACTTTTTCATTTTTAAAACTACTGAACAGGAATGATACATGGAGAACAGTTACCTACCTTTTACTCTTTCTCTGTGTGTAGTACTGGCATGAGCATTCTGTAAATCAGCCTCTAACTTCAGCCCACTCAGTAAAGCCGATATTTTGATTCGCTTTACTTTGGCCATTCCAAATACCACCAGGGGTATTTTTTCACCAATCAGAATGCCTGTGTTTGATAAATGTATAATATCAAGAAAAAAGTATCAGCAAAACATGAACATTTCGCAAGTGTCAACTTAACGTACTGCAGTCACCATCTTTTTATATGAAAATTAAAAATATACACTGTGAATGCTGAAATTGGCTGAATAATGTTTTAGAACATTTACTGTAATTTATTTGAATTTCGCGAATATGATCTTTTCGCGCAAAACCGATTTTTGACCACTTCGCGGTCTTTTCATTTCGCGCAAAACTACTTTTAAAAGTTGATTTTTTTTGGCCTGGAAACATGTAATTGTCATTAACATTACTCGACTATCAATCACTATGACACAACGTCGTAAGTGAACATAATGGTATGGTCACCAATTAACAATTAATTTGAGGGGGGGGGGGGGGGGAGAAGGGAGTGACTGACCATTGAAGCTAATCCCCTTGACACACGTGTCTCGTCTCATTAACCCTATCAATCCGACAGGTTATCATTTAATTAATTATTATCCTGCTGCTTATTTACTACATGTGTCGTTTCAGTGACATATATGTCTTTAAATTTTTGGCTTGAATTTGTTAAAAAAAAATATTGTATCTGTTTGATTGTGGAAATTTAAAAATAGTTATATTAGTGCACATATTTGTGTAATGTCTGCAAAGATCTGAGGGTAGCTAGTATAAATTAGCTGAAATCCTTAGAAAAACACATGCCAAGAAACGCGTCAACAGCTGTCCCCAGTGAACACAAGGCGCTGATCCAGTGTCGGTGAAATGCTAGCCCTCTGTCTTCGCAGCTGGACCTGTATCACGCCAGCACTGGATCAAAGTCTCGTGTTTGCCGGGTCAATGTTGACATCAAGACATCTATCATTAAACATATTCATGCCCGCTGGTTGATAGCAGCTATCGAATAAACCACACAGAAAACAGACTGTATTATCAAGGGCTTTGTACAAGCATGTTTAAAATAAAATGGGAATAAATTTTTTTTATTAGCAGTATGTTTTTGTCATAATAAAAATATAATTCCAAGGGCTTAAACTTTCGCAAGTTAGCAGGACAATCACACAATTAGATTACATAACCACATAATTCATGAAATACTAATGTGGTGAACATTATTTGGTGGGAATATGATTTCGCGCTTACAGTCCTTGTGTGAAATGCGGGGAAATTAATTCTACTTGAAATAAAAGTATATTACAGTAATGTAAAATCATTTAATGAAAAATCAAATGTCCGATTTGTCAGAGTAAATAATTACATGAATGCTGGCAATATCATAAACTACTCATGTTAGAATATAAAGTTATCATCAGGGTAAATACTGAAGTTATTTTGTATTGACAGCATTGAAGTTTTCCAGAGTACATTCAATTCCCCCCTTCCCCCCCCCCCCCCCCAGAAACCTCACATTTTATTTTACATCAATTTTAAAATTGGTATATAATAATAGCCTACATAGCTTTTGAGGTACATATTGACAAATTTTGTAAAATCCAAATGACCACCAGATATGAATTTTTTAAATGTTTAAAAAATTGTTAAGAGTTAATTGCCTTTGCTGGGCATATTTATCACATTTTTCCACCACTAACAAGTTTGTCTATCTTAGTCACAATAGTAGTTGAAGGGTTGATTATATGGGGATAAAAATATCACCAAACAAATTCCCCAGTATTATAATGAAAGTATAAACAAGCAGAAGTCCACATATTCCCTTATTTAGAAAACAAATAACTGCAGTGTTTGGGGCTGTGTGGAATATAGTAAGCAGGCCTGCTGAATGTGAGAAGAATATATAATTGTTGCACTTACTCTGTGTGAATGTACTGCCAGTGTAAGTCTTGGTGAGGATTTGTGCAGGAGCTGGTGCTACAGGTTGTCGCTCTATTGCATCTGCTCCATCATGAGCGTTGATTTTTTGTGTGGATCCTTGTTTACTGAATGACTGAGTCTGAGATCCCTTTTCAGGCTCTTCATCAATAACTGAGAGACGAGAAGGTGCAGGTCTTGCAATAGTTTTCGGCTCAGGCATAGTCGAGTATAAATTGAGTAGATGGTACAGGGTTTTCCAGCACTTTGGTGTGTGTTCATTAATCTCATCTACAATAGTCTTTTCAGCGAGGGCTGGGGATGAAGTGTCACCAACCTCAACAACCACTGAATCAGTGTCGAGATTAAGAGAATTTGGAGGAGACTGCAGAATCGGCTGAGATTCTGACTCTTCAGAGGATCCCCTAACAGTGCCCAATACATCAAATATTCCTTTTCTACTCATTACCCTCAATGGAGATTTATCACCAAATGACAGGTGCAGTCTATCGGGTCTCGGAAATGATTCTGTAGTGACCATTTTAGCAGTACTAGATGCAGTCTGTGTTGATTCTTCTGAGCTTTGTGATATTCTTACTGTCTGATCACTCTCCGGTGTGAGCACGTTAGCTTTTGGACCTACTTCCTCTTTTTTACCACCATCTTCACTCTGTACATCTGTGCCTGTTGCAGTAGATGAGCCTTTTGAATCTTGTTTCCGATGTCCACGGAATATATCTACTTTGCTGTGCTGTTTAAGCTCAGTTCTGGTGAGATTAATATTTTGAATCATGGTTACAAATTGATGTACGAGTCGTAGTAGTGACATGTTTACATGTTGACTGATTGAGTGAGATTGTACACTAAAGTTAACTTTAGTTGTTGTAGGTTTTGATTCCATGTGACTCATAGCGAGTCGCAGTGCACGCAGTGATCGCCTTCGACTATCTGGTCCATACACCCCACTCTCAATATCATCTTTATTCTTTTCAAAATCAACTACATCCTTCAAGTTTATCATCACAGCAAATGCGTCACACAAAAATGCAGGTGTTGCAAATCCAGTATCAATATGAAACTTGGGCAAATTAGTACGTGTTTTTCCTTTCCGTCCTCGTCTTGATTTATTTGTAATTTCAGAGTCTACAATATCAATTCGTAATACTTGGAGTTTACCTATTACTGAAACATTTCCTCCAAATTTCTTTATGAGTGCTGTGGTTTTAATTGCACCAATATTAAGCCCTATAGCTCTTAGAAGAGGTTTGAATAAGATCTGCAAAAATGAGATATCACAAGACATAAAATAAGTGTATAATCAAAATAACCACATGCTTATTTATTAAACTAGTCTGGTGATTAGAAAGTAGTCCATATATTGAAAAAGTAAATACAATTTCAATTATATATGCCCATAAATCATTTGTATAATTAAAAAAAATATATTACCTGTGCATCGACCATCTGTAGTGTAGGATGTGTCATTGCAGCAAGGCGTTGAAGACTCATAGAATCATCTTGACTGTACTCACTGAGACCAGCATTAATAAGTGACTCCTGCCCCATAGAAGGATAGCAATGAAGATTAGGGTGTGTACAGAGCCTTGTGTATTCTTGTTGTCTTTGCATCCACTGGTAAAGATCCTCACCCTCACGCTTTTCTAGCTCAGACAAGTGACGAGTCAGGCTCTGTCTCATTGGTGTGCCAGGCACAGATTGTAATCCTATGGGATCTACACTACTCATACTCACACTGCCAGACTGAAAACTTACATTACTTTCATTTCTACCCATTTTACCTCCAGTTTGTCCTAATGCTGAAGCTGATCCAGAGTTTATTCCTGGTACAGCAAGAGACTGGCTGCGAACAGGGGGTCCCGGACGTAGCCCAGCAAGACTGGTCCCAGCTATCGCAGAATCCACGCTTTTTTGACTTGCCATTGTCTGGCGAAAGTTTGATTCTGCACTGTTGTATACTGTAGATTCCTGTGCATGGTGGCGGGGGCGTCCTGCAACAATTATATGAATTGAAGAAAATCATGTTTTAGTGTGAAATGTGGGTAATTTTTTTTTTTGCTATGGGATTATATTTTGCACTGTTCTAAATTGTGATGCTGAGAAAACATGCGATATGATGGTAATTAAATACAGCAAATGTGTTTGAAATATGAGTTTACATTTATTCTTTGTTGTTTTATTCCATAGTATGGTTAAAAATCATTTTTAAGAAGTACAGACAGGCCTCCGAGATCTGTCCTCCGATCTTCCGTCATCTTCTACATCCGTCGCGATTTTGAGGGAACGGATCTGCCCAATGTATTTTTGCTTCTCTGATCTGCCATTCCGATGTCCGCCTCAGTCATCAGATTTCGGGGACAAAGGGTTAATTCAATGGGTAAGTGTCCCGTTGTTCTGTCACGGTCCGTCAGGCTAACGGTCCGTCACACTAATTGCGTGAACGCTATGTGTCTGTACACATGCAGATGTCGCTCTCATCACATTGCCCCAACGCTGACTGAATGCACTTAGCGTTCAAGGGATTAGCGAGTGCCCAATAAAACACTGCAATCACATGTTCATAAAATGAGCATTGGTTCAACGTTGGACCATTGCCTTTGACACTGTACCGCCCAACAAAGGACGAGCCACTCGTTCCACATAACACTTCTTGGCAGCAGTACTGTGACATGAGAAACAAGTCTTAGTTTTATATTAAACCAGTGACGCAGACGTTGGGCCAACGTTAAATTAACATTGTGTCAATGTGTCAAGTTGACTGGGTCACAGCCAACATTTACCACGTTGAAACAATAATCACTCATACTTAGAGCGTTTAATTTTGTGTAGCCGCTAGTTGAGCCTATAAAGGAATTAATTTGATGTTACCTATTTGGATTGAGATCCATATAGGTGGGTTTATGTTTTGTTTGTAGCTTTATTTACTGTGTCATTCCCTCAGCTTCACGTCCACAATAGCCTTGGCTGTTTTTTCCTGTGCAAAACAGGGATCCAAAATTATCCAATCACTACTTAGTTTAGTTGCCCAATCATAGAGCAGCTGTTTTATGAGCAGCTGTTTTATGATTGGCTGCATAAGAGTACTCTCTTATATAACCAATCAGAGAGCTCCTGAATCCATTGCTGTAGTCCCAACTGGATTACCAAATCAGTCCTTTGTTTGCCAGCCTGGGGCTAGTTGGGGTGCAGACATTTCTATACTTATTTCAACCAACCTCCTCCCTCATCCATCCTCTCTTTTTATGTCATACTAACATATTCAAGTTACATAGGGAGTTTCTCCAGCAACATAAGTGGGCATTCGATTGCCATCTTGGCCCCCAATCGTGCTCTCAAGCAGCCTCAGCAGCATCATGGTACGGGGCAGGGTAGCCTCACTCATGAGACACAGCACTAATGCTTCCTCATGACTCAGAGAATTACATCCCCCTTATGATGCTGGAGAACTCCCAAAAAGCCAATTGTAATATAATGAATAAACTGTAGTTTGAGTATTACTGACTTGGACTTGGTCTCATTGCATTCGTCTTTATATATCACAATCGTCTGAGTCGAACATCTTCTAAGCACGTGTTGTAAAATAAACATAAACCTTCAATATTTCTGTCGCACTAAAATGTTTGATTTCGTATGTAATAAATTATTTTAAAAATCGATTAACTAAATCTAAGTATCTAACAATTTCCACATTTATCTGATCTCTGTGAACAGATCGTAATTATTCAGGCCGTCAACTGTGTTGAACACAGCAATTTCATAGATCATGCTCTAAGCGTGAATACCTTGTGTTTCGGTTAGCATGAAGTGTCAACACCTATCTGAGCGTTGAATTGTTTTACCATTGTAACAAGACCAGTATATGTGAAGCCCTACATTAACCAGCTGATAACAGGATTACAATCCTCGCTCGTCTGGCAACATGAAAGTCGGAGCAATAAGCCACCCGCACAAGTGATGCAGTCTATAGGCCTACACAGTGGAATTGTTAGATTTGATCACGACGATCTGTCAACACCTGAGTTGAGTGATATTGTTTGGAGTCATTTCGATTACAATATGAAAACATCATAGATTCGCTTAAATTAACAATTGAAGCAGATTTAAGAAATTAATACTTATTAGTAATTTTACCATGATCAAAAGTTTAAGTGTAAAAGATACAGTTTGTATATGGTAGTAATTCAGTTTTACCATGTGTTACTGATATTTTTCATAGATAAAGTCAAAATATACAAACATTATGAGAAAATAATCCTGTAAATTTATTAGAAATAATAAAATTGTATTTTTATCACAATTATATTGTATTTTGTTCACACAACTAGCACATGTAGGCATACTAATATAACAATATTACAGTGTGAATTATTATATATCCTCGGTTCCAACTTTGCTTGGAGGGGGATGGGGCGGCTGCTCCGAAACTCTGCCATATTCGAAGTTCCATCATATTTCTTGGGAACAGATGATGACGGGACATCGAGGTCTCTCTGTACATACTAATTTTAATTGCAGTAAAAATTGTTTATCTAACCTGCTTTACGGTCTGAATGTTTAACAGAATCAGCACTCCTCCCACCAACCAGATCATGAGGTTTATCAGCGGAACATGTGGCAACAGCTGCAGGGACATGACCAGTACTCGCTGACCGTACCAGCGGCACACTCGGATTTTGTAAAGACCCAGATAAACTGTGAAAAGATTCATCATGAATGACAGAGCCACCTTCAGCCTGAAAGTATAAAACCCAATATCTGAATTAGGGAATTTTTAAATATCTGACTGTAAAAGATATATGTGTTAGCATAATAACTACTGGGGGGGTCTATTATCTGATCAAGGCAAATGTACTTAGTGATCTGAACGACGAGTCACAGAGGATCCAAGACAAGAAAGCTGAATAAAAGAAGTAACAGCTGTGTTCGCTTTAACGAAAGCTGAGAAAGGGTGCTTCCAGGCTACGCACTGTCACAGAAAATGCCCGAGGGGAGATTACTTTTCCTATTTTACAAACCTCTCATTAAATGAAAAATCAACAGGCAAAATAAGATAAAGTAGGATCTATGAAATTTAAAAAAATTGATTATCACAAGGGGCATAGTTATGATGCATAATTATACATGTACCACCTATTATATTATGCCAACAATAGAAGGCATACATCATTATATTAAAGGGACTTGCCCAGACTAAAATCAGACAAAATTTCTGCATTTCTTTTTTTTAACATGGTTGTCAAAAATTAGAAATCAGGAATTTTGTCTTTATATGTAGCCTAACTGGTGAATGCGCAGCAGAAAAATTAAAAAACATTTGCAATTCTAGTCTATGGACATGTTTACATCATATGGTCATATTAAGAAGCAAAAATAAAATCACCGATTCTATGATGATTTTAGCCTGGGCAAGTCCCTTTAAGGTAGTGATTGACTAACAATTTAAATGACTGAAACCCACAATGCATAATATGACAGTTGTAAAATATTTCATCCATCTGCTGAAAATGCTGGTCAATGCAGACTTTGTGTCCTATTTTGTAAACTCATTGTATTTAGTATATATAATATCTTACTTTGAGAAGAGATGTTTTCTCATCCACTACTTCATAGTTGTCCAATGTTATTTCTCCATCATCAATAATGCCTTCCTCGTGGATATTGTCTACACTTTCCTCTTTGGCTGGTATCGCAAACGTTACTGTATAAGGCTGGATCTAAATACACACATATGAGCAGTGAGTATTATAATACAATTTCAACACGATCATATGTTTTTATACTATGTCATCAAAGTTAACAGAGAAATAATCAGTTATATGGTTTTACAAAGTACCTTTTTCTTGCTCTTGAAGCTACTGTCAGCCAGGATGGGCATGTATAGTATATTTTTCCACTGACGAGTTAGCGCAAGTAATCCTTTCTGGATAGTGAGAAGTTGTGGCACTGTGTCTGTGTTTACGCTGTCTTCCACGGCAAGTACACCCACACGAGCGACATATCTTCTCAGAACAGTCAGAAGCTGACATGATGGGTCCTCTTGTAATGTCTTTGAAAGACTAGTAATCTTGTTGATCTTACTCTGTGAATAAATCATAAATTTATTTGCTTTATGTACATGAAATGTCCTACAGTATGGGAGGACAGACACTGAAGTTAAATTCAAGACAGTAGACTCAAATCATAATAATAATAAATCATAACAATAGGTGACAATTGCATGCAGCTGAAAATAACGGCAGCTATTTCTACAGTACAGTATTTGTCAGTACATATGTAGATTTAGTGGCATATAGTAAATCTAAAAAAAAAGTAAAAACTACATGGTAGTCAAAATCAAAGACCTGCCCGTAATTACAATATTTACAAGCACTCCACACAGGATTCTGTACACAGGTGGGCCCATGTTGATGGTTAAATGCAAAAATATCATACTTGAGTTAGTGAAAATATTTGATCAAAAAAATCAATTTTGACCAATTTCCTAAAGATGTTTTGTGTTTACTCACTACAATGTGTAATTTTCATATGGAATGTAAAAACTGAGGGTTCTTAGTTTAAAAACATAGCTTAAATTTAAAGGTATGCTTACCCTAACAGGCATATGTATGCCTTGTACCTCTAGTGCCTCTGTCATGATACATGCCATAACCACACTTATGCGACTCTCCAGATATCTGAGCAGTGTGTAAACTTCCATTATAGCCCGATGACCAGGATTTAGCCAAGCATTGATAGCCGGTGTGGCTGTACTTAACAAGTTCCAATCTAGCCTACAAATTACACAAATAAGAATAATATCTATATTAGGTGTTCATATAACTTTGTTCAAATGCAAATATTTGCAGCATTTCTGTTTTGAGCTTCACAGTTGGGCTGGTCTATGAAAGCAGTTGACCTAGATCTCAGGCATGTGGTGGTCAAGATGGCCATCTTGACTAATCAATTACTGATAATTATGCAAAGGTGTGTTATGATAGACACAATTTTAACAAGAGCACACTCGATAATAGCCCGCCGCCGAATTATGATAAAGAAAGTAAAGACGAATGTCATCACGTAAATAACAACGCAAGATATAAATGGTATGTTAAACCAGCCGCTTTTCAAGTTATCGCGCCCACAAGGTCAAATTATGGGCGTAAAATAAATGTGAAAAATCGCAATAAGTCGACCATTTTGATTTTTTTACCGGCCATTATTGAGCTTGTCCAAGAACTGCTTATTAGTAACATGCATAACAAACTTGAAGAGGATACTTGTGAAAATGTTGAAGTTATCGTGCCTACAAGGTCAAATTATTGACGTAAAATGAGAAAAATCGCAATAAATCGGCCATTTTGAATTTTTTTTCAGCCATTATTGAACTTGTCCAAGAACTACTTATTAGTAACATGCATAACAAATTTGAAGAGGATATGTGAAAAACTTTTCAAGTTATCGCGCCCACAAGGTCAAATTATTGACGTAAAATGAGAAAAATCACAATAAATCGGCCATTTTTTTTTTTTTTCCAGCCATTATTGAACTTGTCCAAGAACTACTTATAAGTAACATACATAACATATTTGAAGAGAATATGTGAAAAACTTGGCAAGTTATCGCGCCCACAGGGTCAAATTATTGACGTAAAATGAAAAAAATCGCAATAAATCGGCCATTTTTTTTTTTTTTCAGGCCATTATTGAACTTGTCCAAGAACTACTTATTAGTAACATGCATAACCAATTTGAAGAGGATATGTGAAAAACTTTTCAACTTATCGCGCCCACAAGGTCAAATTATTGACGTAAAATGTGAAAAATCGCAATAAATCGGCCATTTTTTTTTTTTTTCGGCCATTATTGAACTTGTCCGAGAACTGGTCATTAGTAACATGCATAACAAATTTGAAAAGGATATGTGGAAAACTTTTCAAGTTATCGCGCCCACAAGGTCAAATTATTGACGTAAAATGTGAAAAATCGCAATAAATCGGCCATTTTTTTTTTTTTGGCCATTATTGAACTTGTCCGAGAACTGGTCATTAGTAACATGCATAACAAATTTGAAAAGGATACGTGAAAAACTTTTCAAGTTATCGCGCCCACAAGGTCAAATTATTGACGTAAAAGGTGAAAAATCGCAATAAGTCGGCCATTTTGAATTTTTTTTCAGCCATTATTGAACTTGTCCGAGAAGTGGTCATTAGTAACATGCAAAACAAATTTGGGAAGGAAACATGAAAAACTTTTCAAGTTATCGCGCCCACAAGTAAATGTTAACGCCGACGCCGACGCCGACGCCGACGACGCCGAACTTCAATTGCAATAGCCCACCTTTTTTAATTAAAATTAAAAGGCGGGCTAAAAAGGAAAACAGAAATGCTAAGATCTATTGAATCATATATTCTAATCAGAAAGTTGCAGGAGCCAGCAGCTGCTTGTCTAGTAATATTCATGGTCTAACATTGCTGATTTTTTTCATTTCATTTCAGTACCGTGCAATTGTAACATGTGGAGAAAACAGGATTCCCTTTCATTTCCCTTTTCCAACCTGTCACAGTTTCCCCAAAGGAGAAATCAGTTCTCTTGTTCTCCCTCATTTCCCCTTTTTCCCCTGTGGACCTCTGAAACTCGTTTCCCTCTAATGGAAATGTATTTCCCGAGTGGGGAAACAGAATTCATCAAGAGGGAAAGTGAAAGAAATGTACTAGTCAGCAATCAGTATTAAAAATTCATACAAATAATATGATATTGAGTCTAGGTTTTTCAAACTAACATGTGCATACAGCAGGCGGGAAATGTGTGAATTTTTCGTGTGAAATATTATGTAAGAGGTGAGAAAGGCATTTCACTCTTTTTCTCCAGGTGTGAAATACATTTTTCTCACAGGGAAATCCAGTTCACCCAGTCCCCCGGCAAATGTGATAAAATCGGAAGGGGAAATCTCCCATGAATGGGAATTCGCATTCCCATCCCCTTCATTCCCACCCCTTTAAAGTTACAAGTGAACAGTAAGTACTGTATTTACATGAAATTTGTACCTTGTGTAGTTTAGTTTTTTCTTTTTCGGGGAAGGTGGTGGAGCTGCAAAATTAAACCAGACTGATTTGAATTCCAGAACACAGTTAGAAGCATCTCCGCTGAGGCTGTCTACATTCAATTCATCTTCATCAGTATTAGTGTCATCTGACGCACCAACAGAAATATCTGATCTCCAGGAGTTTGCATCATTATCACTGTTTGGATTAGACCTTGTGTCAGCTCCTACATTGTCTTGTCCAACAGACTGACTATTACTGACTTGACTTGGCAAGTAGAAAGACGTATCAGCAGTAGGGGTTATGTCATCATCAGCATTGCTGGTTGATGACTGATACCCCATTCTCCTAGCAGCTCGTAAGTCAATATTTTCCAAGCCGCATTCAAACATGATGAAGCCTGCTATATCTTCTGCTGTGTTGACTGAAACTTTAGACTCTTGTGGGTCTGATGATGTAGACGCTGTTGGAAAAGGGATTAAACATTCTGGGAATGTAGATAGCTTTTGAAAAGTAAAAAGAACTTTGGATCGATGCTCAGGGATAGCTGTGAGAAATACGTTGTCTGAGAAGTTACAATCCCGCTTCATACGTCTCAACTGGAAATGAATGCGTGCAATGTTCAGATTTCCCACCATATCCTCCTGCTGCCTCTCCACCATCTGTTTCTCATTGTCTTCTACACCAGACATGCTCAACCCACTCTCATACATTCTCTTGTTGTCACCAGTTGGTAGATTTTTACTGGTGGAATCAGGGCTCGAGTCATTTACCGCCTCCAGTGATTTTTGGGAGTGATTGTTCAGCAAAATTAAACAGGAGATGTTGTCAAAGCAAACAGAAAGCACAGATACACACGTTATCTCATTAACCTGGAAAAAAATAAAGAAAATGAATTAACCCTTTAAGCTCCCTTGTTACATAAATTAACCTCACGGAATATTTTTAACAAAAATTACTGCTTACAAAATAGCATAATCCATCACAAAAATGACGTTCTAAGCTTTTCATATATTTTAATATCTAGTCATCCACATTCACCTTGATATGAGAATTACAGCACCACATTTCTACTTTTAGTTTACAACCAGGCTGAACCAGCTGATACAAATAAAAGTTATTAACAAACTTTTGGGAAATATAACAAATAATATTGCTACCTGGTCAAGGGCTGAAAAAGAAATAACCTCCTCCACCAGAGATGCTTGTAGTATACAGATGTTGATCTAAAAAGACAAATCACGACAATGGTTTAGGTGCATGTTACATATTATAAAAATATTAATGTGTTATTTTGAAATAAAGGATTACAAATTATTAATCAAGAGGAGATAACAACTAGAAAGACTTGTTATACCAACCAATTGCCAATAAAAGAGTTGGTAAATTTGCCTGTGGTTTTGGAGCACCTCATCTCTGGAAGGGATTACCACATGACAAGAACTCATGCGGCTCCCTACAGCATTTTAAGAAGTTATTAAAGGCACATAAGTTCTGAGGTTTTTGAACATTGATAGTGCACTCCTGCACGTTTAACATGCTTAACATTGATTTAGTGACTTAGTGATTGTATGTACAGCGCTATTATCCACATAGTGGGAGCGGGTGCTATAAAAGTAACTAAAATAAATAAGTAAAGATCTTATAGCTATATTTTTCTCGAATGCAATAGCAAGAGTATCTTCATTATGCCATAGTAATCAAAGGGCTGATTATATGATGATCAAAATGTTACAAGACAAATTACCCAATAGCATGTACCTACATGTATTGCATAGAAGTTCTAAGATATGTTGACACTTGTAAAAAAAAAATGTCAACAGTGTAGCTGAATTTCTTGTCGTTCAGAAATTGAATAATTAAAAACCCCTTTTTTTCAATCTTTTTAAAATGTTTTTTAAATGATTGCATAATAATTATGTCACCAACCTTGGACAAAGCAATAGATATCTGCAACCTGGATGTTTTACTATCAGCCACCACTGTATCCACGTTATGGTCCACTGATTGGTCGAGCTTCTTTGGAATTCCTTGTTTAGTTTTGTTATCCCGATTGTCATCTTTGCGATCAGGTGACTCGTGTTCTGACTGTTGTTTTTTCAGTTTATTCTGTGCTTTAACAGCATTAGAACAGTGAGAATGTAGACTGTCGATAATGGCACATGGATGCATACTAGAAAGCACTGGAGTTACAGCTTCCACATATCTGAAAAAACAAAAGAATAATTATTAATAAAAATAGGAAAATATCAGCTAAGAATTGGACAAATTTCACATATCATAATAACATGCATTGATAATAAAAATTTGTATCTTGGATGACTAAATACCTTTGCAATGCTTCCAACATCAGTGGAGACACCATTATATCTACAGAACCCTTCAGGTTAACAGTTGCTGTGGTCTTGGAAACATGATCCTCAAATTGAAGTGTTGAATCACCTAAAAACAAATAGTTAGAAAGCAATAAATTTATGTAACAGAACCAAAGAATAAATAACAAAATCAGCTTAAAACTTTAAATTTAATGTTTAGTCATTTGTCATAGTACCATCCTTGTCTTCACTCTGACTTGATATGTTTGGTTCACTTTCCTAATAACATGTACAGTACTCACAATTTTTTATATATTTCCAGCCCAGTACTTGAGTACAAACCTTTTAAAAGTTAAAAGTACTGTATCCCCGTGCATAAATGTACATGAAAATTGCATGTTTTAGGGTTTTTTAGAAATAATTTTATGCTCAAAAAGAGAATGCACTTGTTTTCAAAAACGAAGTGCACTCCTGTCCTCAATGACTCTGTCACTCACTCTAACACATCATTTTTAAGCAACATTGTCATCAACTTATGGTCTTTATATATTTCTATGTGTAATAATTTGTGTACAAACCTAAAATTTTATAATTATGTACATCATAAATGAAGTGTATTTAAAAAAACCTGAAGAAACTAATAATGAAAATCCGATAACTGATCACAGATGGAATATAACCTTATTCTTAAGCATATGCTGACACCCATCTAAACAAACCCTCGGAAGTCAATTGCAAGCAGACTGAATTCTAAATATGCCAAAGGGCGAAACTAATTGACACAAAGGGGGGGGAGACAAATACATCTAATGCTCATTTAAGGTAATCGTCGTATGTTTTGATAAGAATGACTAAGCGTGCACTTTTCTACCTCAGTCCCATATAGACAAGGCGTGAACTTAAAGTTTGTATTTTCTATGCTTAAATAGAATACTTCATGTTCGAATATAAGTGCATGGCGTTTTTCTTGAAATATTTTGTGTTCGAATATAAGTGCACGCACTTATTTCGAATACCACGCACATCTTTAAAAATAAGAGCATGTACGTTTATGCGCAGGAATACAGTAATGTATGTTTAACTTAACAAAGTGGGAGAAAAGAACAGAGCAAGCTTATTATTTTGCAAATCTTGACTAGGATGTCGGTACAATGTGTTGAAAAAGGACTGGAAATGAAAAGAATTAAGAGCCATGTTCAGGGTGAAAACGCTCACTCCCCAACAACAATGCAATAATGATATATCATATAAGTGTGGTTAAATAGAAAGTAAATATCAGGATTCAAAAATAACAAATCTTCAGCCATTCTACATTAACTAGTTTGTGACATAATTATAGTCCGTAAAAATACTATTGACAGACAGACTATGCAGATTGAGATGTCAAAAAATTAAGTCAACTCTTATAATAACAGCTCATTCTCCATTTCAGGTACACAAAGAATAAACCTTGTGTGATACTAAAAGAGTAGGCCTACTACGATAAAGCCACACAGAAATGTTTGGCTTGACAGCAGACAGCCATTTTGAGTTTGATCGAATACATTTTGTTTCATAGTATTAATGGTCTAACTATCTGGCACGATTGCTATATAAATGACTTGTAATTGACCAATCCATAGAATATGTTGAACACACTTCCATGTTATCAGCTGAAATATTTTTTCTACTTGCAAGATATGTTAGGATCTGAGTTACAATTTTTTGTACAATAAAAAAGCAAATTTGTAAAACACAATAATAACAGGATTAAAATAGACACATACATATAAAACATGAAATCGAAGGAATAAGTAAATTGCCTGTACTAGAAAAAAGCTACCTAGCGAGACCAAGGAGATCTATGCCAATGGTAACATTTGAAACAAATTAAAGAAATTGTGATCTCTTTGCTTTTTTTATTGCGATAAACATGTGTACGCTATGCATATAAAAATCAGATATGCTGTATATCAGTCAACATTGCTTCAGCTTGGGGATGGGGGATGCTCTGAAGATCCTCAAACCTTATGTCCAGTCATATTTCTCAGGAACAGATGATGGCGGAACATGAAAGGCTCTCTGTATCAATTTTTCTATGATCCCATCAAGAATATAACAATTTAAAGAAACTGCCAAGAAGACCAGATGGTAGGAACTATACTGTGCCCCTTAAGAGTCGGGGGCCTATCTCACTGAAAATCTTAACATCAAGATATTTTAACATCTCAACTTTTCTAATGGCAATGAGAGAAAGTTAAGACAATATTAATTTTATGATTTTTAGTGGGATGGGCCCCTGTATACGATAAATTTAAAAGCAACAGCATTATACAGCCAAGCGGTGAAGATTTATTTTTTAAATAGTGGTCAGCTGTGGTATTAATTGTATACATATATTATATACATGTAGGGCCTACAGTAATATACGGACTGTACCGCGCTACGTTGCATAGTGCGCGCGAGGCTGAAATAGGTCTTTCTTCATGATTAAGAAAGCTTACATGCAAATACAGCGCACCTCTGTGTTGCAGTTCAGCATCTATGGTGATTCACAAAAGAGGCAATACTTACAAACTGAGAGTCATGTGATTAACAGAGAATATGCCTACGTCTGACCTAATGGTCAATCCTTGTGACCCTGTGAGCGTGTAATTAGTGGGTATTAGATTGGCTAAAGTACATCACAGGTTATTATTAACTACAAGCATGACTGTTGACATGCACATTTATTCAAACTGAAAGTGGTTTATACCCACTTACAATATAGAGAGTGAAATCAAGAAAATACACTATAAGCTAGCTTTATAATGTCACAACAGCTGCCAGACAGCAAAAGCTACATCACGCTTGTTGGTGTTACGACATACACATGTCAGTAGGGCCAGCGTGGTAGATGATGAGCCAACATTGATTCAATGCCTCCTGTGTACTACGTATACTGTAATGCTGGACCACAATCTATGACGCTTGTCCAACATTGAACCAGCAAAAAGTTAGTCTTGTGTTTGTCGTGTAGTGTAGCAGGACAAGGCCAGGTAACATTGAGTCAGCTAATTTGAAGTGAAAGCTGTTGTATATTCACCAAGTAGTGGGCGACATGTTGAGTTGTATGAGAACTAGAAAGAATTGTTCAGAACCGAACACAAAAGCAGCCTTCCGTTATCTCCAGTCGGCAATTTCATATTTATTATAGATCAGCAAAATTTCCGCTTTAGCTATTATGCAACATTTCTCAGATAATGAGAAAAAACACCTAAAAATGGCCGTCAGTCAGTCATTTTGGATTTTATTTCTGCAAAATTAATCATGGGTTATCCTTGTGTGAGTCCTTACATTTTGTTCTATATGCATGGTCCAGCTATTTTGCTTTGATTTTGAGTTCCACAAATATTACAACATTTTAAAATTGTTTGCTCCCAATAGTTAATCAGGTCATTGACTGACATTGCTGTCCATATTTTCCAAATTAAAGGAGAATCTGCTGGAAACTTTTTCATGAAATGTGCAACAAGTATTTCCTCGTAAGTGGCCATAGTAATTAAAGGGTTGATAATATGGAAATCAAAATGTCACCAAAAATGTTATTTGATGGCTATGTGAAGTATGAGGAAGCAAAAGTTCATAGATCAGCTATCATGCAAGATTTCCGAGATAATAAGAAAAAAAATTAAATGGCTGACTGGCGGCCATTTTGGATTTTATAACTGCAAAATTTGTCATGGGTTATCCTTGTGTGAAACATTGCATTTTTTTTTTATATTCATGGTCCAGCTAATTTGTATTTTTTTTAGTTAAGTAAATATCACAAAATTATTAAAAATTCAAAATGGCCACTAAACGGCCATTTTGACATTGTTTTCTCCCAAAAGTTAATCAGGTCATTGGCTGACATAGCTGAACATATTTGCCAAATTACAAGAAGATCTGATGGAATTTTTTTCCCGAAACGCGCTTACAAGCTTTTCTTCGTTAGTGGCCATAGTAATACAAAGGTTGATGATATGGATAATATGGGAATCAAAATGTCACCAAAAATCCCCTGGTGTTATCTGATGGCTATGTGAAGTATGAGGAAGCAGAAGTTCATAGATCAGCTACATGTACAGAATCATGCAAGATTTCTGAGATAATGAGAAAAATTAAATGGCTGACTGGCGGCTATTTTGGACTTCTGCAAAATTTATCATGGGTTATCCTTGTCTGAGACATTACATTTTGTTTTATATTCATGGTCCAGCTATTTTGAATTTTTTTTTGCGTTAAGTAAATATCACAAAATTATTAAAATTCAAACTGGCCACTAATTTTAAAATTGTTTGATCCCAACAGGTAATCAGGTCATTGGCTGACATAGCTAAACAAATTTGCCAAATTAAAAAAGGATCTGATGGAAACTTTTTCCTGAAACGTGTTAATGAGCTTTTCTTAGTTAGTGGCCATAGTAATTAAAGGGTTGATGATATGGGGATCAAAATGTCACCAAAACAATTCCCCAGTGGTATGTGATGGCTATGTGAAGTATGAGGAAGCAGAAGTTGATAGATTAGTGGCTATCTTGAAAATAAATGACTGCGGCGGCGGCGGCGGTGGACCGTGTGGAATACAGTAAGCAGCCTGTCTCGGTGAGGGCTGCTTAATAACTGTTCAGCATGTCAATTATCATTGAACAGGTAATCATGTAATACTTCCAACCAAGATTGAAAGTGATAGTGTAAGTGACATGACCTGACTAATCCCGTCTTATATTAATACACGTATGCCAATGAGCCGTATTCGTTAGGCTACAGTCACGGTAGGTGTCATAAAACACTTACAACCGCGCTAACTGTGACAAAACTACTGACATTTCAAGGCTGATTCCACTTGGATCAGTTATCAGACAGTCAGACAGATTAAACAGTGGGCACCTGACTTGTTGTATATCGCTCTAACAGTTGAAAATTGAAAAAAAGTAGTGCGGTATAGTCCGGAAATATTTAACAAAACAATTAATATATTGAATAATGGTCAGTCATTCTATACTTGTCATGGGCAGAAAAGATTAGAACATAAAGCATATAAATGATATCTGCTGATTAATCACATAACATCTTGAGCACACTCAACAATAACAGCAACTTGAGAGCGTTCACATAGATCTTGCATATGCAAATTAGCCCATGGCGGTCATCTTGGATATGCAAATTAGCTGAATTTCGATTTTAAGCAGGATAATCAATCAGAGGGGGTTCAGAAAAAAAATCGCGAAGATCGGATAAATATTGACAACTGGAGAGCGTTCATGTTAATCTTGAAGATGCAAATTAGCCCATGGCGGCCATCTTAGATATGCAAATTAGCTGATTTTTGAACTTGAGCAGAATAATCCATCAGAAAGCCTTAAAAAAAAAATTGTGCAGATCAGATGAATATTGACGACTGGAGAGCGTTCACGTCGATCTAGAATATGCTAATTGGCCCATGGCGGCCATCTTGAATATGCAAATTAGCTGATTTTCGAACTTAAGCAGGAAAATCCATCAGAGGGTGTTCAGAAAAAAAATTGCGAAGATCGGATAAATATTGGCAACTGGAGAGCGTTCACATCGGACGTCGATCTTGTATATGCAAATTAGCCCATGGCTGCCATCTTAGATATGCAAATTAGCTGATTTTTTCGAACTTAAGCAGGACAATCCATCAGAGGGTGTGCTAAAAAAATTCGCGGAGATTGAATAAAAATTGGCGACTGGAGAGCGTTCACATCGTCAACTTGTGTATGTACATGTATGTATGTGTATGTACATGTATGTACACATATAAACAAAACATTTGCAAGTAGGCTACATTAACTGTCTAGTCCATTATTTTTCAGATCTTATCTGAAATGTTTGAATATCCAATCCTCTTGACATAAAATATAAAACTTTAAAAAAATTCTATATTCAAGTGATTAGCATGCCGGAATGTTTCTCCCATTGCCAGTTCTGCTGTAAACTGCATGTGATAATATTATTCATGCCAGTGTCAAAATTCAACAAAAATAAGAAAAAGTGTAGTGTGTATTAAAATTTAACAAAAAACTGTCTGTTTCAGCTTGATTTTATATTTAAGAGCAAGTTAACCTATTCTATATGTAATATTATGGTTAATTCGTCATAAATGCAATGTACCGGTACATACTTGATTTTGTGACAAAATGTCACAAAAGATGATAAATATTTGTATAACTGTTATTTTCAGTTTTATTAATAAAAGGATTCTTAGAAATTTATCATTTGTCAGGGTGAAAAGTTTAATGTGTTACAGCATAATATCAAAGTTAGTATGATAGATTTCTGGTCACTAAAATATTGTCATCTATGTGGTTTATCAAAAAAATGTTTACATCCTATATACACTCACTACCTAGTGTGTTAATTGTTACAAGGGAAAAAATCTGCTGAAGTAAATAATGTCTGGACTGTACAATTTCGCATTGAAATTTTGTTCAAAGATAAGTAGAAGTTATTTCTAAATGTTTAGATTAAAAACTAACCACCAAGTTAAGCAAAACATAAGAAAAGTAACAAAATCATTTTTCCTAACTTACAATAATTAGATGTGAAAATTCAGTTCTAATATTTACAAATCCAGGCTGGTAAAGAATGGCTATTTAATGCAAGCTCAATCCGTACTCCATGCGGGTATTCAGAAACTACATGTACACTGTAGGCCTATACTTAATGGGCCATTCTTTGTGTTACAGTCTAACAGATGTGAATGTATGTGTATAGCAGGCCATACACATGGCACCACTAACCCACCTTCACCCTCTGATGTCGCTTCATGAGCTGGCGCTGAAACATTCAGTTTACTGATCGCTATAACTACATCACAGCTAAAGGGGAAACTCATATTATATCTCACCACAATTTAAATTAAATCATTAATAAATTGGTAAATAATTTGAGACAATACAGTGATTGTATATACCATATTTTTTCAAGTAATCTTATCATACCAGAATCGATAGATGGTCAATATCTGACAAGTGAAACATTATTATTTTTAAATTGATTTGAGAATCAATGTGATTAATGTGCAATGTTCACATAACTTGTCAACTATACAGTTTTTTTAAAATATATTATACATGTACATAAAATAAAATATACAAGTAGATCAGAGAATATTTGTGTATGATGTTTGAGATGTATCTACCAGCATTAAATATTATACTTCACTGTACAATATGTATTGTCTTTCTTAGAAGTGTGGAAACTATTGAATAACAATTAACCTTGGTAACACAATTCTATGTCAAGCCAGTGAAAAAAGGAACAAAATAAACAAAAAACTTGAGGGAAGTTAAAAAACATATAAAAAAATAATTAACACATATTTATATGACTTTTAAATTGGGAGCTTTATAAAACAGGACAACTCTACATGATAAAACTAAAAATAATATCTAAATTGATGCATAATTAATAACACAATACTTGAAGTTTAACACAATTTTTCAAGAAGTGGATTGAGTGATATTACCCACAACAAGTGGGTGAAAATTAATTAAATGTGTATAATTTGACAAATATATTCAAATCTAATGCTCATTTCTCATCAAATGTTCTTGTTTTAAGCACAATGAACACAGCTACAAATGGCTATAGACCAGATTAGCACAATAAGGTGTTGTACCTTATGTTTATTTTATCTGAGAAAAAATGTATTTCAATGCATCTCTATATATGTATAGAAGCTTGTTGTTATTGTAGTTATGTACTTACTATTGCTATCCATTTCATCTTCAGCTGGAAAAAACTTTCCTTTCTTCTCTCGGTCAGAGGTGCTGGACAAGCTACTAAGACTGGGCGGAGTCTTTGGTTCACATTTCTTAACCATTACACTTGGGGAGAAACCTTGACGCATATATTGGAATTGTGGAATCCATACAGGAGTTTGTGAGAAATTTCCATTTGTAGGTGGAGACATGCGTGAGCTGAATGAACTACAAGATGGATCTTCTGCTATATGATTAGTGGGTTGTTGCGAAGTCATGTGTGGTAGAGGAGCTGGTGCGGACCAATGAGAACACTGTAACTGTGTCATGTGATTCATGTAACAGTTCATTAGGAGGGGAGAGTTAGTAATTGGCTGATTAATCTGTCCTTTAAGATCCACCAGATTATTTGCTTGCACAGTGACGTCATCTATATTGGTATATTCCTCATCAGTTGACTTCTCCAACAGGTGGATCTGATCCTCTTGTATGTCTGACAGGGGATAGCCAGGCTGGCGATTGAGATCAACACGTGATGCATGTTGTGATGACACAGCCGACACAAAAGATGCCAGTGACTCTGATGAAGTCCCCGATATCTCACTGTCCTCATTCATTAATGTAGCTTCTATAACTGTTTGTGATGCACTTTTGTCACCATATGCTGTGTCCCAGGGACATACAACTGTCTCACTTAGTGTTTTTTGTGAGTCAGTGTCACTACTATCAGCTTCTTCAGCAGCAGAGAAAAACTTTTCACTGCCAGTGAAGGAGGACACAGAGCCTTCTGGTAAAGAGAACTGGGAAGATAGTCTGCGCAATATCGGACTAGTTAAACTAGATTGTCTGGAATTTGATGAGCGTAATTCACTGCCAAGGGACACATCTCGATGGAAGGACACCACAGAACTTTTTGCTGAAACCGAATCTACAGACCCCATTGGCTTTAAATTTCTAGAAGGTGTGGCAGCTGAACTAGATTTAAGGGTTTCCTTCGCAGATTGTACATGCTTTGTTCTATTATTTGTACCTTCCCCTGTTATATAAGGGATACTGTTAATACTTCCACTTTCCCCAGACAACCAAGGTCCCCCAGTATCTGATGGAGAGCTAACAAAGTGATCAGTGTCATAAGCATCAGGCATTGGACTACCCGGCATGTAATCACTAGATTTGCTACTGTCTTTACTTATGGTTCCCGTTCCTGAAGAGCTCATGGAGCCTTTCTTGAATATTGGTTGTCTCAGAGGTTTGATATCTCTGGTCAGAGTACCATCTTCACCTTCATCATCAGCTGATATGTCACTTATGTAACCAGATTGATGTGGCTCGCCCATATGTTCCACTAAAGTAGCACTGGATTTTAATGTGTCTGTGCTGGGCTGCACACGATCTCTCATTAGTCTGTGTCTATTCTGTAGTTTAGCTTTGCTTGGTGTGACCGGCATTCCTGAGGGATGAACTTCAAACATAAACTGACCAGGTTGAAGTAAACTTTGTCCATATCCATATTCACCATCCTCCTTGAATAAATGGAACACAGCTGCATTAATACCCTCCAAATAATCTTCATCAGCTGGCTGGAAAAACAAAGGTCCATTACGGTTGCTTCCAAAAAATTTGCAGCCTCCCAGACAACCACATTTCTCTGAAGTTTCTGATCCAGATGTGCTGGGCTCCTCCGCTGACCACATGAAATTTAGACGTCGAGTCTGTCTGTCATGAAGAAGTAAAAATCGATGTTGCACACTGTGATATTCTGGTGATGGTAAGGCCATGGCAGCATCAATATTTATAGGTCCGATAGACACACCTCCAGCTTCAAGCCAACAATTTTTTTCATCCCATTGATCCATAACAGGTACAGATAAAACAAACTGTTTGAGACTGATTTGAGGCAAAAGAGCTGTGATGCCTGATTTGTTGTTCTTTCCATGAAGATTACAAGTTGCCAAACGAATTGGAAAAATCTGTTTAAAAAATTTAACACAGAATTAAAAAATAATATAAACAAAAAATTTACGATAGCAGTAACTATGACAAAGTTTATGAATGAAGTAGGTTGTACCTCAAAATTACAAACCTGCACATTGAGGGCTGTTCCTGCTTCCACCAAGTATAAATCAACACAATCTACACTGACACGAGTCATGCGGTATTTAATGTCATCTCCAGTTAGACATGGCGTTGCTCGCAAAGGATCAACATTACAGTCTGGCTGTTGAAATCCATGCTGGCATATTCTATAAGGCACAGGACGCTGTAGATCATTTTCAGAATCCTCCACCAGAAAAATAAATGTCTGAAGACATTCTACAATATTCTGTAGCTAAGAGACAAAAAATGAGAAATAAATGGATAAAGCCATATTCTTTTAATAAAAAATGTGCTATGCAACATAATGTCCTTTAAAACGATGACAGCATAATACAAACATGCTCTCTGTCAACATTTATCCATAATAATTGTGTGAAAAAACTAATCACAAAAACAAAAATATTGAAAATTTAGGAATAGTAATATTATCATTATTCTAATAATGTTATAAAATCACAAAATTTAAATGATTATTTACCTGTGGGGAAGTTAGTCGACCTGTGAGATCACCAATAATTATCTCCATTAACCATGCATACTCAAGAGTTTCACTTTCTAGCGGCAGACCCTTATGAGAAAACATGGCATTCCCACGCACCTGTAGACCTGAAAGGGCTAAATGACCATTTTGAAGATGATTATGTGGACCAGGTCTGCCCTAAGAATAGAACATTTAGCATGTTAGTAAGAAAAAATATTTTACATAAAAATATAATTGTAGCAACATCTTAAATAAAAGTTACACCCAAAAGTCACACATAGTAATTATCAATTAAAATATACCATTTGGGTTATTTTCAACATTATGTTTTGTCTTGCAGAAATAATTAGTTAAGGATGTTAAGAAGGGCTTAATTTTAATAAAATATAATTAAAATATAGGAGTTGGTATATACTTGGAATGCATCGCTTGCTATGAGTACAGCCGGTGAGGCAAGAACTTCTAGTTTGGTCTCAAGATACTTCTTATCCATTTCAAATCCTACTCTCTCAAGGTAAACACAAGGACATGGAGCATCATCAGGTTGACAATTCTGAAAAAATATAAACATACCAATATTTGGTGGAAAAATTTCCCAAAACATATCATGCACAGAAACATAGAAACATAATTGTTACTGCCTGAATGTGTTCCATCTACCCTTTTCTAATATGCTGCCTTTTAAAAAATCCATAATGTGCCTTGCGTACCAAGCCAGCTCCAATTTTATATCAACTAAAGTTACAACTTTGGGATACTTTGAGAAGTATCTGAATATCAAATAATACATGTACCTAATTAGTAACTTTTAAATCAGGCGAGATAACTCTGGCGCAACTGGTGGCACCCTCAGGACAGCTCCAGAGATAAATAGGCCAAAATGTGACACAAAATCTACAGAAAAGGGGTCACTAGAGCATCAGAGATATGTGGGGGACATAACATTCTATAATTATTATAGCTATCTGTCACGGTTTGCCAGATATCGCACACATTAAAGTTAATCATGGACGATAGTCAGCCATTTTCAATTTGATCAAGTGGAAATTTTTCAGAGCTTCTCACTACCTGAAACAGCACATTTTTTATAGTAATGGTCTAGCTATCTGGCACGGTTTGTCAAATATTAGCCATATTAAAGCTATTTATGACCGATGGTCGGCTATTTAAGTAGGTCAAATTTAATAAACCCTAATTTAAGGCACATTTACACCCTCTAAGGGATGTGTATGAGCAATAAGAAAGTAATCAAAATGTGGGCAGAAATCAGGCATATTAACCCTAATCCTGCTGACCACGACAATTTAATCTGTTTTATTAGTCAAAAAAATCACTATTATTGGGAATGAAATGTGTGTGTAAACATCAAGATTTGCAAATATTTGCCTGTAAATTAAACAAATATGAGTAAATTTTCAGCCACTTGCAGTTGTGACACTACTTCAAGGTGCTGATAATTTTAATAAATTAGGTTAAAAGGATAAGGGTTAAAGCTAATTATGGCCGATTTCAAAACCCATCTACATCTACACCCCCTCAGGGATGTGTGTGTGCAAAAATAATAAAATCCATCCACAGGATTCCAGGACCTGCTCCTGAAACAAAATGTGGACAGACGGCCGTGGGCATCCGAGGCGACGCCCACTTTTTATGACAAAACACAAGTTATCTCGAGCCCCATCTTGTATTTAAGTCAAAGCAGCATAGTGGGTGAAGACTTGAATATATGTAAATATTATATTCAATATAAAACTGTAAATTATTCAAATCTACAAAAAGCACAGTTCACACTATTGGGATTGAAACAGAAATATGTGTGACAGAATATATTATGACAAAAAAGTTACCTTTGGCAAATGTGCTTGAATATCATGTAGGGTTGCCTGTACTTTGACCTCCAATGGTCGATAACGCCTAGGGTCAAAAGGGTGATCTCTCCTATCCACAGGAGATGTAATATGTTCAAATGTAGACTGTTTGTCTGTTTGGGAGAACACTTCTCCATAATCAGTAAACTTCTGATCTTCTCCAAAATAGTTCTCCTGAAACATATATAGTACTATTTGGAGTCGAAAAAAAATTGGAATGGTCATCCATTTATTATTAATTGTCTTGTATAAAAGGTAAGACTATGAGAATACAAACTCTAAATAGCACATATTATTTACTCTTATCGGAGGTTGAACACCGACCTCTGGCGTGAAAAGTGGCAGCAATTTAACACTGAATCATAGCCCCCTAGGAGGAATTATCATTAAATTGCTTAAATCCTTATGTATTTTCATTCAAATTGTACAGATATTAGTAATTTTTACCAACTTGAAGTTGTGAGTCGCAGTACGAGACACAACTTCCAAGTGAGTAAAAATTGTAATTTATTAATATAATGTTACTGAGGATTGAAGTTGAAAGACACACTTTGACATGTAAGAAATTTCTGAGGAGAGATCCATATACACAAAGTACTGAGGGTCCAACTTCAAGTTCCACTGTAATTAGGTCTGCTTCGATAGTAGTTGGATCAAATTCTTCCTCCTCAGCTCCTGGTAAGTTCTACAGAAAAAAAACAAAAAATAATTACACAAACTGGGTCAGATCATTGTGATTATTTTTTTTTTAATGATCCATGGAAATGTTAAGGTTATACCTAGTTAGTACATATGATACAGTAACTAATATTTATTATACCTGGTGACTGCATGCATTAGAGAGGAGGCACTGCATACCCCAGCTATGATCAGTTGGTACAGTGCAACCTGCTATGAGCAGCCACCCTTGTGACACTAGAAAAGTGGCCTTTCAAGACAGGTGGCTGCTCATAGAAGGTTCATTTGTATAGGAAATGTCATTTTGGGGAATGGCCAAGTGGCCTCCCATAGGAGGTTGGCTGCTCATAGGAATGGCTGCTCATAGCAGGTTCTACTGTATTTGTTTAAATTTCAAGGTTTTTTTAAGTTTCCATTTATAATTAAACAACAAAAAAATACCACTGTGTACACTTACAGTAGTCCCATTTCTGCAAACCAGGGTCTAATTAAATTTAACTTAAAAACAGGTAGTTATGTAAAAATCAAAAACATCAAGAGGGGACAATATCAGAAAAGTCAAAATCTTACTGATTGATCAGAAACACAGCACATAGCAGCTGGTAACTCATGAACCATAATCAACGTTGATCACAGTAGATTATTTATTAAACAAATTACAAATTAAAGGGGTATCTCCCCTCTCCCCCCCCCCCCCGCATGAAATAAAAACTGATTCGCCTTTAAAGGTGCTTTCCAAAAAAAAAAAAACAATAAAATGCAGATTATCTACAATGTAATAACTGGCTATGCTCTTACAGATGATAAATAATAGATATCTTTATTGCCTGTAATTAAACAGTCTGCATGAATAGATATCCTGATGGATGTCTTCATGATATTATCAGTCTTTCAAATATTATCATGCAGCTGAAAAATGTATTGATTTGATCTGGACACATCATAAAATATTGTGAACTATGATAAGCTGATAGGGTCAAAAGGATTAACCTCAATAGTCTATGTACCGACAGATAACTACACAGCTATGTTAACTGATGCCGTTATGTAATGGTGATTAGGCTGCAGGCAGTAGCCAAATGACCAAGTGTGAAAAAACACTGTATCAAAAAAATATTTTTGCATGAATTTCAACTTCGAAATTAACCCTTATGCTGCTGAATTGTTTGTCTCTATTTTTCATTCATTTGAAGCTGGAATTGCTAACGCAAATTTCCAGCTTCAAATGACGAAAAATATTTCTATCTCAGAAAAATTATTTCAATAACTGAGAGAGCTTCTATCACTAAGTATTTTGTGGATTTCAGTGGCATTTTATTTGGTCTGAAACATGCTTGAAACCGATATGGTTTCTGCATCATACGGGTTAAAATACCTAGTCTCAATGGCGAACAAAACATGGTGGCAGGGACCAGACTATACAAAAACATAGTCTTTGCTTGATAGCCCCTGATTTACTGAACGGGGATGCTTAGTAATTGTCAACACTGCACTCTCAGTATCAGAGACTATACAGAGGAGCATATGGTCCGTCACGCTCTGACCGGGATTACGACCGGGGGTTGATGGATCATATACATTACAAATTCCAGAGGCATTTTTATACCTCACCTTATACTTTCCATCTTTCTGAGGTCTACTTGGTCTTAATGGTCGTAATGGAACGAGTCTAAGTGGAATTATAAGCATTTCTTCCTCGTCTAAAGTTGAGTCAGGATCATTAGTTTGACTAAGTAACTTGTGTTGCTCGTCACCCGCTGTTGGCATTGGATGGTAGATATATCCAATGCTCAGTGCAATAATAGGTGTGGTCCAAACATCTACCCACCCACAACTACAAAAAATGTTGTACAATATTAAACAGAACAAAGAAAATTTATCTTAAATCACTTCAATCACAGTCACATGTGGATTGCTGCGACAATACTCACAGCACAGTAAATGAAAACTATCAAAATTTATTGACTAACAAAGTAACAATATATTAAATTGAAGCTCCTGCTGCCATCTATTATTGAATTAAATTATCAGAAATATATCAGATGATGCATATGTGTCACCTTTTCTGAGTGATCCTTCGCCACTTGTCATGGTTTAATCCTTGAAAGGGACTATCAAGCACATTTCCATCTCGTCCAACTATCTTCATGTGCTCAGACATTGCCATTATTATGTGACGACTAGTATTGGTTTCCGGAAGGTGCAGCCTGCAGTCAGCACTCTCCCCCTTTAATGACAAAGCATATCAGTTCAACAATATATTGAAATATATCATAAACGTTTTTGATAAAATATCTTGGTAAAACACAGGTGATGTTTAGTAAAAGGCCATGAAAAAAATAACATACCCGAAGAAATATTTTTATCGGAACAGTGGGTGGCAAATAATCAATGAATGGCAGAGTGAATGACATGTCAAACATATCACCACAGAAAGCAATCCGAGCTGAAAAAAATTATATCAGAAGTTGAATTCATAAATCTTAATTTTCGTATAAAAAACAATGTTGCTAAAACTGAATTCATCTCGATATTAAATACAACACCTTGAATTTTTATATAGGAAAGACTTTTTTTAACATACCATTCTCTGGTGTTGATCCAAAACAATCTATCCAGTTCCACTCATTTGCCAAAGTAGCAAGCTCAAACTGCTTTAAAATGAGGTTGAAACGCCAAGTGTAGGGAATGAAATGGTAGATATCCGGAATAGATTTACTTGACCAATCATCCACGAGATCTGACAAATAAAGAACGCAAACATTCAGTTTTCAATATAGCATCAATATCACGATACCCAAGGTATCACATACTACATCATATAGATAATATGAGATAAAAATAGTAGCTGATATCACTGAATATAAGAAGCCTGTTCATTCTCATCAACATATAAACAGACGTATCAGCTTCAGAGATAGATTACCGGGCGCCTGTTAAGCACATTCCTATTTTCACATACCCACAAAAAAAACTTTGTGATGGAATATAATGTATCCTGAGGCTTTGCATGCAGTTAAATCACAACGCCATTCTTGGTGCTGATTCCAGTGACTAGGGTAGCATGCTTCCACATCAAACTAAAATAAAAACAAAATAAAGACTAAAATTAAACCCTTATCCTGCCAAGTTAATTTATTCAAATTTTCAACCACTTGAGGTTGTGTCTCGCTACCGCGATCCACAACCTCAAGTGGTTGAAAATTGCTCATATTTGTTAAATTTGAGACCAAACATTAACAAATATTGATGTTTAAACAGTCATCTCTTTCCCAATAATAGTGATTTAATCGGCTGATAAATTGGATTAAATACAACTATTGTTGTGATTAGCAGCCAAAGAGGTTAATACAAACCGTTTGTATTGAAAAAGAGAGAACCATATACAATTTCAATCAAGTGCTAAAACCAAATAAAATGTGACTGAAATGGAAAAATATTTTGTGATAGATGATCATTTATTCAAATAATTTTATTCTGGGAAAGTTCTTCTTTTCATTAATATAACTTATTTCGTAAATATAACTTATTTGGTTATAAACAATACAGGTCACAAGGGATCATATATTGAAAGTAATCACCTCAAGTGTTTCACATTCCAATAGAGAACGAAACTGGAGACTGGTCGTGGCATCAAGATGCATGAGTTGTCCAGTAACTTTGGTGGAATAGCCAATGTTTTCAGTAAGCATAGGAATGCTAAACTCGAGATAAGACCCTGCTTGACAGCTCATATGAACTGCTTGTGTTTCCTGAAAACAGTTCAAATAAATACTTTATCTTAAAAGTATCAGAAAACTCTACTTGCAGTTTCTTAAATTCTTATTAAACTACATTGGCAAAACACAGTCCACTTTAAAAATAAACAATACATTTAGGATTCTATATGCAAAATATTAGTATCATTGAATTATGCATTATAAAGCAAACAATTTTTTGCACTTTCTGCATTAAGTAAAATCTTCACAGCTTGTCGTAGGCTCCTATTTGTTCTACTCATGCCTCAAACTGTACTACTATTCTTGACTCTCAAGTGCAGCACCCATGACATCATTGGGAGTGCCGCAAAACACTACTTCACTGGCGGGATTTATTTAAAACTAGAAAAGTTCCCGAACTCTTGAGGCTGTATGAGTGCTATCTAGACAAAAATTTGGCGTATATCTTTTGTGAAGATAACTGTATTGGTCTTCCTCATGGGCAAGAACCCTAAATGTCCAGGATATAATTAAGGAAAGGACCAAGGAGAGAAGTTAAAATATATATATATCTTCAACGTTTATTAATTCCAGCACCATCGCCGGTTCTGGCCAACATCAATGCGATACTTGCCAGTAAATCTTGCTGTGCGTGTCTCTCAATGTACACGATGTAGGCCTACCCACCCAATTTCTGTTCAATAGTGGGCCAGAGTCGCAGCCCATTGCTGGTTCAATGCCCGTCAATTGTGTACGAAGCTGGCTTAACACCACTGACCGAAGACATGATTTTTCTACACCAGCGTCTACAGCAATCACTGGACGGCTAACCAATGTTGCTTCAATGTTGATCCAACATGTCTGACGATGGCCCAGCAACAACCCAGCATTCTGTGTACATAGGTTATTTGCGGCAATTGCTATAGGGGTGACAATCTCATCCCCAGTGGCCAGGAAGGCCACTACCCAGATACATTGTCCCAATTGTGAAATAATGTTGGGCCACCGTCTGTGACGATGGGCCAACATTATTCCAACTAAAACCCTTTAAGCTATTATTATAGACTTAACCACAAATATAATCGTGAATTTTATTATTTCTGAACACTTGTTAAAGACAGTAAGTATTTGACCTAAGGACCTGAGAATTTGACCTAAGGACCTGAAACGTTATGTTCGACATGCTTATAAGGACTGGTGTACAGAAATGTCAACCGTTTCCCTCACACAGCAACACTTTTTCCCCTAAATAGGACACAAACTCAGGCAAAATAAACTTAATAGCCGGAGGTCGGTCCTAAAAATAAGCTATCTGATGACGCTTCGGCAAAACCATGGTCATAGCTTGACAATAAACCCTGAATACTAGAAATATGGCGTTGATTTTCTTTCAACACTTTTATCTCTACACAATCCAGTATCACAAATGCCATAGCAATGCGACGAAGCAAGTACCTGTCCCCATGGTTCTTTTTTAAATCTTTATTACTATTCTCCTTATATACACACGCATGGTGACAGTGGGGGGCAATAAAAGATTTTTGAGGGAAAAATTTAGGCTGTAATCACCTTGTTCTTTGTAAAAAGTATATCAACAGTACAGTCATTTTGCATGCTCATCTTGAAATCAAAACTGCGAAATATTCTGGGCTGCCCAGGTTCTGGTAGGCTGCTTGATTCCATGTCTTGGTAATCCGCAGGATAGAAAAATTTCCAGAGATATTCCCTAAAATTTAAAAAAAATATATTTCAATATCACAAAATTAAAATGTTAAAACATTGCAAATAATGCATACACTCAATTTATAGTGCATAGTGTTCCACTAACAAAGAATATGAAAACTTATAAAGCATAAGTCATGGAATCAAAAATTAGTATGGTGATCCTTTAATAACTAAAAGTAACTAAAACACCTTTGTCTATCCGCCCATGGACCATAACTGATATCAGTTGATTTTCCACACTTCACATCCATTCCCCAGCATGGCCAAGTCCGGCGTGCAATCAGATCTCCATTAGCTAACTGAACTTGCTCAGGGTGAAAAGGTACCAAATCTAAAAACATACAGGTAACTTAAACAGGTTTTTTTCAGAAATATTGCATAAATCTACTACATGCACATGTATTTGCATAGTTACTTACAGATCTATACCAAACAAGACTACATAAGTCCAGGAGCTCCCGCTCCGAATTAGAATTTGATTTAAGCAATTTTGTATAGGGTTTTTAATGTAGTCCTAGTCTAGGTCAAAAATCAAGACGCAAGACAACTAGGTCTAAGAAGCCCAGTCTAAGAGTAAGATAAGAACTCTAGACAGTCTGTCAGAGATTGCAAACCTCCATTGAAATTAATGATCCTAATCAGTATCCCGGTAATGGTCTACCTATCTGGCATGGTTTACCCGATATCAGGCCAATCGAGCTAACTAAAAGCTGATTTACGGTCATTTTGAATTCGATATAAATTAGTTAAAAACTTAGGGTGCATACTCCCCCGAAACCTCAAATTTTGTTTTATAGTAATGGACTAACATCTAACACAGTTTGCAAAATATTGGGCATGTGAAAGTAAATAATGGCCGATAGGGGGACATTTTGAATTTGAACGAGTTAGAATTTTTCAAGATGCATCCTCAGCTGAAATCTCACATTTCATTCTATAGTAATCGTCTAGCTATCTAGCACGGTTTACCAAATATCGGCCATGTGAAAGTGAATAATGGCCTAAAGGCGGCCATTTTGAATTTGATCAAGTCAAAATTTTCCAAGATGCATCCTCAGCTGAAATCTCACATTTCATTCTATAGTAATGGTCTAACCATCTAGCACGGTTTACCAAATATCGCCCATGTGAAAGTGAATAATGGCCGATAGGAGGCCATTTTGAATTTGATCAAGTCAAAATTTTTCAAGATGCATCCTCTCCTGAAATCTCACATTTTGTTTTATAGTACTGGTCTAGCCATCTAGTACGGTTACTAAAAACCGGCTATGTGAAAGTGAATAATGGCCGATAGGCGGCCATTTTGAATTTGATCTAGTCAATTTTTTTCAAGATGCATCCTCTCTCGTAATCTCACATTTTGTTTTATAGTAATGGTCCAGCTATCTAACACGGTTTACCAAATATCAGCAATGTGCAAGTAAATAGTGGCCGATAGGCGGCCATTTTGAATTCGATTGAGTCGAAAGTTTTTAAAAGGCATCCTCTCTCGAAACGTCACATTTTGTTGTATAGTAATGGTCTAGCTATCTAGCACAGTTTACCTGATATCAGGCCTATCGAGGTAAATAATGCTGATTGTCGGCCATGTTGAATTCGTAAGTTAAAAATTTTCAGGGTGCATCCTCCCCCGAAAACTCACACTTTGTTTTATAGTAATCAGGTAATGGTCTAGCCATCTAGCACGGTTTACCAAATATCAGCCATGTGAAAATGAATAATGGCCGAAAAGGCGGCCATTTTAAATTTGATCAAGTCAATTTTTTTCAAGATGCATCCTCATCTGAAATCTCACATTTCGTTTTACAGTAATGGTCTAGCCATCTAGCACGGTTGACCAGATAACGGCCATGTGAAAGTGAATAACGGCCGATAAGCGGCCATTTTGAATTTTATCGAGTCAAATTTTTTCAAGATGCATCCTCTCCTGAAATCACACATTTTGTTTTATAGTAATGGTCTAGCCATCTAGCACGGTTTACCAAATAACGGCCATGTGAAAGTGAATAATGGCTGATTGGCGGCCATTTTGAACTTTGACAAAATGATTTTTTTCAAAATACATCCTCTCCTGAAGCCTTACAATTTGTTTTATAGTAATGGTGTAGATATCTTGAGTGGTTTTCATGATATTCCACAATATCAGGCCTGTCGAGGTGGATAATGGCTGATAGGCGGCCATTTTGAATTTTATCAACTTCAAATTTTTCAGGATGCATCCTCTCCTGAAACCTTACAATTTATTTGATATTAATGGTGTAGCTATCTTGAGCGGTTTTCATGATATTCCGCAATATCAGGCCTGTCGAGGTGAATAATGGCCGATAGGCGGCCATTTTTAATTTTATCGACTTGAAATTTTTCAAGATGCATCCTCTCCTGAAACCTCACAAATTGTTTTATAGTAATGGTGTAGCTTTCTTGAGCGGTTTTCATGATATTCCGCAAAATCTTTCAGTCGGATTTACCGATGTTATAAATTAGGTCAAAGTGCTGGGTCAACTTCAAGGTCAAGGTCCAAAAACCTGAAAAGGCACAACAAGGGACCTTAGAGAACATGTATGTGCAATATGACTGTCATCGGCCCAGTACTTTTCGAGATCTGCTCCGGAAACGAAGTGCGCGTCAAAACGTCTAAATAGGTCATAGTTCTGAACCAGAAGTAGGTCAAAGTTCAAATACCCCAAAAGGCACAACTAGACCCCCTAGGGGTGTTGTGTGTAAAATTTGAAGACAATCGGACAAGTACTTTCAGAGATATGCTCCGGAAACGAATTGTTTACGGACGGCCCAACGGCCCAACGCCGTCACATCATCATTTTCTCCTCTGCAACCTTGCGTATTGAATTCAGATTAAAAATATTTTAACCCGTCCATTAGCCACCTGGAAGTAACCCACATACCAAAAATTGTTATCCTAGCTTATTTTCTCACAAAGTTATAGGCAAAAGAAGAGGCAAAAAAAAAACGGAGGTAGAATCCATAGCTCCCTTCGCTCACCTACGGTGACGGCGGGAGCTAATTAGACACCAATTTCATTAAAGTATATAATCAACATAGAGAATGTTTAACTTTTTAGGTCTACAGACAGAGCTAATCAAGTAAAAGGAACAGTAAGACGTAGAAAAAGCTATACAATTTGCCCATCTGCTATAGTATTCAGAATTAATAAATAAAATATTTGTACACAAATAATAAGGGTGTAATGTGAGCTAATGTTTGTGGATGAAAATGTTTGGAGGTTAACCAATAACTTTCAAATTTTAACCAATAACTTTCAATACCACTGTTCAAAGATGTTTAAAATAATCTATCACATTTTAGTTGAAGGTGTAGGTGATTAGAGGGTTTTAACAAGGCTTTATCAACCTTAGTAGCACCCAGCTATTACTCTCATTTAAATTCACATTGCGACTAGGTTAAAGACAAGATGAACAATTACAATAAAATACACAGTTAAAATAAGAAAATTGTGACATTGTTAACCCTTTCAGGCAGGACCGTCTTCAGATGTCTAAACCCTTTGGTCTCCATGGCTTAAAATATTTCAGCATTGTAAGGGTTAAGTATTACTTGGATTCTTAAAGTGGTACAGACATCAAAAATAATGTCAGTTTTTAATATTTTAATATTTCCGTAATGATTATAGGATAGTAATGAGAATTTTTTTTTTTTTTTTACCAGCCAGTAACAATTGATTTAAATGACATGTTTTCAAAAATGCGTAAAAATTCCACAGTTAGATATATCATGTGTGAAAAACGTCAGTGTGATGTCCACAGTTTTGATGACGTAACAGCAACAAAGCAGGTTATACTGTAAACAAACCTTTATCGGCAATTAAGGTTTTCCCTGATAGGGTTGATGATGACGAAGATAATAATGAAACAAATGACATCGCTTTTACAGTGAAGATCTGCCAAGTTTGACGGTAAGACAACTTTATTCATGGTCGTGCTCATGACATTTTTTTGACAGGCTCACTCTCTGAGTCTGAGTGACTGTGTCTGATCGGGACACACAGTTTTTCGCTGATTGCTCAGTCAAGTTTCAAGCTATTATCGTGAAATTTTCCAATCGCTGTTCTCTAGTTATTTGGTATCTATCCTGAAAATTTTGTAAAAAACTATTGTATAGTCTAAGGTTAGTTTAATTAAAAGTTAGACCATTTGACACATGTACCGGTCCACGCCGACAATCAGTTTGGTAATCAAACAATGTGGGCTCTCAGAGCAGGTGCCAGAGGCAGAGCCCAGGCTGGTGGCGATGTCACTTTTCGCCCCATAGTCAGTTCGTACCATTAGGCCTATTTAGCGAGACGTTTTCCCCCCCACCTCACATCATATAGATTATTATAATACAGAGAGTATAGAGTAGCCTCAGTACTAGTAGTAGTGAGCAGCACTCTCAGTCATTGCCGAGACCGGTCTATTGCTGACTACAGTACTAGTGTCAGTACGACAGTAGATCTAGGCGTCATCAGATTTCTAGGATATTCCCCCTAAAAAGGAGAGCCAAATGCTAAAAGCCAGACAGCAGAAATGTAGTTGCTATTGGGCATAGGACATCTATAGCCTAAAATAGGTAGACTACTATTTAGGGACGCACGATTAGATATCTGGGGGGGGGGCCTAGAGTTTTTGTTGCTTGCAAACTTTTTTTTTTACCTCCGAGAGAAAACAATCTTTTTTTGGGCGATCAACATCCGACAATTTTTTTTTATGTTTCGTCTAAGAATTTTTTTATCGTATGCTTTCCCTATTATGTAGGTTACCATTTGGTGTTTTTTCTGGTCAACATATTTTTTATCAATTTCGACAACAAACTTTTTTTTTCTGTCCACATTTTGGTGACAAACTATTTTTTTTTAAATTTTCTATGCCCCCCCCCAGATATCAAAAGGTGCATCCTTTATTAAGGGATGCACCATCCGAGGGGTGTGGCTATAGTTTTGGTTGGTTTCACAACTTTTTTTCTGACTTTTGTTGCAACAATTTTTTTTCACATTCCTTCTATCCCCCCCGATGCATCCTTAAAAGTCCTACTTTTATAATAGGCCTAGACTATAGATCTGGTAGTAGGCCTACTGTGCCAAGTCTGGATAGGATAGCTGTCTCGCACTGCACGTCTGTGGAATAGGGCAAAGTCAGCCATGGAGTCAAAACTGCAGTATCTGCTTAATTTTAAGGTAAGCAGATACTGCTTTTTGGCTTTGCAGGGTATAATTAACGGTACTACCAGACTCTAGAGCATGTCGAGTCTGTTCTGGACACCAGATCCTGGGAGTAGTCTTTTTTTCGATTTTGCTCGGTCACTGTTAAAATTTTTTAAACAATTTTTTGCTCTGATCTTTTTTTTATCTCCCCCCAACATCCCTGGAAATTTGGTGGGATTTTGTTTTGTATTAATTATCGAAGTTAGCCCATTATGATTTGGCATGTAATAAATTAGATTACAGCTGTCATATTATATTTCTCCATTACCTTGAAATTGAATTTAATTTAATACATGCCGAATGGTCTAACTGCCAGATACATATCAAAATTCCACAAAATTTTCAGCTATGTTGGGGGAAGTTATAAAAAATGATCCACGAAAATTACACAAAAAAAATTTGAATAGCAAACGAGAAAATTGAAAAAAGGCTTCCCTAGTATTTGACGAAAAAGACTAGTCTCGAGTAGTTTATTCAATTAAACTAGTTCACAGAGACTAGACACTGCAGTAGGCTAATGTTGTTTCAACAGCAGAGAAAGGTTGGTGACATGAGGAATACCAAAAATATAATGATACATACACCTTCAGTGGCACATTAATTGTCTACATCATGCCTGCACTCACCTCTTTTGTGTCAGTCAATTCTACATTGAACAGCATTTTAGTCTGATTATTTAATTACCTGGCTTCTCAAGTTTCTGTAGGCCTACATATTGTGTCGCATTTGCCTCTAGATATGGGTTTACCTACTTTCACCATATAAAAAATAATTATGTTCTTCTGGTTATTCAATCTTACAATATTATTTTGTTTTCATTCACTGAGAGGTGGGAATTGCAGTAACATTTCACAGCTCACTGTGCATCAAATTCATAATACCATAAGATGAACTGATATACTATTTTCTTGTCATTTAACATAATTAAATTGTATCATATATTATGTCTCTGCTTAAAAATAGAGACAAATATATGTTACAGCAAACAACATTATTTTGGAAATGCACATTACAAATTATGTAGGTACAACTTATATTTTAAAATTATTTCTGTTTCCTACCTTTAATTTATTAACTTATTAATTCGCAGGCACTAAATATGGACTGTGAAGATGGTAGGATACTGTTTGCTGAGCATTCCGTGTAATGTCAACTCCAAGTATTTGCAGTGACCATGCTGAAAGGACTTCTTTCAAAGATGTGAACACAAGTAGAACTCTATGTGAAAATTGATGCATCACTTCAAAAACATCAATGACATCTTGATCCTGTTTTAACCTATATTTTCACAGGGCCTACATTTCCTACACATGTAATCAACAAACCTACTGATTTTCTTTCCTCACTAAATTATTCTTATATATCTGAATTGGGAAAGATTAATCTTCAATCTGAACACTTGAAAGGAATTCATATATTTCAAATTACATAATTATATCACTATCTTAATAGCATTTCATTTGTGTGTCAATTTGACATGTGTGTCAATTTGGTTGGCAGCAACATATATTGTCCTAATTATTAATTATTTTCGTTTAATTTATGGCCCAATATATCTAGAAAAAAAACATCAATCATTTATTTGTGTAATTTTACTTGCCTTTGATAAGTCAAATATATTACTTTCTTGACTGCCCATAAACTTGAAAACAGTAAAATAATAATAAATCAGAATATAGCTGTTGTTCTATAGGCCTATCAATTCTACAATATAACTCCATGAACAATACTTGAGTGTGTCTTACTTGCAATATTTATTGTGAAAATTAACTTAAAAGATGCCTTGTTTTTTAAGATCATAATAAAATGTGAAAACAGTTTGTCGGGTAGGCCTCCATTAGAAATGTTGTTTGTCACATATTGCTGGTTGATTATAAGTTATACTGATGATGTGAAGCAAATTTTTAAAGTCCAGATTTATTTATCAGCAATTTAGTTGGTTATTGATAATTATTATTGGTGTGCCAAACTGATCAATCCCTATAATGATCATCACTAATTAGGAGGCCCACATTCAATCTTTAGGGGGGGAGGGTTAAAATAAAATTGGGGCATATTGCATGGAATAAATAATATATTTCAGTTCTACATTGTAACAGTTGAAAAAAACATGTAATAAAACTTGAAATTTATAGCGAGCCGGGTTGAAATAAATAATTTGTTCAGGCCTACCGGTAATACCTTGGCTCACATATACCGCCCATCTTTACTGCTTACAAATTACTGATGATATTTATGTACTTTTTGTGCTTTTAATTTTGTAAAACTGAAAAAATATTTTTTTCAATTAAGGTTCTAATTTTGAATAGGAGTCAAATTGGATAAAAATGAGAAAGCAAAGTAGTGTCGGCTATCTTTACACATTTTTTTTACAAATTTTTACCTTTTAATCCCCCCTCTTTTCATTCATTTTCTATGACACTGGACTACAACCCTACTAATGCTAATAAGGCACATGCTGTATGGTGACAGCAGAGCATAAGTGTCTGAACCAGAGGCGAAAATCAATAACAATACAGATTTTTGCATGTTGTATTGCCCCCAATGCTGATTTTATTATAAGATGTCATATAAAATCATTTTTGAAATTATGCGGTATTGAAACCACGGTGAATAGGCTTGTGGTACATGTACATAATCGGTCAACTTATTTTCATATCCGATTCTGATATCTTTTGTAGTTGTGAAAACTTGAATACAAAAACTCAATATTTTGAACAAATCCCCCTGTAGGCCTAAAACATAAAGATAAAAATGTCTGGTCTTATACATAAAGGGCAAAACACACCAACGCGAGCGCAATTATGCATGCCACGAGTGACGTGACGACAGATGTGAAATAGCGTGACTGTTTACAAATCAACGCGAATGCCAACGCGTCATATGAGGCATGAAAATGCACGTAACAAAAATATAGGCCTAACAATTTTAAAAATTGCGCTCCCGTATGCCTGCGCGCTGCTATATCTTAACAATGATAAAAAAAATGGGTTTGATAAGTCATGTCTGTTTATTGCACATTAAAATATACGTTTGTAATCTTTTCAGCTAATAAGTGAGTTGGGCACCATTTAGAAAATTTTGATTGTAAAATAAGAGACCTATATTACTGGGATATTTAATTTATCTCTGAATACAAATTACTGATGATATTTATGTACTTTTTGTGCTTTTAATTTTGTAAAACTGAAAAAATATTTTTTTCAATTAAGGTTCTAATTTTGAATAGGAGTCAAATTGGATAAAAATGAGAAAGCAAAGTAGTGTCGGCTATCTTTACACATTTTTTTTACAAATTTTTACCTTTTAATCCCCCCTCTTTTCATTCATTTTCTATGACACTGGACTACAACCCTACTAATGCTAATAAGGCACATGCTGTATGGTGACAGCAGAGCATAAGTGTCTGAACCAGAGGCGAAAATCAATAACAATACAGATTTTTGCATGTTGTATTGCCCCCAATGCTGATTTTATTATAAGATGTCATATAAAATCATTTTTGAAATTATGCGGTATTGAAACCACGGTGAATAGGCTTGTGGTACATGTACATAATCGGTCAACTTATTTTCATATCCGATTCTGATATCTTTTGTAGTTGTGAAAACTTGAATACAAAAACTCAATATTTTGAACAAATCCCCCTGTAGGCCTAAAACATAAAGATAAAAATGTCTGGTCTTATACATAAAGGGCAAAACACACCAACGCGAGCGCAATTATGCATGCCACGAGTGACGTGACGACAGATGTGAAATAGCGTGACTGTTTACAAATCAACGCGAATGCCAACGCGTCATATGAGGCATGAAAATGCACGTAACAAAAATATAGGCCTAACAATTTTAAAAATTGCGCTCCCGTATGCCTGCGCGCTGCTATATCTTAACAATGATAAAAAAAATGGGTTTGATAAGTCATGTCTGTTTATTGCACATTAAAATATACGTTTGTAATCTTTTCAGCTAATAAGTGAGTTGGGCACCATTTAGAAAATTTTGATTGTAAAATAAGAGACCTATATTACTGGGATATTTAATTTATCTCTGAATCCTTGAATTGATTTCTAATGCTACTCTCGCATCTATAGACCTATGCCTACTAAGTGGTGTGGCCTGATGTTATAGAATTAATCCCATGCCTAGTAGGGGCAAATCTAGAATCCCAGATATTTTAAAATGATTTAAATTTCACTGGTCTAACATTAAACGGCGCCACCGATGGGTGTGTGTGGCGCTCCGACCAGCCAGGCTGAAAAATGTCCCCGAAAAATACTCGAGCCCCCTCCTAGACCTGGAGCCCCCTCCCTGGTCCTGGATATTCAATGGTGGCCACCTATTAAGCAAAATGGTGAGGAACAACCAAACAAGTAGGCTAAATTGTAGCCTAAGTGTACATCAAATAAACCGTGCCTAGCCTTAGATGACCGATGTTTGGGAAATTTGTTGAATTGTCAGGCTAGGTCCATTTATTATGTTGGCTGCTGTCATTGATTGTCATCATTTCCAGCTGACACAATTACTGAATTAGGCCTAGTAGGCCCTACATGTAGGCCCTGGTAGATCTTTCGTTTTTTTAAATAGGTCTAGACATAAGCTACTAGGCCTACTAAGTAGTCTATGCCTACTATCAAATATAGGCCTATTATATTCATATTGACTGTAATCACTGACACAATCGTGACAATGGTAACCCTATAGACCTAGACTAGTCCTACAAAAAAATTAAAAGGCCCAATTACATGGGCCCAGGATGGTGGTATCGTCATTTGACATGGGATGGGGTGGCAGTCGCCGACACTGACAGTGAGGGTCAACACTCACACTCGCAGTCAGTAATCATTTGATCAATAGGGGCCTATAATGTGTGACAGGCCATAGAATGTCGGTTTCACTGTCTCTGTCACTGTCAGTAATTGACAGCGAGTGGAACAGCGGACGCTCTTCGAAAATGCCTGTGCCGCCACAACTTCAGAGCCTCAGACTCGAGTCAGAGACATGTAGGGCCTAGTCTTTAGACTTCGTAGTCTAGGCTTTACCCCTTATAAATATAATACCAGTCAGTCAACGTCACGTCAAATAAATAATATTTTAAAGAATGGGTGGCCTTTTAAAAATAATTATTTTCACTGCAATGATCGAAAGCACTTGTGAGAGTGACTGTGTGAGCTGGTGTCATGGTGAGTGTGTAGCAGACCAACGCCAAGGGTGATGTGACATCGCATTGCCGGGTGGATGTAATCTGCATATCATGTCTTTAAAATTACTAATAACTCATTTTAATCCACAACATAATGTCTACATAATCTTTGGAATATATATTTAGCTTGGTGAAATCATGGAAGATAATAAAAACGTGTAAATTTGGACATACAAATTGCTCGCTGTGAGCAGCTGTCATCATGGTCATACAACCATGACAGGAAGAATCGTTTGTTGACATTCTTCAAACATCTTACTGACGTCATCACGCGAATCATGGTAATACCGCCGGATCTTAGAATGTTGGCCAGTTTTGAACTTTTTTTGCTCATAATACTGATTGTGTTTTCTATAATTTTTTTTTGGTCCGGATTATTAATCAGGAAGATATAAATTATTAAATACCAAAAGATTGCACTGGATTGTCAACCTCACTTTAAGACAACAATAGGATTATGTGATAACCAGGTGCCCTTTTTTTTGTATAATGTTTTTAACTTGTTACATCATAAATGTGTCATCACATTAGAATACCTGGTTCATCCTGATAGTAATAGATATCCACATCATTACTCTGAAGGAGAACAAAGCCTTCTCCCATCAAACGTGGTGGTCTGTGAAATATAAAACAACCATTTAATGACATGCCCAATAAAGAATTTTCCAAGATATTTCTTTGTATAAAAATATATTATTAATAAAAATATTGTCAAAAGATACAATCAAATATGTTGCAATAGGAGCTTATGAGAACTTAACTGAAATGAATCAATTATTTTTAAAGAAATCCCCTATATCTTCATTGTCACAATTTAGAAATCAATTTGAAAATATATGTATGGCATATCAGTCATAGGTATAAGTTACATGTACATTGTATAAAAAAAGAAATCAATTTGAAAATATATGTATGGCATATCAGTCATAGGTATAAGTTACATGTACATTGTATAAAAAAAAGAGGCTAGGTGTAAACTTAATGCTGCACTAATAAACCATATTAACCCTTTAACTATCCATGCACTCACTAACATTTGATTCTCTAGAAAGTAGAAATACTTACTCATCTACCATGGTACCCCCTTTCTTGCTAGGTACAAGCAGGACTCTCACACTATCTGCCTTCGCTTTCACAATATGCATAAATTTATCAAAAGGTGTCGAAGCAGGTTTTGTTGTGTACACAAGATGTATGTCTCCAACATTCATACATAACATTGTGGGAAGTGTGTAATTACCAAAGAGAAGCCGTCCCTGAAAACAGAATATGCCCGATTTTTTCATTATCAATATCAATAATGTGAATAGCAGAGCATAATCTTTTGTAAAAATAAAAATTGTGTCATTGCGTATACAGAAGATCCTGTCATCAACGACCCTGCCATCAACGACCTTTTGTCTCCAACAACTTTTTTTTCTTGCACGGAAAAATTTTCTATAGTTAACGACCTGTGATCAACGACTTTCTGTCTAACGCGACTTGCGACCTCAAATATCTGGCAGAAGGTCATTATATTACTTGTGTTGAACGACCTCAACTTTTTTCGTCATACTACTTTTGGAAACAATCATGAGCAAACCACTGCATGTCAGATCTGACTGTGTGGATATCATGGTTAACAGAAAGGTATAACGCTGGAAGATCAGGCTATTGTCGCAAGAGGCCTATCTACCTCAGACAGTGCTGTTACTGCACAGCAATATCACCTCGCGCCTGTAGGAAATCATCCAACCCGTCATGTCCAATGATCAACTAAAGATATGCCCTATGAATCAATTTAATGCTCGCATTAGTCGAAAAGTATATAAATTTGTTTATTTTGCATAGCGCTAATTGAACATGTTTTAAAATAAAATCGTATTAAATTGTTCAGGGAATGTAATAAGAAGATACACCATGATTAATTATACAAATAATATTGTCTATAGCACACTAAATGTCAAGTGCTATTCAGTTGTGTGTTGGCTGGTGGACATAGAGCGGCGCTGTCATAATTACGCTATACACAGCCTGTCAGTTAGCAGTACACCGCTCTCCAGACATGAGACGCTCCGTCACTGACCAGCAAACACAAGACGTTGACTCAATGTTGTTTTAACGTCGGCCCACTGTCTTCGAAGTCGGTACGCATTAAAACAAGATCGGGTCAATGGCTCATGTTTACTGGGTGACTATACAGCTGGCACGAGACATTAATGCAGGGTTGGCCAACATTAGAATAACAACGTGTCGGACATAACTAATCCCCCAGTCACTTTAATACAATACACTGCCTTAATTAGCCCTCCACGCGTGTTTATTCACACGTAGGGAGCATCCTATATGAGCGTTGATTCAATGGTGGATTAACGTTGGTCCAGCGTCGTAGACGTGGACCAATGTTAAGCCAACATTGATTCAACGTATTATGTCTGCTGGGACGGGGACGGAACAGTAGTGTGGGCATAATGCTCCTGTTAGTGTAAACACACATGTATGTGTATTATTCATCAGTAATGAATAACTGTTCCCTTTTTGTTTCACCAGTTATTTTTTGTATTACCAGGGCTACATCATCTGTCCTGTAGTGACACATTTAATGTGAATATACAACGCCTCATGCCTGTAATGGGTCAGAAACTACCTGGGCTTATATAACGTGTGCTCTGTTAGCGTGATTAGCGTAGCTAGCGGCCAGGCCATTCTGAAAAACACCGTCATAATCAGTGACATTAGAACGGGCATTGAAATGTTGCCGCAACTGCGTGCTTTGATCCACAATAACTACCAGTCAATGGTGGGTGAATGTCGCCGTCATTAGCCCGACATTGAACCAGCCGCCGCACCCGCAAATTTTACAGCAAAAACTCATTCCTGTGACCAGCGACTTTCTGTCACCAACGAATTTTTTTGTCTGGCAGAAGCAAGGTCGTTGGTGACAGGATCTACTGTATTACTTATTAGTCTACAACCATCATCTTAAATTCTGGAATACAAAAAATCCTATCTGGCTAAAGCAATACAAACCCAAATTCTATACAAATCCATAGCTCCATCAATTTAATGTTATCCAAGATATCCAATAAAACTGGCTCCCAGCTTCAATTTAAGCCAAATATTAAACAAGACCACAGTAGTCCCGGCGCTCCCACCCCTAATTATAAGTTGATTGGAGCAATTTTTTCGCTATAGGCGATACACCAGAAGGAGGCCGATTCCAAAGCTACCTCCGTCGCACCTTCACCTCAGTGATGACGGGAGCCAATAAATCCATCAAAAGGTTCAAACTGCATCGTTGGACAAATTAATTTTGCTGACCATCTTGGAAAATAGCTGCCGGTTGAGGTATTAGGTAAATTTTGTTAAAACAATTTATATAATTCCCCAGGCTAGAAGGCACATTTTTGAAATTTGAAAACAATATGCTTAGGCTCCGTGGCCAAAACAGAAGACGGCGGCGAAGGTCACGGGTAGAGAACAGAAACAAAAATTAACATCCACCCAAAACATCATAAAGGGGTGGGGAGCAGTTGATTAAAAAAAATACATAATTCAAGTCAGGTAATGAAAATTAGATTTGTCAAGTTTATATTCGAAAGTAACAGTCATGCACCCTTAGTAAATCATAATGATGATGGGGTAATGATGATATGCCACATTTTTTTATCGAACAATTAATTTCGCGCCTGATCTTTTCGAAAAGATAAGCAGGTTACATCCCACCCTTTAATTTGGTGTCCAGTAATCCACTTTCCTGGCATTATATAAACTTACTGATGCAATCTCCATTTTAATGACAGGTATCAAGTCTCTCCATTGCCAGCGACTCTCAGCACTCTTTGTTTTTGCAGTTGATTCTCTAATGTAAGAAATATAGATATAGCTATAACTATATGGTATTTATTTATTCCAAGTATGTTTATATTATTTTAACCGAAGTCCTACTAAATTGTTTGTTTCTGTTTTTCACTCATTTGTAGCTGGAATTGCTAACACAATTTTCAGCTTCAAATGACAAAACATAATCATTTTTAAGAAAAATAGGCACCTCCCATATTGAATTATATGATTAACTGAGTGTCCACAACAAACTAATGTACGTATATTATTATTTCGTTTAAAACTTGCTCAAAACCTCATATAATGATTCCAGCAGTACAAGGGTCAATACGTTTTCATACTTTAATATTAACAAAATCAGGCTGTTTTCCAAAGATAGATTTTACTATATGTACTAGTAAATAAAAACTCACCCTTTTCCATCTGACCCTCCAGGATCGTGTTCTTGAGGTCCTAGAATTAATTCATCTAAACCAAATAGCTTTTCAAGCTTGGCATACATCTGAGATCTGTTGTAGACATGCAGTTCAAAGCTGTCTAGATACACAGAGAGCCGTGTTTCTGAATGTGATAAATCTGTGACCAATAGAAAAATTGTCATTTTGATTACACAACATTCAGATTACCTGTGCAAACAAAGGAAAATATAAATGCAGGGCCAGTGATTTTCCGTGGGCAAGCAACACAGACGGAATTCGTCGATTAACAGATCTGAAACGAATTTCCCAAAAGTCCCAGCATTTATGTATTTGGCAACATAAAAACGGACGCCATTTATCAGGCCAATAATGAGTTTATTAGAATCAGCAACATTTGATCTAGATTTAGTTATCCACAGCTGGTTTTTCGATGATCTGTTATAATGTTGTGCATATGTCAGACCGAGGGCTAGACCAAAGATCTTTCTCAATCAGTGACATATTAACGCGACACAATCAGGCTAAAATCATCAAAAAAACAGTATTTTTATTTTGGCTCCTTGATATGTCCAAAATATGTCAGATGACCATAGACTAGACTTGCGTAAGTTTTAAAAATTTTGTGTTGTGCATTTGCCAGTTAAGCAAGAAATAAGGACAAAATTCAATTTCTGACATGCATGTCCAAAGTAAGAAATACGGGAATATTTGATAAAGGGGCTTTCGGTACACTTGGAGTTGCTACGTTGCCACAGCAGCCCAAAATTTGCAATTCTAGTCTATGGAAATCTTCATATTTTATGGCCATATTAAGAAGCCAAAATAAAAATACTGATTTTCAATGATTTTAGCCTGATTGTGTTCCTTTAAGCAATGAAATGTCTGGTGAAACAAGTTTCGGGAATCATGACGCACAACTTGCCTGAGTGAGCTTGTCATGGCTACCGATTTGGGGCCGCAGGCCAATTGATAAAGGCGTACTGGTTCGAATATCTGGTATATCACAGGTAGTTTGTGTGTTTGTTTGCTTATTTTACATGCCAATTTTGCAGACCATAAGCTCACCAGAACTATTAGCTAATAAGCATCCACCTCCCTGTAAGCTCGGGGGATAATCTAATTAATGCCTAGACTAAATTACAGGAGTTCGCAGTTATACTCAGATTCACATCAGTGAGGGTGAATGATTTTTTTTTTAGGCAGGTGATATTTTACTAAATTTGGTTTATGTAGTATTAGACCCGCACTCCTGTTATCTAGCTGTTAAGCTCAGATATCAAATGGATTGAGAAACACCAGGAGTAATATAATGATATAAGTACTGTATCACAAATTGATAGCTTTTATCCATGGCATTGACCGATAGTGATGCATTACAATGACAAGTGTCTCGCTAAATTATGAGAGTTCCCGCGACGAATTACCGCAGCCCTATTATATCTGCTAAAGTCGGGACACGTTTGTAACAGAGTTTTTCTGAAATTCAAAACCATTGAAATAGACACTAGGTGAATTTTCAGCTTGTGGTGTTGTTTTCAACCAGGAAGTGGTTAGTAACCAACAATATACTGTAATATTCACATCATAATTAATTGTTAATTTTTTTAATCTGTCAAAAAATGTATACACGTAATTATCTGAATTAATTAGAATTGATCTGATTTTATTACCAAAGTGGAACATTATTTGTTCATTTACCTTCATTAATTTCTTTCTGCACAAGGGGACGCCACCAACGAAAAATAGCTAGACCCAACTGTATACGAAATGAGAAATCTTCTGTTATGATGCACACATCTCTGAACATAACTTTTCCTGATAGAACTGAGAATGTGAATGAACCTGAAAATGTTATGTTATGTTTTAAAGAATACTCAGTAAAATAATCTTAGAATATATCTAAATTCTGGCTTTTTAAATCACCTTAATTTATCTGTACATAGAAAGTTCTAATTAGTATTCTAATACAGAATTTATATACCGGTACATACATTGACAATAGAATCAACCTTCAGTTTAAAATTATTCCTCCAGATTTTTAAATGCTGAAATTTCTAAAGCAAGAAGGACAGGGGTTGTAAATCAGCTTTGAGGGTATGGTTAAAGCATCCCTGCCCAGCTAAATCATATATCATGTATATCGACCCTACATCATGTATGTTATTTCGCCCCTTTTACAGTGCACAGTGCACATTTGTAAGCTAAATGTTATAGCATTCAACTGACAAAAGTGATTATGGTGATGAAAGTATTATTTAAAACAAAAGAGTGATAATGCTTAACACTTTGCTAGGCTAGGCATTTAGTTAGCTGAATGCCATATCGTTCAGCTAACAAAAGTGTGTTCTGGTAGTGAGAGGGTGGTTAAAGCAAGTATATAATAAATATAAAATATCATAGTGCATCAACATAAGAACAAATTGAGCATCTATTTTATATATTACAGCATCAAAATAAAAACAAATTGAGCATCCATTTGATATATTACAGCATCAAAATAACAACAAATTGAGCATCTATTTGAGATATTGCAGCATCAAAATAACAACAAATTGAGCATCTATTTGATATATTACAGTCGTTTGGCTGAGTGTGCTAAAAATCGGTTCATTTGCACTGACTGATGCCATCTGGGTTATATGAGTCATGTTTGCAGGCAAGGCATATAAATATATTAGAAAACCCTAAAAAAATAAATCAATATGTAAGTGATATCCTTACCAAATTTGATATAACCAAATTTCACAAATCTGTTGAGGATTAGTGTAAGGACAGCACCAAACACACGTGAGTTGTAATATGTTATGTAGATAATCCAGAAGATAGCTGCAGCCATTGATATTAGCAACCAATAGAGAGTACTGGTCTGCAGCTCTTCGCTCAGCTGCACCATAATACTATCATTATAGTTCACAAAATTCACCATTTTGGCAGTTACTTTCTCTTTTCTTCTGCCAAAATAAGATATTCTGCATAAAATCTGGAACACAACATAAAAAATACAGAGTTCAAAGCCTTTCTGAATTTTCTTCAACTCTTCAAGGAGGTATATGTATGGGTTGGCTTACAATCAATGAGGTAAATATTATAAACATGCTTCTAAATTTGTGAAAATGTCCTCTTGTACACCGAGCATAGGGTCCTGGAAATGAACTAGACCGATCAAAAAGTGTTCTGCCGAACAAAAAATTCAGAGCTATAGGCCTACAAGTAAATATTGAATATCAAGAATATTTTATGAGACATTTTATGAGTCTGAAAAGGCAGTTTGGGGGCGGACGGGACATTCAGAGCATTTAGATTGACTATGTTAATTTACTATGTATTATTTTCTAACTAACTTTATTGAAAATTATTGACAATCAATGTTTTTTTCTATCAATTAATTTTTCTTATATTATTTGAATAAATTATGTTATTATGGGATGTAAGATTTGTCTCGGACGTGACTAGAAGAATTGCTTTTTCAAAGAACCTATTTTAGAACCCATTTTCTGTGAATCCAATAACATAAAAAAATATGTTGATAGCTTCAGAGATACTTTATGATGTTTATTAATTGATGCTATTCTTGATAACTAATTCAAATAAATGGACGGGACAAAATATGCGCTGCAAATTTAATTCAATCTAATAACATCTTAAAGGGATAAGGGGAATCATAATCCACCCCTGAGAAATTTTGTGATGTGTCAAGCTTTTCATATTATTTTTTTTGTTTTTAACCTAACTTATATAAAATAATTCAAATTTAAAATTATATTGTCGCGGAAGGGACAGCACAAATTGTCGCGGACGGGACGGGACACATGTTTATTGCCAAGTCTAATAAATTAAAATAGCAAACTTGTGGTAAAAAGGTAATGAAGCATTGAAGGGTGATATAAATTGATAGTTTACAAGCTATTTAATTTCTGATATCAAGAGTGTGCTGTTGAGAGAAACTGTACTTTCAATGGTGTCGCGAACGGGACACTCAAACTTACAAACGACCTTGAGGGGTAAATAAAGGTCAATCAAATTAACAATCACAGAATAAGATGCTGGAGTTATACAAACTAATATATATAATATTCTTGATAACTAATTTAAATCAATATTTTTTTTGTAATCACAATATTATACATGTCATACATCAACTATTGTCGTGGACGGGACGTCGTAAATGGTACAAAATATGCGCTGCAAACTTGATTCAATCTGACAACATTTTAAAGAGATAAGATGAATCATAATCCACCCCTGAAAAATGTTATTTAAGCTTTTTATTATATTTTTTTTCGTTATTTCCCAGCTTTTACAAAATAGTTCAAATTAAAAAATATATTGTCACAGACAGGACAGCACAAATTGTTGCGGACGGGACACATGTTTATTGCTTATTGTAATAAATTAAATAGCAAACTACCGTATATCCCCGCGTATAGTGCGACGCCTTGTATAATACGAGTTGAGATTTGAGGCCTCGGATGACCTGAAAAACGTCTACCCCTCTGTATAATACGACCTCAAATTTTAGATGTCGGCAGCGTCCCGGTCGGCAGCGTTCCGGGCCATCTAAATGTGAGGCATGGATATTATCTTATTCTACTAAATAGCGCCGTGACACCTGTATAGACGATGCTCAATGACGGGAACAGCGGCAACAGTACAGCTCTGCAAAACCAAAGGGCAATATCTGCTTACTTATAAAGTAAGCAGATACTGTATTTTCATTTTCCACGGCAGAGTGGATGTCATCAGGACTGTCTCGATCGGCAGACATTCTGAGGCCTGCATAGGCTACATATATATACACACAGATTTTAAGATACCCGTATTTATATTTCGCCGAGAAATTTATATTATTTTAATTTATCTATTACAAAGACCATATTTTAATATCGTCGTGCTCAAATAAGAACATTCCATAATGAAAAACATTTGCAGACTAGCCGCACTGTCTAGACCATGCTAGACACCATTTGCTCAATACAGCATCAGCCGCGGCAACAGCGGTAGGCGTTAATGTTATCCCAGCAACATGGACATTCTGAGGCCTACATGTATAGAATTTGCGATAGGAGATATAATCAGTGATATCTTGTTATATTTCGTCAACGCATTCTCTCATTCCAATATATAAATATCATGTTCAGATTTGTCGTACACAATAGAACACTCCCATATGAAAGGCGATCTTAGATTAAATCATTATTAATATAAATGAGCAGGTCAGGAGTGTGAATTGGTTGCAGACTACCGGTGTCATTTTCTGCCCGTGGTTGTCAAAGGTGCCACGCGCGTCGGCGGGAATGTAAGACGGTGGCTCCCAGCAAACACGGCACATTCACCCAATGCTGGAACATTGTTGTGTCAGCGTCGACGACGGTGGCCCAACAATGTACCAGCATTGGGTGAACGTCTCTTGTTTGCTACTAGTTGTAAAGGCATAGTCTTGTTGTATGGTGTGTATAGGCCTGCTTACTAAACACGCTGACTGGCCTATACGTTCTACCGCTAGAGAACTTACCGCTGAACTTACCGCTAGAGAGCTAAAAATTTGTTTAAATTCTGCATCTATGTATAATACGAGGTGCCTTTTTGCGACATGAATAGCTAAGAAAAAACATCGCATTATACACGGGGATATACGGTAGTGGTAAAAATGCAATGAAGCATTGAAGGGTGATTCAAATTGATCGTTCACCAGCATTGAATTTTTTTTTTTATAAAAGTGTGCTGTTGTTAGAAACTTAATTAATAAGCACACATTCAGATGGTGGTGCTATACAAACTATGTGTTTAAAATTAAGTTTTTAAATTGTTTTTTGATGAAGTAGATCTATTTTTCTTGAAAAATCGATTGTCTCATTCGCGACAATTAAAAACCCAAACCTGAAACAAACAAGAGGACTGAAGTCCTATATCATCCCCCGCCATAAATTAGGTTAGACTTTTTAAGGTCACAAATATTTAAAAAATCGATTTGTGGTGGCCATGTTTAATTTCAGTAAAATTACATGCACATTTCCAGATGGTGGGTAATGTGATTGTACAATGTGAATTATTACTGATTTCAATTTTACAGTTTTTGCCCTACAAAAAATATGAAGTTTATCCATGGCGGCCATTTTGAATTTCAGTAAAACCTTAAAAAATCACTTGCACATCTCCATATCGTGGGGAATGTGATAGTAAAATTTGAATAATTTCTGACTTAAAGTTTCGGAGTTTTTGCGCCCCCAGAAAAATTAAAGTTGATCTGTGGCGGCCATTTTGAATATCAGTAAAACCCTAAAAAAGTCACTTGCACATCTCCATATCGTGTGGAATGTGATAGTAGAATTTGAATAATTTCTGTCTTCAAGTTTTAGAGTTTTTGCGCCCACAAAAAATTTTGGAGTTGACCTCTGGCGGCCATTTTTAAATTTGGTAGCATCTTTAAAAAATCACTTGCACATCCCCATGTTGCTAGGAATGTGATGTTAAAATTTGAAAAAAAATTAACCAAACAAATTTTTTGAGTTTTTACGCCTCCCCCCCCCCAAAAAAATTAAAAGTGATCTGTGGCGGCCAATTTGAATTTCAGTAAAACCTTGAAAAAGTCACCTGCAAATCTCCATATCATGGGGAATGTGATAGTAAAATTTGAAAAATTTCTGACTTAAAGTTTCGGGAGTTTTTGCGCCCCCAGAAAAATTAAAGTTGATCTGTGGCGGCCATTTTGAATATCAGTAAAACCCTAAAAAAGTCACTTGCACATCTCCATATCGTGTGGAATGTGATAGTAGAATTTGAATAATTTCTGACTTCAAGTTTTAGAGTTTTTGCGCCCACAAAATTTTTCAGAGTTGACCTCTGGCGGCCATTTTGAATTTTGGTAGCATCTCTAAAAAATCACTTGCACATTCTCATGTTGCTCCGAGTGTGATGTTAAAATTTCAAAAAAAATTAACAAAACCTTTTTTTTGAGTTTTTACCCCCCCCCCCCCCACAAAAAAATTAAAAGTGATCTGTGGCTGCTATTTTGTAGTTTTTGAGTATTTGCGCCCACAAGAAAACGTGACGCCGGACGCCAGACACCGGACAGAATCCTGGCGTGACTAAAATCCCCCCTCCCCTACGGGCGGGGGATAAAAATGATGCCGCACAGGAAAAAAATCCCAATTTAAACAAGACTACATAAGTCCAGGAGCTTCCGCTCCGAATTAGAATTCGATTTAAGCAATTTTGTGTAGGGTTATTAATGTGGTCCTAGGCTACGTCAAAAATCAAGACGCAAGACAATTAGGTCTAAGAAGCCCAGTCTAAGAGTAAGATAAGAACTAGACAGTCTGTCAGAGATTGCAAACCTCCATTGAAATTAATGATCCTAATCAGTATCCCAGTAATGGTCTACCTATCTGGCACGGTTTACCCGATATCAGGCCAATTGAGTTAGCTAATAGCTGATTTACGGTCATTTTTAATTCGATACAAGACTACATAAGTCCAGGAGCTCCCGCGACCAAATATTGGGCATGTGAAAGTAAATAATGGCCGATAGGGGGCCATTTTGAATTTGATAGAGTCAAAACTTTTCAAGATGCATTCTCTCCTGAAATCTCACATTTTGTTTTATAGTAATGATCTAGCCATCTAGGACGGTTTATCAAATAACGGCCATGTGAAAGTGAATAATGGCCTAAAGGCGGCCATTTTGAATTTGATCAAGTCAAAATTTTCCAAGATGCATCTTCAGCTGAAATCTCACATTTCGTCTATAGTAATGGTCTAGCCATCTAGCACGGTTTACCAAATAACAGCTATGTGAAAGTGAATAATGGCCGATAGGCGGCCATTTTGAATTTGATTGAGTCAATTTTTTTCAAGATGCATCCTCTCTTGTAATTTCACATATTTTTTATAGTAATGGTCCAGCTATCTAACACGGTTTACCAAATATCAGCAATGTGAAAGTAAATAGTGGCCGATAGGCGGCCATTTTGAATTCGATTAAGTCGAAAGTTTTTGAAAGGCATCCTCTCCCGAAACGTCACATTTTGTTTTATAGTTTTTATAGTAATGGTCTAGCTATCTAGCACGGTTTACCTGATATCAGGCCTATCGAGGTAAATAATGCTGATTGTCGGCCATCTTGAATTCGTAAATTAAAAATTTTCAAAGTGCATCCTCCCCGGAAAACTCACACTTTGTTTTATAATAATCAGGTAATGGTCTAGCCATCTAGCACGGTTTACCAAATATCAGCCATGTGAAAATGAATAATGGCCGAAAAGGCGGCCATTTTGAATTTGATCAAGTCAAATTTTTTTAAGATGCATCCTCATCTGAAATCTCACATTTCGTTTTATAGTAATGGTCTAGCCATCTAGCACGGTTGACCAAATAACGGCCATGTGAAAGTGAATAATGGCCGATAAGCGGCCATTTGATTATATCGAGTCGAATTTTTTAAAGATGCATCCTCTCCTGAAATCACACATTTTGTTTTATAGTAATGGTCTAGCCATCTAGCACGGTTTACCAAATAACGGCCATGTGAAAGTGAATAATGGCCGATTGGCGGCCATTTTGAACTTGGACGAGTTGAATTTTTTCAAAATGCATCCTCTCCTGAAGCCTTACAATTTGTTTTATAGTAATGGTGTAGATATCTTGAGCGGTTTTCATGATATTCCACAATATCAGGCCTGCCGAGGTGAAAATGGCTGATAGGCGGCCATTTTGAATTTTATCAACTTCAAATTTTTCAAGATGCATCCTCTCCTGAAACCTTACAATTTATTTGATATTAATGGTGTAGCTATCTTGGAGGTTTTCATGATATTCCACAATATCAGGCCTGTCGAGGTGAATAATGGCCGATAGGCGGCCATTTTCAATTTTATCGACTTGAAATTTTTCAAGATGCATCCTCTCCTGAAACCTCACAATTTGTTTTATAGTAATGGTGTAGCAATCTTGAGCGGTTTTCATGATATTCCGCAAAATCTTTCAGTCGGATTTACCGATGTAATAAATTAGGTCAAAGTGCTGGGTCAACTTCAAGGTCAAGGTCCAAAAACCTGAAAAGGCACAACTAAGGACCTTAGAGAACATGTATGTGCAATATGACTGTCATCGGCCCAGTACTTTTCGAGATCTGCTCCGGAAACGAAGTGCGCGTCAAAACGTCTAAATAGGTCATAGTTCTAAACCAGAAGTAGGTCAAAGTTCAAATACCCCAAAAGGCACAACTAGACCCCCTAGGGGTGTTGTGTGTAAAATTTGAAGACAATCGGACAAGTACTTTCAGAGATATGCTCCGGAAACGAATTGTTTACGGACGGCCCAACGCCGTAACATCATCATTTTCTCCTCTGCAACCTTGCGTATTGAATTCAGAATAAAAATATTTTAACCTGTCCATTAGCCACCTGGAAGTAACCCACATACCAAAAATTGTTATCCTAGCTTATTTTCTTACAAAGTTATAGGCAAAAGAAGAGGTAAAAAAAAAACGGACGTAGAATCCATAGCTCCCTCCGTCTCACCTACGGTGACAGCGGGAGCTGATAAACCGGAATGAAGCTAATGGGTTTATAGACATGATAGAGGGGTGCCATTATTAGAAATGTACCACATGTGAGTGAGATCATTAATTGTCATAAATTGTGACGGACGGAATTCAGAGACAAATACCTACAGGGTTAGAAATTAACTTTCTGAAGCACTGGCCCAGAGGACCACCAACTCGCAAAATCTGGTGGTCCTGTGCTATTTCTGGTGGTCCTGATAGAATTTTGAAAATTGTGTCTGAATACAAAACGCAAAATAGCATTGCGGCGATGTACACAATATTAGGCTTTTCAATCACAATTGATATGTGACAAAAAACCAAAGAAATGTACACAATAGGCTTTTTAATTACAAATTTGACAGAAGGCCAAAATTCCTAACAGAGAGACAATTAAACTATTTTAAACTATTTTAGGCTTTTAGTGGCCTGCCAGACCACTGTTACCCTGTGTTCCAACAGAGACAATTGCTTGCAATCTTTCATACAATTTTGGGTCAGGAAATTTAGTGGCCTGTAGGACCACTACTGTCCAGATTATGGTGGTCCGACAGAATATTTGGTGGCCTCGGGCCACAGGACCACTGCTAATTTCGAACCCTGACCTAGGTGCAGTTCGCAAAAAAGTTTTTATAATTTTTTTTTAATCCATTTGAAATACTTGAGAGAAAACAAAGTTAATTACATAACTTTTTATATGTTGGCACATATGTGTTGCTTAGCAACTGATAAAGTATTAGCGTGACGGACGGAATCACAGAATGTGCCTTCAACTGACCCCCCTTACGTATGCTCAAAATTCTCTGAATATTATACACATGCATTATATTGAATAGCTAGTCTTAGTCTTAGTTAGAGGCTATTTAGTGCTTATATAAAAAAATTTATATCTCATGTCATACATTTAGGATGAGTAAAAACCCCGAGTAAAGTCAGTGTGACGGACGGAAAGTGATGGACGGAAAACTTGTTTTTATAATGTGGCCTCCACCCTCCCCTAAATTCACACTGGAGAGCGTTTATATCGATCTTGGACATTCAAACTAGCCCATGACGGCCAGGTTGAATATGCAAATTAGCTGATTTGCAAACTCAACCGGAATAATTCCTTAGAGGGTATTCAGAAAACTATTCGCGAAGATCGGGTGAATATTGGCGACTGGAGAGCGTTTACTTAACCTTGGATAATGGATATGCAAATTAGCACATGACGGCCATGTTAGATATATGCAAATTAGCTGATTTTCTAACTCAAACAGGATAAGGGAAATCATAATCCACCCCTGAGAAATTTTGTGATGTGTCAAGCTTTTCATATTATTTTTTTTGTTTTTAACCTAACTTATATAAAATAATTCAAATTTAAAATTATATTGTCGCGGAAGGGACAGCACAAATTGTCGCGGACGGGACGGGACACATGTTTATTGCCAAGTCTAATAAATTAAAATAGCAAACTTGTGGTAAAAAGGTAATGAAGCATTGAAGGGTGATATAAATTGATAGTTTACAAGCTATTTAATTTCTGATATCAAGAGTGTGCTGTTGAGAGAAACTGTACTTTCAATGGTGTCGCGAACGGGACACTTAAACTTACAAACGACCTTGAGAGGTAAATAAAGGTCAATCAAATTAACAATCACAGAATAAGATGCTGGAGTTATACAAACTAATATATATAATATTCTTGATAACTAATTTAAATCAATATTTTTTTTGTAATCACAATATTATACATGTCATACATCAACTATTGTCGTGGACGGGACGTCGTAAATGGTACAAAATATGCGCTGCAAATTTGATTCAATCTGACAACATTTTAAAGAGATAAGGTGAATCATAATCCACCCCTGAAAAATGTTATTTAAGCTTTTTATTATATTTTTTTTCGTTATTTCCCAGCTTTTACAAAATAGTTCAAATTAAAAAATATATTGTCACAGACAGGACAGCACAAATTGTTGCGGACGGGACACATGTTTATTGCTTATTGTAATAAATTAAATAGCAAACTAGTGGTAAAAATGCAATGAAGCATTGAAGGGTGATTTAAATTGATTGTTCACCAGCATTTAATTTTTTTTTTTATAAAAGTGTGCTGTTGTTAGAAACTTAATTAATAAGCACACATTCAGATGGTGGTGCTATACAAACTATGTGTTTAAAATTAAGTTTTTAAATTGTTTTTTGATGAAGTAGATCTATTTTTCTTGAAAAATCGATTGTCTCATTCGCGACAATTAAAAACCCAAACCTGAAACAAACAAGAGGACTGAAGTCTTATATCATCCCCCGCCATAAATTAGGTTAGACTTTTTGAGGTCACAAATATTTAAAAAATCGATTTGTGGTGTCCATGTTTAATTTCAGTAAAATTACATGCACATTTCCAGATGGTGGGTAATGTGATTGTACAATGTGAATTATTACTGATTTCAATTTTACAGTTTTTGCCCTACAAAAAATATGAAGTTTATCCATGGCGGCCATTTTGAATTTCAGTAAAACCTTAAAAAATCACTTGCACATCTCCATATCGTGGGGAATGTGATAGTAAAATTTGAATAATTTCTGACTTAAAGTTTCGGAGTTTTTGCGCCCCCAAAAAATTTAAGTTGATCTGTGGCGGCCATTTTGAATATCAGTAAAACCCTTAAAAAGTCACTTGCACATCTCCATATCGTGTGGAATGTGATAGTAGAATTTGAATAATTTCTGACTTCAAGTTTTAGAGTTTTTGCGCCCACAAAAAATTTTGGAGTTGACCTCTGGCGGCCATTTTTAAATTTGGTAGCATCTTTAAAAAATCACTTGCACATCCCCATGTTGCTAGGAATGTGATGTTAAAATTTAAAAAAAAATTAACCAAACAATTTTTTTGAGTTTTTACGCCTCCCCCCCCCCCCAAAATTAAAAGTGATCTGTGGCGGCCAATTTGAATTTCAGTAAAACCCTGAAAAAGTCACCTGCAAATCTCCATATCATGGGGAATGTGATAGTAAAATTTGAATAATTTCTGACTTAAAGTTTCGGAATTTTTGCGCCCCTAGAAAAATTGAAGTTGATCTGTGGCGGCCATTTTGAATATCAGTAAAACCCTAAAAAAGTCACTAGCACATCTCCATATCGTGTGGAATGCGATAGTAGAATTTGAATAATTTCTGACTTCAAGTTTTAGAGTTTTTGCGCCCACAAAATTTTTCAGAGTTGACCTCTGGCGGCCATTTTGAATTTTGGTAGCATCTCTAAAAAATCACTTGCACATTCTCATGTTGCTCCGAGTGTGATTGACAAAACCTATTTTTTGAGTTTTTACGCCCCCCCCCCCCATAAAAAAAATAAAAGTGATCTGTGGCTGCTATTTTGTAGTTTTTGAGTATTTGCGCCCACAAGAAAACGTGACGCCGGACGCCAGACACCGGACAGAATCCTGGCGTGACTAAAATCCCCCTTCCCCTACGGGCAGGGGATAAAAATGATGCCGCACAGGAAAAAAATCCCAATTTAAACAAGTCCAGGAGCTCCCGGTCCGAATTAGAATTCGATTTAAGCAATTTTGTGTAGGGTTATTAATGTGGTCCTAGGCCACGTCAAAAATCAAGACGCAAGACAATTAGGTCTAAGAAGCCCAGTCTAAGAGTAAGATAAGAACTAGACAGTCTGTCAGAGATTGCAAACCTCCATTGAAATTAATGATCCTAATCAGTCACCCAGTAATGGTCTACCTATCTGGCACGGTTTACCCGATATCAGGCCAATTGAGTTAGCTAATAGCTGATTTACGGTCATTTTTAATTCGATACAAGACTACATAAGTCCAGGAGCTCCCGCGACCAAATATTGGGCATGTGAAAGTAAATAATGGCCGATAGGGGGCCATTTTGAATTTGATAGAGTCAAAATTTTTCAAGATGCATTCTCTCCTGAAATCTCACATTTTGTTTTATAGTAATGATCTAGCCATCTAGGACGGTTTATCAAATAACGGCCATGTGAAAGTGAATAATGGCCTAAAGGCGGCCATTTTGAATTTGATCAAGTCAAAATTTTCCAAGATGCATCTTCAGCTGAAATCTCACATTTCGTCTATAGTAATGGTCTAGCCATCTAGCACGGTTTACCAAATAACAGCTATGTGAAAGTGAATAATGGCCGATAGGCGGCCATTTTGAATTTGATTGAGTCAATTTTTTTCAAGATGCATCCTCTCTTGTAATCTCACATATTTTTTATAGTAATGGTCCAGCTATCTAACACGGTTTACCAAATATCAGCAATGTGAAAGTAAATAGTGGCCGATAGGCGGCCATTTTGAATTCGATTGAGTCGAAAGTTTTTGAAAGGCATCCTCTCCCGAAACGTCACATTTTGTTTTATAGTTTTTATAGTAATGGTCTAGCTATCTAGCACGGTTTACCTGATATCAGGCCTATCGAGATAAATAATGCTGATTGTCGGCCATCTTGAATTCGTAAATTAAAAATTTTCAAAGTGCATCCTCCCCGGAAAACTCACACTTTGTTTTATAGTAATCAGGTAATGGTCTAGCCATCTAGCACGGTTTACCAAATATCAGCCATGTGAAAATGAATAATGGCCGAAAAGGCGGCCATTTTGAATTTGATCAAGTCAAATTTTTTCAAGATGCATCCTCATCTGAAATCTCACATTTCGTTTTATAGTAATGGTCTAGCCATCTAGCACGGTTGACCAAATAACGGCCATGTGAAAGTGAATAATGGCCGATAAGCGGCCATTTTGAACTTGGACGAGTTGAATTTTTTCAAAATGCATCCTCTCCTGAAGCCTTACAATTTGTTTTATAGTAATGGTGTAGATATCTTGAGCGGTTTTCATGATATTCCACAATATCAGGCCTGCCGAGGTGAATAATGGCTGATAGGCGGCCATTTTGAATTTTATCAACTTCAAATTTTTCAAGATGCATCCTCTCCTGAAACCTTACAATTTATTTGATATTAATGGTGTAGCTATCTTGAGTGGTTTTCATGATATTCCGCAATATCAGGCCTGTCGAGGTGAGTAATGGCCGATAGGCGGCCATTTTCAATTTTATCGACCTGAAATTTTTCAAGATGCATCCTCTCCTGAAACCTCACAATTTGTTTTATAGTAATGGTGTAGCTATCTTGAGCGGTTTTCATGATATTCCTCAAAATCTTTCAGTCGGATTTACCGATGTAATAAATTAGGTCAAAGTGCTGGGTCAACTTCAAGGTCAAGGTCCAAAAACCTGAAAAGGCACAACTAGGGACCTTAGAGAACATGTATGTGCAATATGACTGTCATCGGCCCAGTACTTTTCGAGATCTGCTCCGGAAACGAAGTGCGCGTCAAAACGTCTAAATAGGTCATAGTTCTGAACAAGAAGTAGGTCAAAGTTCAAATACCCCAAAAGGCACAACTAGACCCCCCTAGGGGTGTTGTGTGTAAAATTTGAAGACAATCGGACAAGTACTTTCAGAGATATGCTCCGGAAACGAATTGTTTACGGACGGCCCAACGCCGTAACATCATCATTTTCTCCTCTGCAACCTTGCGTATTGAATTCAGAATAAAAATATTTTAACCTGTCCATTAGCCACCTGGAAGTAACCCACATACCAAAAATTGTTATCCTAGCTTATTTTCTTACAAAGTTATAGGCAAAAGAAGAGGCCAAAAAAAACCGGACGTAGAATCCATAGCTCCCTCCGTCTCACCTACGGTGACAGCGGGAGCTGATAAACCGGAATGAAGCTAATGGGTTTATAGACATGATAGAGGGGTGCCATTATTAGAAATGTACCACATGTGAGTGAGATCATTAATTGTCATAAATTGTGACGGACGGAATTCAGAGACAAATACCAACAGGGTTAGAAATTAACTTTCTGAAGCACTGGCCCAGAGGACCACCAACTCCCAAAATCTGGTGGTCCTGTGCTATTTCTGGTGGTCCTGATAGAATTTTCAAAATTGTGTCTGAATACAAAACGCAAAATAGCATTGCGGCGATGTACACAATATTAGGCTTTTCAATCACAATTGATATGTGATAAAAAACCAAAGAAATGTACACAATAGGCTTTTTAATTACAAATTTGACAGAAGGCCAAAATTCCTAACAGAGAGACAATTAAACTATTTTAAACTATTTTAGGCTTTTAGTGGCCTTACAGACCACTGTTACCCTGTGTTCCAACAGAGACAATTGTTTGCAATCTTTCATACAATTTTGGGTCAGGAAATTTAGTGGCCTGTAGGACCACTACTGTCCAGATTATGGTGGTCCGACAGAATATTTGGTGGCCTCGGGCCACAGGACCACTGCTAATTTCGAACCCTGACCTAGGTGCAGTTCGCAAAAAAGTTTTTATAATTTTTTTTTAATCCATTTGAAATACTTGAGAGAGAACAAAGTTAATTACATAACTTTTTATATGTTGGCACATATGTGTTGCTTAGCAACTGATAAAGTATTAGCGTGACGGACGGAATCACAAAATGTGCCTTCAACTGACCCCCCTTACGTATGCTCAAAATTCTCTGAATATTATACACATGCATCATATTGAATAGCTAGTCTTAGTCTTAGTTAGAGGCTATTTAGTGCTTATATAAAAAATTTTATATCTCATGTCATACAGTTAGGATGAGTAAAAACCCCGAGTAAAGTCAGTGTGACGGACGGAAAGTGATGGACGGAAAACTTGTTTTTATAATGTGGCCTCCATCCTCCCCTAAATTCACACTGGAGAGCGTTTATATCGATCTTGGACATTCAAACTAGCCCATGACGGCCAGGTTGAATATGCAAATTAGCTGATTTGCAAACTCAACCGGAATAATCCCTTAGAGGGTATTCAGAAAACTATTCGCGAAGATCGGGTGAATATTGGCGACTGGAGAGCTTTTACTTAACCTTGGATAATGGATATGCAAATTAGCACATGACGGCCATGTTAGATATATGCAAATTAGCTGATTTTCGAACTCAAACAGGATAATCTATTAGAGGGTGTTCAGAAAAAAATTCGTGAAGATCGGGTGAATATTGGCGACTTCAGAGTGTTGACATAGTCAAATTGTTGAATAATAACATAATAGCAAAAGTAGACACTAAAACAAAAAGTCTCCAACCACATACAAAGCTAAATTATTGAATTGAAATTTTTACTCCCTTAAAGTTGTGTCATGCTGCTGCGATCCATAACTTCAAGTGGGTAAAAATTACTTGCTTCTGTATGATTTGAATTAAAACATATATGGGCTATTCTCAAAAGGTGCGTCCAAAATGGGGTATTTTTTTTTAAATAGACAAAAATGATATTGTCCCATGCAAACTTGGGAATATTTTAATACTTTTCAAGACTAAACAAATTAAAGAAGCTGGAACAGTATTTAAATCTAAATATGATCATTTAATCTAATAATTATGACAAATTTTACTGTTTTTTAATGCATTATTTGATGCAAATAAATGGGACTTTTCAAGCCGTACCCAGAACAATTGTTTATCACAGGACACCAATTATTTTTTGCTAAGCAATTTACGGACAAATCTAAAGAGGAAGAACTAATTTTATATAAAAAACGTATATTAGCAGCTAAATTATAATGATTAGAGTCTTTTTTATGAAATATATTAAGCTATGGTGGTCGTAACATTTCGTTCCTATTGATAGCTACTACTAAATCATGTCATAAGTTCTAAGACCGTGCCACAATCGCTTGGAAAGTAAACTAAAAAGCCAAATAATATGATGCAGATACAGAAATAAGAGTTGAAAACAAATGAAAACCAAGTAAAAGGGTTTTCTTTTGATGTGATTTTCTGGAACAGTAGTCGACATTTAGTTTTTAAATTGGTGTGTATACATCCATGTGTACACGGGTTGTATGTGTTTTACATAATTGTATACAAAACAATATGGGACAGAAAGAAAAAGGTATTTGTATAGGGGATGAAAATATGGTAAAATGTGCGACTGTTCGACCGCTCATATATATAGTGCTTTTATTTCAAAATGACTGTACAAAACAGCAGAATCAATGTTGGCTCTCGTCTGTATCTATATTTATATAGTTTTCTGAAAATTTGAGATTAAACATACACATCAGTGCAAAGTTATGATCACAAAACATTGCGAGACACGAAAGTGGTCGTAATATAGGACACGAAATGGTCGTAACATTGAAAATCAATACTAGAAAGTAAAGACACAAACAAATTTTGTGTCCACATGGTTGAACATTCAGTCGAACATGAGACAACAGAAGGTCGCACACAGGACACCAAGAAAATAATTCACTTCGGTCGCACATGTGATTATTGAGAGGACACCAAAAAACATTTGGTGTCCTTTGTTCGACCGTTCTAAAAACACGTATTTTTTACATTTGATTTATCCTCCATTTTCTGCTTCCAAATTTAATGGCCACGGCCGTGGGCTATAATGAGAAACCAGGCAATCGCGGACCGATAAAAATCACATTAAATGTCAATTAGCCTATCAAAAATTTCGATGTCGCCGCACCAGGCATCGTTTTGTAGATCACAATATCTCTGCCGTTGATTTATTATTTTCGAACAGTAAATTTGTACATCGCTTCTATAAATTGTGATTTACAACTGTCTAAGTTTTTAGAAAGATAGCATGAGAAATAAGTCAAGTAGAAGCCGATAAAAATCACCCATTAAACGCGAAATAGCCAATCAAAAATTACGATGTCGGCACACCGAGCCTCGTTTTGTAGATCGCGATATATCAGCCGCTCATTTATTATTTTCACTTTAGATTTGAACTAGGGACAAAGGCCTCATGTGTTTGGGGCTGAGGGATTGGCCTATGTAACCATTTCAATACAAAGACGAGGCGTTGAGCCAATGTTGGTTCAATGACAGGCCAGTGTTGTACACAGTGGATCATTATTGAAATTAGCCGAATAGTAGGCCCTACTGTTAAGGTATAAGGCTCATCCCGAATTACAAAACAGACACCCGAAACATAATGAAAATATAATATCACGAATTTGATTGGCCTTGGGGACAATACATGTGGCTTTACTTCACTTTACATTACTTTTCCTTCTGTGCAGCTGATCAACAAAGTGAGTGAGTTTATAAGCAGAGGAGAGTTTTTCATGAACATTGTGTGCAGAAATTAGCTGACAAAAACCATTAATGAAATCGAATCATTACAATATGATTGTTATCTACCGCTTGGATTATAAATATTCATGGTTATATCCTTTGTGGTAAGATTTAGTTTTATTTTCATAATGTTTTGAGTGTTTAACAGTAGAGCATAATATTAGGCTATATATTACATTGGATCAACAGCCTCATTCGCGACCGATCGTTTTTTCGTAGGTTGCGCAGTGAGGTATAGTTTTATAAAACGTCGGCGACGAGAAGGGACCAGTCAAATGAGTTTTTCGACCCCCCCCCCAAGGCATCCAACCAATCATGGTGGTTCAGCCAATGTTGGGTCAACGTTACAGACAATATATACACTATACCATCATCTGGCTATTTTTGGTATCAGGGTGATAATCTGGGGTGATAAAGTGGGTTGATAAATAAGCAGCCCTAGTAGCCAAAGTTTAAGCCATATGAAAAAACTTGCAGCTGAACTAAATGGAAAATAGCCGAAGAAATATTGGTCAAAAACGCAATTTTGATAGTAGGCCTACCTACCGGACAACTGTAAAATTATCGGTATATATTGAATGACAAAAGAACGCATATTTTGTCAAAATGTTGACTTTTATGACGATAATGATGATGATGATGATGATGTCTCGATAATTACTAAGGTCAATTACCAAGGCCATTGTTGATTGAATCTTATATTGACGGATTTTTGTCAAAGCCATTTAAAGTGACTCAATCAGACTAAAATCGTTAAAAATCGGTGATTTAGTTTTGGCTTTTTAATGACCATAATTATGTTGTAAACATGTCTATATACTAGAACTGCAAAAGTTTAAATTTTTGTGCTGTGCATTTACCAGTTAAGCGAGATATTTTGGACATGCATGTCCAAAATAAGAAATCTGGAATTTTGTCTCTATATCTAGTTCTAGTCTATGGACATGTTTACATCATAATGGTCATATTAGGAAGCCAAAATAAAATCAGCGATTTTTTTAATAAAATTTTATGGTCTGCTTCACGATTCTGCAAATATATTAAGCCGGTAGGCCCCTAATGGGTTTAATGAAATCAACAACATTTTGCCTACATTAGACGCATTCTCCAGTACGTCAGTAAAATGATGATCATGTTGGCATTTAAGGTTTAAGGTTGGGTCAGCGTGGCAGTCATTAAACCAACCATAACCCGTCATTAGGTCGACATCTCGTGTTTTCTGGTTATATTGAAGTCTATTTGCCTAAGACTAAGATATCAGTAGCGTATCCAGAAATAAATTAAGGGGGGTGCTCAGATTTCCAAGAAACCATTCAACAGACCTATAGGGGGCATGCCGCCGCAAAATTTTGACACAAAGAAACATCAAATAGTGCGATTTTGTGGTATCTTTGCTGTAAAACAAAGATATGAGATACTGGCCGAAATGTCAGATTTAACTTATTGACAGATCAACCTAGCCTATACTAGTCCAACTATTTAAGCTAACACAACCACACAATGGAAAAAAACATGATCATTAGCTCATTTAATAGCGAGTGCGAACTACTAGGCATATCAAATGAGCTAGATAAAAATAAACAGCTGTCGATCCAATGTTGTGTTAATGTTTGGCCAGCGTAGCAAACGGTGGAGCAACAATAATATTAATCAAACGTTGGGTCACCCTAATTGTGATAATATTTATGCAACCTTGTTTGTGGAATGCCGATTATGCAATTATGTAGGGCCTAATTATGCAACAATCATCTATTAAAAGTGATAACATGTCATTGAAAAAAGTTGTGGACCATTAAAATGCTTACAACGTTCACTAATGATCACTTAAAATTCCTGAGATATTTGTTTTTATTTCACCCTTATTAATTTGCCACCCTCCCCTATGGCAGAATATTTTTTAATGCAAATGTTATATTCCAGTTCATCATCAGTTAGGCCTATATCTGATATTTTTGTTAGTATTGGTTGTAGTTCCACATTTTTAAAACAGCTTTACTGCCAATTTTTAATTATTCTCATTGATTTCGTCTCTAGACTAAATCAACGAGAATAATTAAAAATCCGAGCTGGGCAAGTCCATGAAATTGCGACATTCGTGAAAAAATTAGAAATACAATAATAAATCTCATAATTTTATAATTGGTAATAATTGGGTGCTTCCAAAACTGTGCTAACGAGGAAAACTGAGGCTGTTAACATATATATATATCGGAGGTCACACCTGGTGGTAATTTTTTCACCAAATGCCATATTAATTTACATCATTTATATCATATTCATTTTTAAAAAACATGACCGTTATAATACATTTTTAATATTATTATGTAAATTGAAATTACGAGCACAAAAATATTCAAATCTGAAAAAAATCTAATTCTGATCTTTTGTATCGGTAGAAGCCTTTATATTACCGTGACGGACGTAACATTATGTCCGTCACGAAAAAGGACATTTTGTCTTACAGCTCCTTCCAGATAGTGATTATATCTCTATAACTCTATAGAAGTAACAAACTATCACCAAAGTATAATGATATAATAATGGCATAAATTTTCACCACTGATAAGTTGTTAAAAAATTTAGTTATATGTTTGCGTGACGGACGTAACATTTTGTGACGGACGTAACATGCTATTATTGGAATCGGCCTCTACATGCCGAAAACAAATGCATTGTTTGTTAAATAAGTATTTTTAATTTGTCCGTAGGGCTGTTCTCAATATGATATATAGAGGGTTTTTTTAATTGATCGTTTCAGCCAGGGGCGGATCCGGGAATTGAAAATTTTTTTTGACATATTTTGGCCAATTTAGGGGTCTTTTTAAAGGCATCCTTCCCAAATTTTTAAAAAAAATTATAATGAAAAAAATGCAATCACATGCTCAAATATAACATTTGTTTTAGTGTATATTAAAAACGAGGTTGGCCATGGTTGCCTCCTTCTTTGTGGGGGTGGGGGGGCCTTCATTTCAAAGGTGATCTGATAGGAGCTATTTATTACTGCGCAAAAAACACGTGATGTTCCACAAATCACTTTCCTCGCTAGTTTAAGAGCGGTATTTTTCAATCCAAGGAAGCTTAGTCCTGTGGGGTGTGGTCAATTGGGAGTGTGGGAGGGGGTCATTGGGGGTGATTAAAAATTGTGAAATAAGGGGAATGCAGCTCCAGAGGAGGTATGCTACAGATGAGCCAATCTGGGCTAAACTGGGCCAGGAGATTAACCTCCTGAGGATGGTGAGATGACACTGCCCTCCAGACACAGGATTCGAAATTTGAGACCTGGTCAGTGAGAGACTGAGGCCGAGCACACTAGTCTACGTCTCGGTCACAAGCCCCCCCCCCCTGTGAATACGCACATTTTGTTTCATAGTAATGATCCAGATAGTACACAATCATATTAAAAGTAACTATTGGCTGCTGAGTGCAAGTCAACCATTTGAACTTGATCAAGTTGACATTTTTCAGGGCATTCTTCCCTGAATCCGCACATTTTGTTTTATATTACCGTACTTAGTGGTCTAGCTACCTGGCACAGTTTGCTAGATATCATGCATAATTAAGGTGGTTATCATGGTTATGGACAATAGTCGGCCATTTTGAATTTGATAGAGTTGAAAATTGTCAGGCTATATCCCTGGCTAAAACTGCACACTTTGTTTGATAGTAATGATCTAGCTATCTGGTATACATATGGCACGGTTTGCCTGATATCAGGCATATTAAAGTTACCATAATTTATTATGGCAATCGTCGCCATTTTGAATTTGATTGAGTATAATTTTTTCAGGGCATTTTCCTGCCTGAAACTGCACATTTTTTTTTCTAGTAATGAACTAGCAAGGTAATTATGGCCGATTGTCGGTAGGTCAAATAAAGTAGGTCAAATTTTGTAAACCCCAAGAGGCACATCTGTCTACACTCCCTAAAGATGTGTGTGTGCAATATGGAAGAAACCCCCTCATGGGTTTCCCAAATCAGCTCCGGAAACGAAATGCGACCAGATATCAGGCATAATAAAGATAAATAAAGCCGATGGTCGGCCATTTAAGTAGGTCAGATTTCATCAACCCCAAAATTATAAGTCACATCTATACCCAAGGGATGTGTGTGTGTGTGAAAATGTAAGAAATCCCCCTATGAGCTTCTGGGATCTACTCCGGAAACGAAATGGGGACGGACATCCATGTCTGAAATAAGACATTGGTAATTTCGTCTTTAGATCTCGGGAATTTCGTCTCAACTGGAAAATGCGCAACACAAAAATTAAAAAACTTTCGCAATTCTACTCTATGGACATATTCACATCATATGGCCATATTAAAAAGCGAAAATAAAAATACTGAATTTTTGATGATTTTAGTCTGATTGTGTCGCTTCAAATTTCCTTGAAAATTTAAAATAGAACATGAATGCATGGACAAAACTACGAAGCCCCGGAAGCGACATTTGCATTATTATTATTTATTTTTTAAACTCAATATATTCACAACTCACAACTTGATATATTGAGTTCATAACTCAATATATTGAGTTCATAGCTCAATAGATTGAGTTCATAGCTCAATAGATTGAGTTCATAACTCAATATGAATATTGAGTTTACAACTTGATATTTTGAGTTTGTTTTCTCGATATATATTGAGTTCACAACTCAATATATCAAGCTTTTAACTCAATATATCGAGTTGTTAACTCAATATATTGTGTTATGAACTCAATATATATCGAGTTATTAACTCAATATATCAAGATATGAACTCAATATATAGAGTTCTGAACCCAATATATTGAGTGATGAACTCAATATATTGAGTTGTGAACTAAATATATCGACTTTTAAAGTGAGGATATCGAGTTGTAAACTCAATATATCGCTCACACTCAATATATTGAGTTGACAACTCGATATATATTGAGTTGGCAACTCAATCAACTTGATATTTTGAGTTTGTTTTCTCGATATACGAGTTCACAACTCAATATATCAAGTTGTTAACTCAATATATTGAGTTTTGAACTCAAGATATCGAGTTCTGAACTCAATATATCGACTTTTAAAGCAATATATCGACTTCTAAAATCAATATATCGAGTTGTAAACTCATTATATTGAGCTGAAAACTCAATATATTGAGTTTTCAGCTATATATATATCTAGTTCTGAACTGAATATATCGAGCTATGAACTAAATATATCGAGTTCTGAGCTCGATATATCGAGATTTGAATATATTGAGTTGTAAACTCTATATATCGACTTTTAAAGTCAATATATAGAGTTCTAAATTCAATATATCGAGTTCTAAGCACAATCTATAGAGTTGTGAACTCAAATATATCGAGCTAAAAAATAATAATAATAATGCAAATGTCGTTTCTGGGGCTTCATACAAAACTGAGTATTTAGTATTGATCAAAGAAATTTATGAGACATGGAATACCAATTTGATGAAGAGGAACAACTCACAAACCGTTACGTCCGTCACGATTTTGTTACGTCCGTCACGATTCTGTTATGTCCGCCACAGATAATTTACACATTGTTTCACTTTAAATTTTCATTTCTAGTTGTGCATATTGTTGCCATCTTGTACTTTAAGCTAGTAATTGTACATGAATGCAATGAATAAATAAAAACTGGCCGCTGCTTTCAAACAAAATGAACATTGATGATCGCGAAATGGCAAATTCTCCCTGAAAAAATAGACAAGAAAGATAATTATGGACAAAGATGGGGACCTAGCATCAAAAATGTGCATGAGACTTGAAATACTAATTTTCAAACCATGCTGTTGATGAAGAGGAACAACTTTTGTGTATGGTGTGATCCAAATCTGACACTTTGTTACGTCCGTCACGATTTTGTTACGTCCGTCACGGAGACTTGTCGCTGTTTTTTCACTTGAATTGTTATTTTTATTTTTGTAAAATATAGGCAACTAATACTGTGAGGTGTAATGAGTTGCATTCATTAACTATTTTCACTTCATTTGTTTAGGTTTAACAGAAATCTGCATGGTTGTGTGAGGGTAACAAAATTCATGTCGCGAGCATGTTACGTCCGTCACGAACAGAAAATAGCCTATAAAAATGTAAAAACAAAACATAAGCCATACGCTATAACATCAATAGTGGGTGGTGAGTCCCTGGGTGACGAATCCATATTAACTAAATTCAATCATGCTGTACATTAACCGGTACAAGATTAAACATACACTAAGAATAGTATAAATGTTACGTTTGTCACGCTGGACTTGCCCAGCTGATAAAAAAGAAACTGTTGAGTCTCAGCTGTATCTGAATTATTTTGTGTCAGTGGTTATACTGGAGGTCTATATATTGCACTGAGAAAATACGACGATTTTAAATAGGCCTTCAAACAAATAAATTTTGGAAATTGAAAAAGCGACCCAGTTTTTTATCCACCTGTTCTCAAGACTGAGTCTCAGAGATGATATCTCTTGAGAAATTAATTCGCCATCACCCAGGTGAAAGATTCATGGTAATTGAGGAATAATCTTTATCCCGTGGTCCTTATTATTTTATTTTAAGCACCGTCAATTGCTTGGGAGAGCAGCAACTCTAAGTCGTTGTCCGTTTCAAGCGATTCCCATAGCCTACTGTGTATTGTGCTTGTGGTGTGTTATAATTATCATAGGGCAGGGTATAGTCTATGATAATTACTATCGATCTTAGCATATCTACTTTGGAAAAACGTTGTTTCAAGGTATTCTATGATAATTATCATCAATCTTAGCATATTTATTTTCCATAACTTTGTTTCAAGTCTCGCTCAATGTTTCAATTATAGGCCAAGACACAAAATTGATATATTTTATTCTGTTTCTTTTAAAAAAAAATAATGAATGTTTGAAAAATCTCACACTAGTAAAGGGTGGACAGGAGAAAGAAGACCAGTCGCAACAAATTCCTATTTTTAGGTGCTCTGAATAGTCGAATTTTAGAGATTTGCATTGGAAAGATTTTGCTTCTGTTGCCACATAGAGACGATGTGGCTATCACTTGCCCAGTTCATTGTCTAATCTGAGTCTTTAATCTGTTAATGGCGCCAATGATGCATCCCAGACACCTTTAAGTGGGAAGGGGTATATATTTAGGTGTGGAGGGTTGGAACCAACATGTCGGAGAATGGTGGAATAATTGTATGGACAATTATTGGTTGGAAAATTACCACCCTGGAAATTAAGGGGGGTGCTTGAGCACACTGAACACCCCCATGGATACGCCCCTGGATATAGGCCTAATATGCAGTTGGCTGTGTAGCCACATTTTCATTGTATCCCATTGTGATTGGGTTGAAAATTCAAGATAAACAGATAGCCCTAGTGGCCAAAGGCTATTATTATCACCTCGCTTGAACCCAGCAATTCTTTTGATACTGGCTTAAAGTTGGTCCAACGTCCCAGTATTAGGCCTAGATATCAACATTGAGTCTGCTATTACAAACACAGCACATTATCCCTGTGTTAATGTGTGAATGCTCCACGCTGGCCCAACATTAAACATGGGATGCATAGCAGTCTGGCAGTAGAGACTGCTTGGAGCATGTGGTGTGTGGCCTATAATAATGTAGTCTATACGTCCCAGCTGACAGAGAAATTGAACCAATGCTGGCTTAAAGTTGCCCTAGCGTCGCATGCAGTAGGCCAGCATTAAACCAGCATTGCATCAATATCCTATGCTTGCTAAAGAACAGACTCGCAACGTGATTTATTGTTGGCCCATTGTCTGTGACATTGGCCTAACATTGTATCAGCATCGGGTCAACGCATCGTAGTTGCTGGGTATGTATTCAGTGACTGGTGAGCTCCTTAACAAGAAGATGTGTTGACGAGAGATTGACCCAATGCTGTTTATATGTTGGCACAGCATCTTCAGCAGCGGCCATCATTGGATCAACGCCTCGTGTCTGCTGGGGTTGTGGGCTGGTGGAGGGGTAGTCAGACTGCAGAGCTTGGTCAGACTGTAGAGGTGCTGACCTCATTCTCCAAGGCTAATTAATATTCATGATCACCCAGCCTCTCACAAATAACCAAATATGGCAAGGGTCTAGGCTACTATGGATAATAAGGGACCATTTCAAAAGTCCATACAGTAAGATGTGAAACCGTGTGAATTTGCTCTGTATTGTATCAGGAATATTTGACGCGACACCCGGAAAGGCCTAAATAATGAATGAAATGCTCCTGTATGCTGGTTTTATGAATGGAGTGACGTCACTTTTTGTCCCAAATCTTTGTTCTGAACAAGACAATAAAGTGAGTGGGGCTCTCGCCCCACCCACAAAAACCCTTAGAATACTAATAGCGATTTACCAATCAATATCTGAATTTTTAGAAATATATATAAAATGAGAAATGAGCCATCTATGAGCTAATAAAAATCGCAGATTAAATGACAATTGACCAATCGAAAATATTACGATGCCGTCGCACCAGGCGTCGCTTTTTAGATTGCGATATATCTCCGAATTTTGCTGATAATTTTTGGAGCCCTTCTACTGATAGCGATTTTCCAATATCTGAATTTTTAAAAAGATAGGATGAGAAATGAGTCAACTACGAGCAGATAAACATTGCCGATTAAATGTCATTTGGCCAATTGAAAATTAATATGTCGGCGCACCAGGCCTTGCTTTGTAGATCTCGATATCTTGGCCGTTCATTTCTTAATTTTTCTTCTACTAATAGTAATTTTTCTTCTACTAATAGTAATTAATACTGATGTTCGATTGTCTTCATTTTTAGAAAGATAGAATGAAAAATGAGCCAACTACGAGCCGATAAAAATAGCCAATTAAATGCCAATTGGCAAATAAAAAATACGACGACGTTATCGCGATATTTCAGCTGTTTATCTATCGATTCCGCTCAAAATTTGCATAGTCCTTATACACATACTGATTGCCCACTATTACAATTTTTAGAAAGATAGCTTGCCTTGGGAAATAAGCCAACCACAAACTAAAACGTATCGATCCATAACAACGTAACGGCCCGAAACGCTGAACAATACTGGTGAGAGCCCTGCATCTAGACTGCCGTTCATTAAGGAATGTCGCTGGTCAAACCAACCGTTCCGTTTTCAAAAGTGCCGTTCATGGAACGCCAGAACGGCCTAAATTCGACCCCTGAATAGTCACTAATGTTATAGGGCCTATATATCAGATTAACTTGTATCGCATGTTTTTCGGCGATTTCTCAGTCAATTCTCAACCGATTTTGATGAAATTTTGCAAGGACTATTTTCGGGTCACGCGGGGACTACCGTAAAATTTTCATCAAAAAATATTATATAGTTAAAAAAATAGAATATTTGACATGTAGTAAATTTGTAATTTACGACGTCCCTCTATAAACCCATTAAAGTGGTTAAATTAAAGTTTGTTTTTAGCCCTGAATTGCATTACATGCCAGATGGTCTAATTTTTTAGGTATACTATATTTTCCGATGAAAATTTCAAGGCAATAGTCCTTGCCAAATTTCATGAAAATCGGTTGAGAATTGACTGAGAAATCCGCGAAAAACATGCGTTACAGTATAACTTGTCTTGGCCGGTCACCAGTTTGAACGGTCACCATTTGGAGTTCCGAATGCATTTTCTGCATAAATGACCTCTAATGACCTCCATAACGCGGCCACGGCCAGTACTTTTTTAGCAACAATTCAAATTTGACCTCCAATTTCCGGCCACTATATATCGGCGGCCACTTTTTGTCGGCTAATTTAATAAAATCGTCAGCATAAATAACAAGACATTGTAGTGAAAAATGATAAGTGCTGGCGTAATTTTCGGCCAGTGAACTTGCAGGATCAAGTCAATATTTGACCTCCAATTACCGGTAACCAGGCATAGGTTATATATTTAAGTTATTATATCATCAGCGGCAGCCACTGGCATTAATTTTATACAGATTGTTAAACAGCCACGGCCAATAATAAAAAACTTCTGAACATCATATTACCGGCCACTATATATATATCGGTCAACAAGTCACCTTTTGACTTTCAATTACCGGCCACTATATTGGGGGCCACTATGATAATGATAATATACAGTACTTATATTACATGTCAGTACTAAGCGCTAACTATATCTCGGTCAATATAATAAAATCGTCAGCGTGAATGCCAAACATCACAGCAAAACAGTTTAAGTGCTGGCGTAATTATAATTAATTTTTCATATTTCTGAACAGAATAATACTGACTCTATGTCGACCAATATAATACAATGTTCAGCGTGAATCGCGGAAATCACGGCAAAACATTTCAACGCCTTTTTCAAACTACTGAAATTCAATTACCGGCCAATGTGGACTACTATTGGCCATCTGTATGGATAGTCACTCTGCTGTTGTAAGTGTAATAAAATTATATTAATAATGTCACTTATGCTTGCGATTGCAACAGATCTGCACTGACCCTATGAACGCTGCGGCATCTAAATCCACTGCTGTGTTCCATGTGGAAAAAATCACATATTTCATTTTGACTATATTTATGCTTAACGTTGGTGCGCTGGTATGATAGTTTCAGTAAGGTGATTAATTAGATGTTAAATATTACGCATGCATGCATAGGCAAACACGTGATATTATCCCAATGATGAATAAATGTCCGCTCAGCGTTGTAGATGGCGGACCGACACTAATACAACAATGCAGCGATGTATATTTGAGATGTTTGTAAAATTGTAACTGTATGCAATGATTCCTTTGATTTTGTAACATGAAAAAATCCATAGAAAATGGAGAAATCTCTTTTGAGACCTAAAATCTAGTAGCGTTCAAAGTGTCAATTAGCCCAGTCTGACGGGAAGTTACTCTTATTACTGCAGTAAACGGGAGACCCAACCAATGCTGAATCAATGGTGGCCCGCCATCTGCGACGTCGAACCAGCATCAAACCAATAGTGGCTCACCGTGCCGCGTTCAATGAAGAGGCAGTTGATCATTGCTGTGCCAATGCCGGGTCAACAGCTCATGATGCCAGCCCAGCTTTAACACAGCGTAGTTTTATCTATGCTGTGTTATCTTGGAATGGCGAGCACACCTTTTACTGCCTGGCCCGAGTCTAGTCAAATCTATTTTTCGCTTGAAACATATATTTATTACTCAGGAAATAACTACGCATTCTTGGAAGGCAATATATTAACTCATAGCAGTCTGGCTGTTTTGACATTGGACATATTTTTGAGATTCACGGAAATTCAGGAGTACATCATTATATCAATTCACATTAAATATATTAAAATACATCACAAATGGTTCGAAGAAGCATTCAATAGGTCTTTATAAATAAATTAATAGGTGAATACATTATTACCATGGGATTTAGCAATCTTTCTAAATTCCCTGACATGCATACTGAATTTCCAATTTTAAGATGCACCAAGTTTCACATTCCGAACTTATCTGGGAAAAACCAAAAGCCTCGTATTCATCTGAGCCTGGAGTTTGATTTTATTTCAAAAACAGTTGTGACGGAGATAAGTCAACTCTTGATGTTCCAGGTTCCCCATATGTGGTTCATAGCGAGCGGACTCGCGAGCTCTTACAACAACGGGTGTCAGCAAGAAAAGGCCAAAAATCAAATGTTTACAGTGTTAGATTGAATATTTCGTCGTCTGTGTTAATGGGCGCTGACATCTTGTTTCCTGATTAGTATTGTTGAGGTCAAAGTTCAGTCATCCCCACATACTTACAGGAAAAAATCCATCGTCAACGTCCCTGATTATCGCCGATGTGAATGTATACACCACCTAGCAAGTAGAAAAATTCCCTGCGAGAACATTTCCCTTGCAAAGTTATTTAAGACCAAAGTCACTGACAGTTCATTTAGTCTATTTCTACAACATACTTGGACGACATCTAAAAAATTTGCTTCCGTTTTTATTTTTTTAGACACTGACGATGTAGATAACACTACATTTCTGTAAATAGTAGGCCTAGTGTAATCTATAATAACTCAGTGTTGCAGGGCCCAATGTTTTTTGTTTGGTTTAGACTTTAGCTAGCTCGCAAGTGGGCGGCCTGGGCCTTCCGACAATATATGGATCGCTCAACACCCTGCGGCAAGACTTGCCATTTGTTGTGTAGTCTAGCCTACACGTTATCCTCACGTTACATTGACTTATACTAGGGCCTATAGCCTATGTCATTACATGAGCCCCTACTTTAGTTCATAATAATAATTCCGCTCGCTTTATAGGCATGCCTATTCATATTAGTTGCGCAAGTGATGTAATTTGGTGAATGGCTAAGCATTATTGCCAGGTCCGAGCTGGGCTCGGACCTAGACTGCAGCGTGATAAATGCCAGGTGCAAGCTGGGCTCGGACTTAGACTGCTATGAGTAAATTTGTTGGCAATTTAATTTGTATAGTGCCTCGTAATGTTTTAAAAAAAAAACTAAATATATATTCTATATACACCTAGTATTTAAAAGGTGCCTATGACCGGTCACTAGGACACACTCAGACTGCCACGTAGAGCCAAAAGGCAGTATCTGCTTACCAGACTAGTAAGCAAATACTGCCTTTCGGCTTTGCAGAGCAGAGCAGCAGACAGATCGCCACAATTAAACTTATGTTGTCGTAATATTAGGCTTATGATATTATATTTAAATAAGAATGTACGTCAGCCTAACAGCTACACTCATAATTGTGATGATTTGCCACATAATATATACATTTGACATGGATGTTTCCGTATAAATATAATAATTGTGTAAAAAGCTAATGTAAACTTACCTAATAGTTCTAATAATTTATATCATATATATATATATATTTTCTGAATTAAGCCAGCATCAATGGATTCTTCAAACTCTCTTAAGTGCGGCTTAAAACGGCTCTTTTCAAAGCCAACAAACTGTACAAAAAGATAAAACTCATGCTGTATTAAAAAACGATGTATATTTGCAACAAAAAAACCAGCTTAATGTCAATAATAATAATTACAATCATTATACTTTACAGCCCTGTCTGTGGCACGCCTCCTAGTAGTACAGTTAAACACAGCATGGCCAGCTGATCATTTTGAGTACAAAAACATGTCTGTGGTATAAAAATTGCAATTACATGCCAGATGGTCTAACTTTTTAGCTAAACATTATTTTCCGATGAAAATTTCACGGTAGTCGCTGAGTGACTCGCAAATAGTCCATACAAAATTTCATGAAATCGGTGTAGAATTGACTGAGAAATCGGCGAAAAAGATGCAATACAAGTTAATCTGACGGCGGGTATAGTATAGTCTATAATACTATATCATGTCTTTTCCAATTAACTTAATAATTTAACTGTTATCAGCCGTATAATTCAGCGGGACGGTTTTGTCCGGCTGAGATCTAGGCCACTAGGGCCTAAAGACTTTCACTTAGTCTTAGCTGTCTCAGCACACAACTCTTCAACTCTCGTGAGTTGACAGCTTCAACTAACGTTAGGCTCCGCCTCTGTCACTCTGACGTCATTCAGATTTCACTCAGTTTTCAGTTGAGTTGTCAGACGAGTGGTCACATTTTATCGCCCATACTGAATGACGGAAACCTAAAAAAGGCTGAATTATTATCGCACACTCCGCAAAAAAAACTCTTCTCTCAGACTCAGAGAACATAACAACTAAACAAGGTTAACGCCATGCCCATGGCATAGGCCCTAAGGCTAAGCCTAGCCCTAGGCTAAGCCTAAGCCTTCCGCTAAGCCTAAGGCTAAGCTAAGTACCTAACCGTACGGTTAATAACAACAATTAACATGGTAAGCACTGGTAAGCAGAAAGGCCTAGGGCTAGGCTATAACTGTTACCCTAATCAGTTTCCTAGGCTAATGATTGATTAAGTCAACAATGATGATGATGATTATCAGATTATAGTCTACATGATATCATGGATATTGACAACTGACATGACTGCACGCTAACATAGTCTCACAAAATTTGTTTTTGCGACTTCAAATTAATTGGGCCCTTACATGTAGGCCTATACTACCCTCTAGCGAATAAACATAAACTGTGTAGTTACACGCAAACTAGAAAATTTGACTATAGTAGATTGGTAATGGAGGTATCAGGCCAGCTCGCAATAGCGACAGTAATGTTCTTCTTCTAATACACCAATCACTCTTAAAATCTTGACACATATAGTATTATTTAGTAAGATTGGTTGTGCAAAATAAAAGTTTAAAGACGAATTTGGTGCAATTAACTGCAACAAAAAGTAGTGCATCTTTTATTGGACTCAAAGTCGATCCTGGGACGAAGTTTCACCCATCTTATTCTTAAGATGAAACAAAAACTTGTCAATTGCAATCATGTTTTGTCTGCACACATCCTTCCTCGCACCAAAGCTACACATTGAGAATACACTATAGACATCTAGGTATATGTCATATAGGCAACCTATTGACAAATATGGCAAAGAGAACCATATCAACTGGTATAGGCCTATCGTATGTTAGATGAGAGGGAACCAAAGTTGAAAATCTACTTTGGCTATCCAAATCACTCCTTGCCTCTATTCGAAAAAAAGTTTCTTTATATAGCAAAGCCAAGCGTACGAATGAAGCTGACCTTTGGGCAAATTATAAATTATCTAAACCGCAGACCCAGCGTGCCATAAGGTCTGCCAGGTGGTCTTTTTTGAAAAAACAAACTCACTGAATCTAAGGAACAAAAAAAATTGAAACCACTCTGGCTTTATATTAAATCTAAACGTCAGGTCTCTCCCTTGAAGGAAAACGGCCAGCTGCATTCAGATGGCAGACGTAAGGCTGAAATACTAAACAACCAATTTTGCTCAGTTTTTACCTCGGAAGACACCACGAATATATCTAAATTACCAGGACCACCGAGCACTGAAATGCCTAAATTCGAAATTACCGTTCAAGGTGTAACTAAATTACTTGATGGTTTAAACGGCGGAAAGGCATCCGGACCGGACGAGCTCCCGAACTTGATTCTGAAGAATGCTGCCAAAGAAAAATCTCCCTTTCTTAAAATTATTTTCGACCAATCCCTGAAGACGGGCAAATTACCAGATGACTGGGTAGAGGCTAATGTTGCCCCAGTCTTCAAAAAAGGGGATCGGCAATCTCCGGCAAACTACAGGCTGATATCCCTTACATGTTTTTGTGCCAAATTACTCGAACATATCATTTGTAAACAAATTAATTATGTCCCATTTTTCGGAAAGCAAAATTTTAACACCTCTACAGCATGGCTTTCGATCAAAATACAAATGCTTTTGATTACAAGACACAAACAGATGTTGTTGTCTTCGATTTTAGTAAGGCCTTTGACGTTGTCCCCCACCAACGCCTCTTGCACAAACTTGACCACTATGGAATTCGGGGAACAACTCCTAATTGGATTCAACATTTTCAATAGAACCCAAAAAGTAGTAGTTGATGGCAGCTCTTCAGAATCAGCTCGCGTGAGGTCTCTTCGCAGGTTCGTCTCTTTGCAGATGACTGCCTCCTGTATCGCCCGATAAAATGTCGAGCAGATCAGGAGCAGCTGCAGAGAGACCTATCTGCGTTACAGGACATGGGCAGATCAATGGGGATGTGTTTCAACCCCTCGAAATGCTCGTCCTGAGGGTGTCGAGGCCGCAATAAAAAACCTGGAATTTGAGTACACCCTTAAAAGCGAAACACTAGCGAACGTCTCATCAACACCATATCTTGGTGTTTGCCTTAGCGAGACCCTGGAATGGGTAGCCCACATTAACAAAATTACAAGTAAAGCAAATTCCACTCTGGGCTTCCTACAGAGGAACCTGAAGGCATGTCCCCCTAAATAAGCAAGACTGCCCAACTATTTCTCCCTGGTCAGATCATCCTTAGAATACTCTTCAGGAGTTTGGGACCCCTTTAGACAAAAATATATTGATAAATTAGAAAAAATTCAAAGATCAGCAGCAAGATTTGTCACCCAAAATTAAAGACAAACAGCCAGTGTGACATCTCTCATTCAGAACCTGGGCTGGACTGATTTGAAAACAATACGTAAACATTCTAGACTTGTAAGCATGTTCAAAATTTTAAATGAGCTAGTCAAAATTCCTATCAATGACCGTTTAATCCCAGCGGACAGAAGAACACGTGGTGGGCACAATCAAGCCTATAAACATCTTAGAGCTAATTAACACCACACTGGGACGAAATTCTTTTTGGCATCGAACTATCCCTGATTGGAATTCTCTTCCGACAGCTGCCATATAATCAAAATATGGCAGCGTTCAAGAGTCAGCTGGTTGACTAAGTCTACCAGCCCTTTCTCCCCTCCAGCCTGATACTACAAAAGGGAGGTGCTGCTAGAGTATCAATTCAAAGTTCGAAGATCTGGGGAAATCAGTACATCTTTTCCACGAAACCGGCCGAAACCGACCGAAACCAGCCATTAAAAGGCATGTATTGGGAATTGTGGACTAATGTGGAGGTGTAGCGCAGTCTAATGGGTATAATAAGAATAATTTTTTTAATAGAAATTGACTTTTAAAGAAAGGAAAGTGGAAAATGTATGTCGCGTCAATCCACACAAGCCACTAACGTTACTGCCTAGTAGCCTATCGAAGCACTCACCAGATGGGGTATGCTTTTATAACTATATGTAGAAATACAGTAGGCCTAATTTAATTGGTAACTCATTTAAATAATACAAAAAAATATTATCTCCACTTTTTAATTGTTTTCTTACTTTTGTCTTACAGGTATGCATGTTTGAAGAAGCGGCAATAACGCTATGGTTGACATGTGGTTGCAACTGTCAATAGCCGATCAACTGCCAATAGCCGATGATTATAATAAAATGCAATAAAAAATATATATTAGCCTATTTATTTTGTTGATGTTTAGAAATACGTGTTATTGCGTCAAAGCATACCGTATCGGATTACGCACCTCTGTGATGTGATCACGCCATGCACATGATGTGTGGCATCTCAACAGACACGACACATCAACCCAATGCTGGCCTACAGTCTACGACATTAGCCCAACATTGGACCAACAGTTGGTTGATGTATCGTGTTTGCTAGCATAGGATAATCCTGTGATCACAATAAAAGAATTTCGTATGTATAATATATAATATATATATTAGGCCTGTGTATAATAAAAACAATTGTTTATTTTGGTAGTGTTTAATTATCCCACACGGATCGATCATCACGCAGGGTACCGATCACGCTGACAATGGTATAGGCTGGTCCTATGATCACCAGAACGTATTTTTCGGATGATATTTGCT
>OZ024913.1:45925084-46203084 GCA_964017125.1 Flabesymbios commensalis | reverse complement strand
TTATTTACCTTGAAATCTGAATTTATGTGATGACCGTTGACGTATATTATCTTGAAGGCTAGCTGTTCTTCCTGCAGAGAGCTGGCTGTGAGTGAACCTCACGTGGTGTACCCAGACGCTATACATGCCCTTCTCAGAAACCATATATACGTTGGTCCAGTGTTGTTTTAGCATGTTTAGCGTTTCCTACCATCTGCGACGCTGGTACAATTTTAGCCTGACGAATTGTGTCAGTGGTTGCTTTGTTCTGTATCACGCCATTGGATGGGGAGGGGGTGGTATTTTGAGAAATCACAAATGAGACACGACGTTGTTGCGACATTGAATCAACGTCAATGACGTTGATTCAGCGTCGCAACAACGTCGCGTGCACAGTGGGTTTGACCTGATGTTAGATTAACAATGTACAACTGTCCTCAACGCTCTCCCAACAATAAAACATATTCGAATCATCGTACTAGTAAGCACAAGGCGTTGAACCAATGCTGTTTCAACTTTGGCCGACCATCTTCGACGCTGGCCCAGCATTAAAACAACATTGGTTCAATGCCTCGTGTTTGCTGGGCATGAAATGATTTAAAAAGTGTAATTATATTATGTTGCGAAATTCAGGTTAGGCCTATATATATTTATATAACCAGGATCCAAGCTATCTGGACTACAGGGGACGCGGCAATTCAAACTGACGTACAATTCAAACTCCACTAATGCGCATGATGCATATTCCCCCCACTAAACATTTACCGCATCAAACACATCACAAACAAAACAAATATATCCCAACACCTCGATCCATGGAAACATTCTTAGAACGTTCGTATAATATTTCCTGATGCAGAATATCCCCGGGATGATATGGAAATGTTCTCATGACAAGAACAAATGGGGAAATAGGCAACTTTGAGAATATTTTTTGGTAACTGCAAACATTAATAAATAAAAATGAAAAGGGAATACTTAATGAATTGTTAACTGGAATTACCGACACATTCTTAGAACATGCGAACATATGTATACACGTTTCTACTTCCATTCATATATTTTCAATAAATACAAGTTGTCTCCGGCCACAAGTAGAAAGCATGTGCATTCACGACTACGCATTAGATTTTTACGAAGATCTTACGCCATGCGCCTCGGGCTCTGCAGTCTAGACGGAACGTCCGTCCAGCTCAGTGCCTGTAGTGTAAGTAGTGCACGATCGGTTGGCGGCAAAGCTAGTCAAAGCGAGGTCGCCCTGCAACAACTACTCGTCAACACTCGTAAACTTGTAGTTGACTTGTAGTTGACTACTCGTCAGCAGTCGTAAACTTGTAGTTGTACGTACTACAGACTATTCATCTTACTGACCCCAACATTTGTGGAAAGTTTTAAGTGAAATTGGGGCATCAGTGTAAGAAGCGAGGTTAAAGAACTTTGTCCAAACACAAAATTAAAAAATCCAATATCTCTCCAGATAAACGATAATTTTATTTCAGATCTTGAAATAGTAGCTGACACAATAAACAAATACTTTGCTACTATTGCTGATAAGTATACACCTGTTAGAAAATCAAGTTTTCACCTACATCTGTAGAGATGATTTCAAATTTTGTAGACAGCAAAATGAATAGTGAAACTAAATTTAGATTACCTCCTGTTAGTGAAGACTTTAAACAAATATTATCTATGCCAAATAATAAAGCCTTTGGTCTGGAAAATTTCAAAAGTCACCCCACTATTGAAAAGTGGCAACAAAGGAGAATGCAATAATTACCGTCCTATATCAGTTCTACCTCTTTTGACTAAAATAATAGAAAAACATGTATTTTTACACTTTTATAAATATCTTCAACCCCATAAACTTTTAACTGATAGCCAGTTTGGATTCCGCAGAAACCAATCAAGTCAAACTGCCCTTATAACTTTATCAGAGAAAATTTATAAATCTTTTGAAGCAGGGAACTATTTTGGATTAGTAAAGCATTGGGATTATTCCACCCGATTATAGCGGAGCTGCGCGAAATGCCACGGAGTTTCAGCATGAAATTGCACAGCGAAACCCAACTCTTACTGGGCATGTCTGGGGGTAAATCAACTAGACATTCCCAAAACCCCTTATCGGGCGAGCAAAGGAAAACGCTCTCAATAACCCACCATGCCCTAGCTATCACCCCCACCCTCACATCACCATCTGTACATCAATCATCTCATCAATTGACTACAACGTTTTTATCATATTACAATGTCACTTAAAAGACCATTTGTGCCCAAAAAGTGACATAAAGCAATGATTTACTACTACTACTCGACCTAGTAAATCACTTTATTTTACTTCAAAAACTTAAATTATATAATTGTAGCTCTGCATCTACCTCCTGATTTGAATCCTACCTTTTAGACATATCTCAGAGTGTTTCTATTGAAAAAAATGTTTCATCTCCACACAAAATAACATCCGGTGTTCAACAAGGATCGATACTAGTGCCCCTTTTATGTCTAATCAATATTAATGATCTCCTCCTCTACTTCAAAAGCTGCAACGAAGTTATTATGCTGATGACGCTACACTTACCAAATCAGGTCCATATATAGGAATAATTCCACAAGAACTATCACGAGTTCATTATGCATTCGAATGGTGTTTAGTTAACAACATGTTCTTAAGTGTTTCCAAATGTGTATCATTAATAATTGCCACAACTGCCAAGACAAAAATTAAGTAAATGACAGGGTATCAAACTGAATGTAAATATTAATAATGTCTTCCATGTGCGAATAGTACTAAGATACTCAATGTTCACTTTGATGCTACCCTTTCTTGGAAAAAAATATCTAAAAATCTATTTTTGTTGAAAAGTATCAAATGTTTTTTACCACTAAATGCTCTAAAATTACTTTATGATAGGTAGGCCTACATTTTACCCTATTACGATTTTTGGAGTATAATATGGGGTAGGCTAATTGTCGAAAATATGCATAAGCAGACTTAGAATAAATACAAAAAAGGGCAGCGCGGATAATATTGGACTAAGATATTAATACAAAAAGCCATGTATTTTTCTCTGAACTGCGTTGGATGCCTTTAACAAATAGAATTGACTACCATAGATCAATACAGGTGTATAAATGCTTAAATAACAACAACAATAAAGGTCTAAATGAATTATTTCAATGTAATAAAAATATAGGCTACTAGATCTTTTAAATCAAACCATTTACACGCACAGATATGTCACAAGAAAAGTTTAACTTCTACCGGTGTAAATTCTTAGAACAAAATTCCAAATAGCATTAAAACTGCACTTTCTTTATCTAGTTTTAAAAATTCAAATACTAAACATTATTTTGGTAATTATTGATCACCCATGTGCTAAATATCTTGTTTACTCTTAATTAGTTAATACTAGGGGCTATATATTGTACAGCACTCAACTATTATTAATAGATGATTTTTTTTATTCAGTTGAACAAAATCTGGTTAATTGACCGCTGAAGCCACCTCAAGATATAAAATTGCATCATCAGAAAAATTCTGATTTGGAAGAGAGAGATTGGGTCAGGTCTTTATAAATTCAAAAACTTGTGGTACCGGTAGGCCACCACCTGATGTCCTTTATGTGACATCAACGGTTCCAGAAGCAATCCCTTCAAGGACAGCCTGTTGTTAGTGATTTATTCATGCCAATGTGTTACTGTGGCGACCTCACTTGCAAATTATCGCGACAGGGTTCGAGCCAGACGGAATCACTGATTGACGAATTAACGCTTCCGCCCGGCTTATGCCACGTGCGGCCCGGCCACATTCTTTCACTCTGAACCCGACCTTCAAGGAAGCTAGACATGTAACTGTGTCGTCTGCATTCAGCCTCGTGGCTGTATAGCCGCCTCTGCCGCACGAGACTAAGTAGCACACACATATCTGATAATGTCTACATGCTAATGGAATGAATAAAGAACGAATTAAAGGAATCATCTATTTTGACGGAGTTTCTACAGTGAACCATCACTTGCTGACCGGGCAAGACTCGATTAAGATTGGGCCTGAGGCGATGGTCGCGTCCATTGATTTGTTGAACACTCGACAACGTCAATGGTAACCCTTGCCCCAAAACCTAATAATGGTAACCCACAACGTTTGTTTCGACACGCAACCTTCTACACACTTAAATAGAGTCAAATCTCCATTTTGTGTCTCCAACATCTTTCTGATTGAGTCTAGATCGACTAAATCGTTAGATTTTTCTAGAAACCCACGTGGTTTCGAATATTTGCAAGATGGCGGATATTACAGAAATCCTGCCTCGAAAAATTCAGTTAGACGGAATAGTCTACTTTTATAAATTATAACAGATTTCAATGTTATTTTCCCAATTTCGCCACTGCCTGCGACTGGGACAATGATATTTTGAAATTTTAGTATTTTAAACCTTTTTGACCTCTCATTCGGGTGACGCGGTTTTCACGAGAATACCCGCTATATTTTTTTGAAATATACACAAAATATTTTTACGGAACAAAATTATACCTCGACTTGTGCAGTTTTTATTAGGAAATAGAGCCATTTTTTACACAATTTCATCCACATTTAATGAATAAAAGGTCTTAATTGGTCTTTTCTATAACGTTAGGACAATAGGTCAAAATCATTGCATTTTATTCGATGTTTTTTTTAAGTGGAAGCAGAAAATATGTTATGCTGTGTGATGGTAAATTAGCCGCCACTAGGTGGTGATAACGATCCCTAGTTTTAGCTGACCTCAGACCGGCTGGTCTACACGTGGTCCTCCAAACAGATGATTGCGCAGGAAGTGCGCATCATACGATGTCTGGGCTTATTGATATTCACATAAATTAAGACGACACAATTTTCTGCGGCAATACTGGAAACTTCCATACACGTGGTGCGGCATCCATATTGGATATCCAGCAGGCGTGTAGTCTATAGACTATCATTCTAATCGACAAAACTTAACAAATTTTTATTTTTTTCCAAGACCAATTTTACATTGGTCTTTGCCTGAGAGATTAGAATTTTCTCATTTTTATGTGCATCGCAAAGAAATTATCGCGATTCGTAAGTAAATTAAATATATTTTAAACCAATTCAAAATATAATAGTTTTATCGGCGAATGCGACGTCATTTTTGCAGGATAACAGCGCATTGAAAACGTCAAATTAGACCTTTGATATACCAATGACCCGACAGACATTCACCGCTAGGAAAAAATCGGATCAATACAGCATCGACATGACTGTAGACATACATTATACGAATCGAGCGAACGAAAAACAAAACGAACGATTATGAGGGAGTCGTACGAGTTTTCTTAAGAGGAATAGACACAAAAAAATTTGAAAAAAAAAAAAAAAATTGTGTGTATTTCTCGGGAAAAAATTTGAAATAGATATTCATACTATGCCACTCAAGTAAGAAGCTGTCAGCGAAATTAATTATATTTCTATATTTTGAAATAAAGTTTATTTTAACAACCATGGGTGTCATCATTTGATTGTAACACCTACTAGTTTCTACCCGAATTTAGAACAATAATTTTGAGATTTTACATTCACTGTAAATGACAGTGAAAAACTTATTGGAATAATGGAAGACATTTCCAGGAGACTAAAAAAGTCAGAAACTTCAGGACATCAAAAGAAATAATTTCACAATAAGCAGCAGACAAATCAAAGAAGAGATAGAACAACAGACAAGCTATTTTTTTCCCTAACGCTAATGCGAAACCGATTACATCTTATAATGGTGAGTTCTTATATAGCGCATATACAATGCTCTGTGCGCTTCACACATATTACCCCTGGTCACTGGACCTGTTCATTCATGTACCATTTTAACTCCCCTTTTGGAGCATACAGCACTTGCAGCCATTTCGGCGCTAGGAACTAGTCGCACACATTGCCATTTCTGTCCTACCAGGTACTCATTTACACCTGAGTCAAGTGAAGCATGTGAGGGTAAAGTGTCCTGCCAAAGGACGCAACATCGAAATAATGTCCCAATATTGAGAGGGGAGAAACACGATATTTCTCTGAAAATCCTGCACCAAGCGAGATTCGAAACCGCACGGCAGGCAGTGACATTGGCAAAGCTCCGCGCTCTAGCCATTGCGCCACGTCCCTCTCTACACTGACAAAATGTTGTCACCACAAAAGTACCAAACCCCCGCTCGCCCGCTTTGCCGCCGAACTCGCCGCAAACGGGTACCACCACAGCCAACGGCTACGCACGATGCACTGATTTGCTACTATCATCAGAGATTTGGTGTAAGGCGCGTTTGTGCAGAGACCCCTGTGCCTTCGCTTTAAACTGTTGAGCCAGCGCAAGGTAGCGACTCTTGTGTCTGGTGAGCCAAAATAGACGGGACATGACTGCGTGGTAACTGAAATTCCCAAGTTATCTCCCTCTAGGCTACTATACGTCGCAGACAAACGTAATAAATGTAATTATTTGTGCGGCTGTCAGCGTTTTGCCTCGGTCTTGCGCTAACGGGACCGTGAACGCTGATAGTCTACCTTTGGATGCAGCAAATAACTCGACTATCACAACATACGGTACAAGTAAACGTATAGTCGACGTCGGACTGAAAAGAGAATACTCATGGACATCTATTGTCGCCGACGTTAAACAACCTATTTTAGGGGCTGATTTTTCAATACATTACAATCTACTCGTAGATTTATCAGGCAGATGCCTGCGTGACATGAGAATCGGACTGGCGATATCAGCCACATTATCTTCAATTAAACCTTTATCACTTAATCAATAGATAGCACTCGTAATGAGTATACAGGATTATTTAATCAATTCCTCGAACTGACACGACCTACAATGAAAGGCAAGACAGTAAAACACGGAATAACGCACAAGATAGTAAATAAAGGTCATCGCGTTTTCGCGTGACCACGAAGACTAGCGCCAGATAAATTAGTCACCGGAAGAGAGAGTTTGACAAAATATTAAAATTAAGCGTTATCGAGCCTAGCGACAGCAAATGGTCTTCTGCACTACACATGGTCCCTAGAAAAAACGGCGACCATGCGGCGATTACCGCAGCTTAAATGCTCAGACGGTACCAGATAGGTACCCGATTCCCCATATACATGACTTTACACAGCGTTTGGCTGGCTCCAAGATTTTTTCGAAGATAAATTTAGTGAGGGCATATTACCAGATACCAGTCGAGCCGTCAGACGTACATAAAACAGCAGTTACGACGCCTTTCGAACTTTTCAATTTTACACGAACGCCATTCGGTTTGCGAAATCCGGACAAACTTTTCAACGTCTTATAGACCATGTTACGCGTGGTTTAGACTTCGTATTTGTATATTTAGACGACTTGCTAGTAACAAGTCCTGACCATCAGACTCATAAGAAACATTTGAAAATTATATTCAAATGGTTAACTAAATACAGAATAATAATAGGACCAGATAAATGTCAATTTGGAAGGACTGAACGAGTTTTTTAGGACATTATGTCTGCCCTGAAGGCAATTCACCCCTTTCCACAGCAGTGGATGCGATAGTAAATTTCGTGAGACCTGAGAAACAGAGAATATTACGTAGATATCTAGGAATGGTAAATTATTACCATCGTTTTATTCCTCATTGTGCGGAGAAATTGACACCTTTGAATAGTTTGTTGATCGAAGCCACCGAAGGTCAGAATAGACTTTCGCCTAAGTCTAATTTCAAATTATATTTGACAGAGAATGTGAAGGTAGCATTTACCGAATCGAAGCAAATACTAGCGAATGCTACGTTATTAGTACACCCTCAACCGTCGGCACCTTTAAACATCACGTGTGACGCTAGTGACTTTGCGGTCGGCGGAGTTTTACAACAGTGTATTGATAATGTATGGCAACATCACCAGCAGAGACACGTTACAGCACTTTTGACCGAGAATTCTTGGCAGTCTATACTACCATTAGACATTTTAGACATAACTTGGAGGGTAGAGAATTTTATGTCAACACTGACCATAAACCTTTGACTTTATCATGAACTCTACGAAAGAACGAGCATCTTTACGTCAGACAAGGCATTTAAGCTTTCATAGCAGAGTTCACAGCTGATATATTCGATACGTGAAGGGCGAAACGAATTTCGTAGCGGACGCCTGATCGTGACCAACGGTATCAGCTATTTAATATGACCCAGCGCTAAATTATAAAGACCTGAGCACAGACCAGGCTTAAGACAAAGAATTCATACGTTTGAGACACTCAACGACGTCAAATATGGTGTTAAACCTGAGCATATCAAGCGCACTCCTGAGAATGAACAAACTAGACAATCGACCGCGATGTCAAAAACTACGGCTAAACGGCCTACGGCGAAAATTCACGAGCCTCAGACTGCCGTGGTAGGAAAAAGAAGTACTACTACGTCGACGCCTTCTGAGACCAGAGTTTGCACGAAGCAAAACTTGAATGCGCAGTCTACGGCAAAGACAAAGGCAACAGTTCCAGCGGTTAATCAACGAGGTGAAAAACCTGTGGAACAGTAGAATACGAAGGCGACACTTTACAAGGCGGCGCATGTCAGAAACGCCACGACTTCTCACGCTAACGGGAGGTACGATGGTATTAGATCATATTCACGCATTCCTTTACATTTGAGAAAGACGTGCCGATTCAAAAACAACAGAATAAACGCATCGAAAATCGAAACAAAAGCCATAGGCCTACTGATAACAGCTGTAGAGTGACAATAAATTCGCCGCCGATTCAAACACTTGTGGGACGACAGATCCATACACCTGCGCGATTCGTGCAGCTAGTTCACGCGGTTATAGCTCCTATAATGATATATAGGCCTACTGCAGACCCAGCGCACATACCATTTAACTTTATTGTATATATAAATCGTGCCAGGCCTGGCACAAATAAATCATTGTTAAGTAAATAATGCAAAGTTTTCACTATCATCATCCCTGCAAACACTGTACGTAATATAACGTTCGTTAAGGTCCCATTTTCGTCATTCATGGATGACCGTAACGAGGACGTGCTACGGACGTAGTCATAATAACCCTAACGTCGCCAGAACGTCCCAATAACGTCACATTTATGATTTACGTTCTAAGGACGTAAATGGGAGTTCACAGAGTTACGTCCTAAGTACGAAATGCTGTACGTTGTGAGGACGTTATGACGTAAAACAGTATTCGTACTTAGGACGTAATTCTGTGAACTCCCATTTACGTCCTTAGAACGTAAAACATAAATGTAACGTTATTGTGACGTTCTGGGGACGTTAGGGTTATTATGACTACGTCCCTAGCACGTCCTCGTTACATTCATCCATGAATGACGAAAATGGGACCTTAACGAACGTTATATTACGTACAGTGTTTGCAGGGATATGTATTAACCCCTTCACTACCATACATGACGGAAATTTCCGTCGTCATTCGTCAATGTATGTAAGCATACATGACGGAAATTTCCGTCGGATTTACTATAGTTATACCAGGATCCCTGGATCCTGGTATGCAATTCGGCCTGGAAGTGAAGAGGTTAAATAACTAAGTCAGTTGGATGAGAATTAAGAGTTTTGGGCATGACCGGTTAAAAGGACATTTGCTAAGAAGATCAGAAATAAGTAAAAGGTTTGGTCATAGCCGCACTCACTATAGCTCACCAACAACCCACGCTGTATCACGACTTTGGCTGTTTACATTTTTATAGTTATATCGTTTATATTATGGTACGAATTGGTGCTACTTGGTCGTCGCGTAGTTAACCGTAATTTTATGATATCTGCCATTGAGGTAGGCCTAACCACAAGCTTAGTTTTGTAGATATATGTTGTCACTTAGCCCGGGTAATGTAGCGACCTCACTTGCAGATTATCGCGACCGGGTTCGAGCCGGACGGAATCACTGATTGACAAATTAGCGCTTCCGCCCGGCTCACGCCACGTGCGGCCCGGCCGCACTCTTTCACTCTGAACCCGACCTTCACAGAAGCTAGCCGTGTAACTGCATCGTCTGCATTCAGCCGCGTGGCTGTATAGCAGAGACTAAGTAGCACACATATCTGACAATGTCTACATGAATATGAAATGAATAAAGAACGAATTAAAGAAATCATCTATTTGGACTGAGTTTCTACAGTGAACCATCACTTGCTGACCGGGCAAGACTCTAACGATTAAGATTGGGCCTGCCCTGAGGCGATGGTCGTCCAATGTCAATGATTTGTCGAACACTCGACAACGTCAATGGTCAGATGGTAACCATCGCCCCAGAACCTAATACTACCTCTAACACCGTAGTTGTCTAATTTTATGCTTAAGCCTATGTGACACTTTATAGAATGCTTTGCTATTAAAGTCAAGGACAGCCAGCTCATGTCAGATGACTTTGCTGTTGGATTCATAGCTGGATCAGATATTAAACTATATTGTAAAATTAACATCGTATTCACTAGGTGGCATTAGTTGGTTTTAAACTTCCGGCTTTTCTATCGTTTTTAGAAAACTTAATTACTTGAAATGTTTTCACTTCTATATTTTTAATCAGTGTTAATCATGGTAATGGACTAGTCTGGTTGTGTATTAAAATATATTTTATGCTGAGATGATAGTAAAAATACTTAGTAAAGCAGGGCAAGCTTGATTGGCGTGTATTTTAGTTAAAATGATGTTTACAAAACGGTTAAAAATGTTACTATCCCAAATCATCCAATGAGCGATAATATAGGTACTTTCAATAAATTTTAAAATTGTCCAATAAAATTATGCTGAGCTTTTTTTCGTAACTGCCCACATGCTAGAATAAATAATTGACCACATTCCACAGTTTTCACTGAGCAAGAAAAATGCTGTGCCAGATCAAAATCTGAGCTAATTATAAAAACATCCAAAAGCTGTGACCTTAATTTTGCAAATTCCGGCAGGGATACAGAAGCCGACACATCACCCAGACAGTTGAATTTTTTGAAGCAGCTGAATAAAACTACTGAGATGTTGTATATGTATACATCAGGGCACCCAATGAGTGCCCCGCAATACTGTAACAGAGCAAATGCCAAATAGGTCACAAAACAATCAGAAATTTTGGCATGGCTTCCGGCCCGTTTTTTTTTTTTTTTCAAGTCCATGAGCGGGTCATGGAAGAAGAAAAATTTTGATGGATTCTCATCCTTATAGCCATGAAACTTCCATTTTTACCCTCGGTGCGCCCCATGAGGAAGTGCAGGGTAGGCAAACAAAACTTCACCCAGGTTTCACCGGGCAAACTAGTGCAGCCTTCCCCAGGCCTCTCAATTTTTCGAGATGCCCACATTGTTCTGTCCAAACGGTCATAGGGCAGTGGACATAGTCTATTTTCATTTTTTGCATTTTTTTACAAAATTTTTTAAATGGCACCTGCGTATAAAAAATCAGCAGAAGGGACCATAGCATGCCTGTTCCACTTACCTCTTCAAGCACTTGTTGCAACAATTATGGAATTAAAGGCGAGAGCTGGCACCATTTTTCATAATTGCGAGAAATCTAATGATGGGAACCCTCGAAAAAGGTGTTAAAAGTGTCTTTTAAAGAAAATTACTTTTTTAATTCTACAATAATGGCTTCATTTCTACCAGTAATAGTGAGCAAGAAGAACAAACAAACAGAGAAAAATATGTCTTTTATTGCAGTGTATCACAAATTCACATAAATCCTGAAAAAACACGAAAAACCCCATCATAATGACTGTTTGAATTTACCTAGATAATAGCATAATTTGTAGATGTCCACAGATCCAAGACCTTCTGTTCTTTTGAGGGGTCAGGCTAATTACCAAAATGAGTGCTGTCCTATCATGTCTCCTTGTCTTCTTCTGGTATGTACTGTCTCACAATCTAATCTGTAATTAAACTCGACCTAGGATTATTTGACAGGTCTCATGCTATGGATAGTATAAAGCATGCGAGATGAACAAAACTCGAGAGTCAACAAATCAAAAGAAAACAGCAAATTAAGATATTAGAAAATTTCAGTGTAATTTTAATGTAATTAAAACTTGACCTGGGATCGCTTGACAGGTCTTATGACGGTACAAATATGAGAGCAAAACAACAGAGTTAAAAACCTGCGAAATACACCTAATATGTTCGAAATCCACCTTGGTCGGAAAGTGTGAAGGAATGCTTATTTTATAAGAGAGCCTGGTCAAAATACGACCTCACATTCATAGAGTATTTTTTTCAGCCGCTTTTTCGGCGATTTTTGTATGTCACTTTACCGCGCCTTTTTGAAGAGTCAGGTTTGTATTTGAATAGTATATTGGGATGTTGTGGATGGTTTTCCATTAAATTTTAACCAGATGACGACAACAGCACGAGAAACAACCGGACGTGACAGCTCGTTACAACGCGTAAGTACAACAATTTTATCACTTTTTCAGCAAACCCTAAATTTTAAAAGAGCTGTAGAAATAAAATGTCTGCGATTTACGACCTCCGCATTTGTCCCCGTTTAGAATATAGTCAAAAGTATCTAAAAAAAGTATTTTTGTAAGTTTTTTGACAAAATTCAGCGATCGCCGCTTGTCGGAAAAATGATTTCAGATAAGGCGGGGGCCATTTCGCCGTGAGTTGCGTTGTCTAGAACGACGCGCTATAGCTCCATTTTTACGACGTCAGATCGATGATCGAAGTGTTAACAAATAAACAATGCTAGGCTACTTGCTAGCACAGACAGCTGATTATGAATCGTTGAATGTCATTATTTTAACCCTTTCGATCTGTTTACCACTTGACGGGACACTGACACAAAAACTAATTAAAGTTAAAATTGCTTTTGACCACATGTCTTTGGGCGATAATAAATGTTTCTGTCGATCATTCTGACATGCAGCAGTTTACAGGTTTAGACTTAGGACAGTAGGCCTACTCAGTAGCCTATCCCGACCCACCGAATCCCAGATGTTTGGATACTGTACACTCTAACTAGATTAGTCAGAGTGCCTCTCCTAGGGCTAAGCCTAAGCTCCACATGCCCTAGTTTACAAACATAGTAAGTCAAACTAAGCCTAGCCTAACTCATAATTAGCAATCCAATAGAACTGAATTAGGGCGACTCCAATCACAGTAGAATTGAGTGATGGAAGGATAGACTACATTTATCAATAGAATTAGAAATTATTTGACCATAACATTTTCCCAGTGTACACTAGTTTATTAACAGATATATATATTGATCAATTAATGTAAGTCTGATCAGCGCCAACTGAATTAGCCTAGCTAGTAGTGCTCTGCAAATCAAATGAGTGGGGTTTTAGGCCGAGCTTGCTACTTCTTGGTGACGGAAGATCCCCACAATATTAAATCTTTAGGAGGAAGCGGGCAAGAAACATTTTAGGGCATGCAGTAGCGCTCAGCAATGTCAAAGGACATTTAGTATCTGCTTACTAGTAAGCATATTCTGCTTTTGGCTTTGCCCAGCAGTACTGGGCCCTATATTTAATTAGCCACGGACAGGGACAGGCCCGCACCGAAAGGTGTGAAACGTTCGCCTTACTTCCTATCTGTATCTATTTTCTTAGTCCGAAATGATTCAATTATCATTGCAGGGTTCAACTTTTATTTTTGTGCAGCAATTTCCTGCCAAGTTAGAGATTAGGTCATGTGTGTTTTTTTTTATATAGTTCCATCGTAAATAATAAAATATTTCGCTATCACTTATAAATAAGCACTTAATAATTATAATAATAATAAAATGTATATCTCGCACATATCTAGCCTGTGGCTGCCCAAGGTCTTGTAGCTTCAGCGATCAATACAGGTCGGTTTTTCTATGGGACGATTTTTAAGTCAGGGGAAAATTATCGCAAGTTGACTGGTATTATATATATATTTAAATTTTGGCAAATTTCACATATTTTTTCGCAAATTGATATTGAATATATGTAGGCCCTACACTACTACAATGCACTGTATAATTACTGGTACATGTGTCCGAGTTATCCAGCTGATGTTAGTTTTCACTGAATAGAAAGTTGTTACACACTATACTTGTTATTGAGATCCACAACTTTTAAGTTGGAATTTTTTTTTCAAATTAATTACCATATAAATTTAGCAAATCAACTTTTCATCTTGTTGGTCACCAGGTGTCATTTACAGTAGTTGTGAAAAAGGCATAGGACAATTATAGTGCTGCACAGTTGAATGAAAAAATGTAGAACATTCGTAGCCTACTTAGTGGTAATCATGAGCTATTGACTTTAACAATTGCAAAAATGTTATCCCCTATTGCAGAGGCTGATAGAAATCCAGATGCTCTTCATCTATTAATTTGTTATTTCTTCTAGGTAATTTTAGAATTTCTTTTTTAGCTCCCGCCGTCACCGTAGGTGAGCGAAGGGAGCTATGGATTCTACCTCCGTTTTTTTTTGGCCTCTTCTTTTGCCTATAACTTTGTGAGAAAATAAGCTAGGATAACAATTTTTGGTATGTGGGTTACTTCCAGGTGGCTAATGGACGGGTTAAAATATTTTTAATCTGAATTCAATACGCAAGGTTGCAGAGGAGAAAATGATGATGTGACGGCGTTGGGCCGTTGGGCCGTCCGTAAACAATTCGTTTCCGGAGCATATCTCTGAAAGTACTTGTCCGATTGTCTTCAAATTTTACACACAACACCCCTAGGGGGTCTAGTTGTGCCTTTTGGGGTATTTGAACTTTGACCTACTTCTGGTTCAGAACTATGACCTATTTAGACGTTTTGACGCGCACTTCGTGTCCGGAGCAGATCTCGAAAAGTACTGGGCCGATGACAGTCATATTGCACATACATGTTCTCTAAGGTCCCTAGTTGTGCCTTTTCAGGTTTTTGGACCTTGACCTTGAAGTTGACCCAGCACTTTGACCTAATTTATAACATCGGTAAATCCGATTGAAAGATTTTGCGGAATATGATGAAAACCGCTCAAGATAGCTACACCATTACTATAAAACAAATTGTGAGGTTTCAGGATAGGATGCATCTTGAAAAATTTCAAGTCGATAAAATTAAAAATGGCCGCCTATCGGCCATTATTCACCTCGGCAGGCCTGATATTGCGGAATATCATGAAAACCGCTCAAGATAGCTACACCATTGATATCAAATAAATTTTGTAAGGTTTCAGGAGAGGATGCATCCTGAAAAATTTGAAGTTGATAAAATTCAAAATGGCCGCCTATCAGCCATTATTCACCTCGACAGGCCTGATATTGTGGAATATCATGAAAACCGCTCAAGATATCTACACCATTACTATAAAACAAATTGTAAGGCTTCAGGAGAGGATGTATTTTGAAAAAATTCATTTTGTCAAAGTTCAAAATGGCCGCCAATCGGCCATTATTCACTTTCACATGACCGTTATTTGGTAAACCGTGCTAGATGGCTAGACCATTACTATAAAACAAAATGTGTGATTTCAGGAGAGGATGCATCTTGAAAAAATTCGACTCGATAAAATTTAAAATGGCCGCTTATCGGCCATTATTCACTTTCACATGGCCGTTATTTGGTAAACCGTGCTAGATGGCTAGACCATTACTATAAAACAAAATGTGTGATTTCAGGAGAGGATGCATCTTGAAAAAATTCGACTCGATAAAATTCAAAATGGCCGCTTATCGGCCATTATTCACTTTCACATGGCCGTTATTTGGTAAACCATGCTAGATGGCTAGACCATTACTATAAAACAAAATGTGTGATTTCAGGAGAGGATGCATCTTGAAAAAATTAGACTCGATAAAATTCAAAATGGCTGCTTATAGGCCATTATTCACTTTCACATGGCCGTTATTTGGTCAACCGTGCTAGATGGCTAGACCATTACTGTAAAACGAAATGTGAGATTTCAGATGAGGATGCATCTTGAAAAAAATTGACTTGATCAAATTTAAAATTGCCGCCTTTTCGGCCATTATTCATTTTCACATGGCTGATATTTGGTAAACCGTGCTAGATGGCTAGACCATTACCTGATTACTATAAAACAAAGTGTGAGTTTTCGGGGGAGGATGCACCCTGAAAATTTTTAACTTACGAATTCAAAATGGCCGACAATCAGCATTATTTACCTCGATAGGCCTGATATCTGGTAAACCGTGCTAGATAGCTAGACCATCACTATAAAACAAAATGTGACGTTTAGAGAGAGGATGCCTTTAAAAAGCTTTCGACTCAATCGAATTCAAAATGGCCGCCTATCGGCCACTATTTACTTTCACATTGCTGATATTTGGTAAACCGTGTTAGATAGCTGGACCATTACTATAAAACAAAATGTGAGATTACAAGAGAGGATGCAGTCTGAAAAAAATTGACTCGATCAAATTCAAAATGGTCGCCTATCGGCCATTATTTACTTTCACATAGCCGGTTTTTAGTAACCGTACTAGATGGCTAGACCATTACTATAAAACAAAATGTGAGATTTCAGGAGAGGATGCATCATCAAATTTTGACTTGATCAAATTCAAAATGGCCTCCTATCGGCCATTATTCACTTTCACATGGGCGATATTTGGTAAACCGTGCTAGATGGCTAGACCATTACTATAGAATGAAATGTGAGATTTCAGCTGAGGATGCATCTTGGAAAATTTTGACTTGATCAAATTCAAAATGGCCCTCTATCGGCCATTATTTACTTTCACATGCCCAATATTTTGCAAACTGTGTTAGATGTTAGTCCATTACTATAAAACAAAATTCGAGGTTTCGAGGGAGGATGCACCCTAAGTTTTTAACTAATTTATATCGAATTCAAAATGACTGTAAATCAGCTATTAGTTAACTCGATTGGCCTGATATCGGGTAAGCCATGCCAGATAGGTAGACCATTACTGGGATACTGATTAGGATCATTAATTTTAATGGAGGTTTGCAATCTCTGACAGACTGTCTAGTTCTTATCTTACTCTTAGACTGGGCTTCTTAGACCTAGTTGTCTTGCGTCTTGATTTTTGACCTAGACTAGGAATACATTAATAACCCTATACAAAATTGCTTAAATCAAATTCTAATTCGGAGCGGGAGCTCCTGGACTTATGTAGTCTTGTTTAATTTTACATTTTTGTTTATTTTCAGACATGACATCATCACAATTAACATTGATACTACTAATTCTGTGTCAACTCTGCAACATGTAGTGGTACATCTTACAAACAGAATACTTTGGAAATTTTTACCTGCCTTAAATCATTGTTCCACATATAGAAATCTGGACGTACCAGATATATACAAGATGTTAACATTTATACAAATTGAGTGGAATAACCCATTGAATATGCTGCATCAAGACATGGACAAGATGCTTCACTGTAAAAGAAGTCAACATAAAGAATCATATAGTGACAAGTCAAAACAGTGAGCAATGCAGACCACGCCAACAACAAGATAATGATGTTTGCTTGGGGCATAACACTTGCAGCTAGATGTCGATTGGAAACATATAACCTCATCACATGAAACAAGCCTTCAATCTGCCGGGTAATTTTTTGTGGATTACTTTGTTGTCCATTCAAATGGTCCTGTTTCACCTGTTTGACATTTTGAAACCTACCTCATCATGCAAGACATGCAAGACAGATTTTAAATAATATATTTTATACATAAAGTAATAATAAAATATAATATACAGTACCGGGGTATAAGAAATATAATATTATTACAGTATATTGCAAATTCTAACTTCCATGTTATGCTATAAATTAACTTATTTTATGTTAACAATATGTTATAAAATTATGAATAATGTGACAATAAAATGTTCTGGTATTAGAAATGAAACAATGAATAGTTGATCTTTGTCAAACATGTTAATGATAAGATTAATATGTACACCAATGTCAATTATTATGCAAATTCTTAATGCAAATATTCCATAATTATTTTATGCATATATATCTCATATTTACATCTGTTCAAAATACTAAGTATATCGCAGAATTTTTAATTTTTTATCATTATTCATATTGGAAGTAATTTACATTTATTTTCATCAATTTTAGTTACAAGTAACATGATGTAGGCCTACATGTATATGAAAGGACATATCGACTAATTTACAAAGCATTGGCAGATACAACCATTATAATATTTAAAAGTTTATTCATAGATTATAAACTCAAATTATGATAATTTGCATAATTGACACCTACTGTACATGTACCGTAATCTGCATAATTTATTTAAAACAAACCTACATAAAACCTGACCTTCTTCTAAAAAAACCCGAAAATGTGGGAAAATGTTTTGGCGCTCCAAAATGAATTATTCAACGTAACTTTGCCTGTTATTTGGTCCATTTTTGCCATAACAAAGAGGGGTACGGTAATACACAAGGGTGATTTGATGGTGCATTGCCCCTACAACCCCTATTACCCCCATGACCTTTTTGAATTTACTTGGTGTAGCCCTGTGTTCGGACCCAGATGGGATACAACCATCAAGACATCTCAAATGAACAAAATTGGAGCAAAAACTACAAAATAAGCGATTTTTACCCAATTTAAGCCTATTTGACCTTGTTGTGACCTTGAAATAACCTTGCCATGACATTATGGTAGTATCTGAATCTGAATTCGAAAGTTACGTGGCAGGAGCACATTGTGTGCTATCGCGCCACGGGGAGAGGTTTGCATGGGTAGTTAACCCATTGAACACGAGATTATTATGCTACTGCACTGTGTCTGAAACGAGATTATTTTATGACGTCATAGTTATCTCATGCAATCAAACCCGGAGATCTCCGGGCCTCGTATCAGAATGGACTCCCTAAATCACGGAGATCTCCGGGGCTCGTCACAAACGGGTTAAAAGAGAAAAATTAGTCTGACTTCTTTAATCTAGCCCTAAAGGCTGTAAAGGTCGGCGCCAATTTTACATCAGATGGTAGTTTATTCCAATCCGGTATAGTTCTAGTGAAGAAGGAATTTGCAAACGGTCTCTTTTTGGTTTGAATGGTTCTGAAATTTTGTGTGCTGCCCCTCGTTCTATTGTCAGGTCTACAAAGCATATCAATCGAGAAGGCTACCTCTCTATTAATTGCTTTGTAGAGCATGCAAAGCCTAGCTGTTTTACGGCGTTCTTGCAAGCTATCCCAACCTAGGCTGTCAATCAGTTGGGTCGAGGTGAGTCCACATTCTCTCCTGTATTTATTGGTGACAAAGCGTGCCGCCCTGCGCTGGATCTTTTTCGAGGCGATCGATTTCCCTCTGCAGGAACGGGTCCCAGACAACAGATGCATATTCCAGGCCAGATCGGACCAATGTCAGGTCTGCCAGTTACTTAAGGCATGATAGAGAGCCCTTGAGGTTTCTTTGTATGAAACCAGTATGAAAGTATCTCAATGAAGCCCAGTCCCAAACTATGTCATTATGTTTATTAAAATTGGGCTACATCAAATTTAGTGAGAGTGCACTGCTGGTCATTTTTGGCCATATTAGAGGGGGTTGACATGAACGTGTGTGATTTGATAGGTTATTAACAACCCCTATATTACGCCAATAACGTTTTGAGATGTGCTGATGTACCTCTGTTTTTTTGGACCAGGTAGGTTACAACCATCATAGACATCTCAAATGAACAGTATTGGAGAAAAAACTACAAAAAAATATTTTATCCTATTTGAGCTTATTTGACCTTGTTGTGACCTTGAGATGACCTTGCCATGACCTTAGGGTAGTATCCCGAAGAAGCCCAGTCCCAAACCATGTCATTATGTGTATTAGGGTTGGGCTTCATCAAACTTAGTGAGCGTGCTGGTCATTGGTCTAACCATGACAATCTGCCTGTTATTTGGTCCATTTCAGCCATTAGAGATCTGGTGACATAAGGGTAATTTGATAGGTTATTACCCCTCCCACCCCTATTTTACCCCCATGACCTTTCGGGATGTGTTGGTGTACCTCTGTGTTTTGGCCCAGGTGGGTTAGAACCACCATAGACATCTCAAATGAACATGATTGGAACAAAAACTACACAAATAAGTAATTTCTAACCAACTTGAGCCTATTTGACCTTGCTGTGACCTTGATATGACCTTGTTATGACCTTTGGGTTACACCCCATAAAGACCAACCCAAACCCATGTCACCATGTATACTAGGGTTGACTTTATCAGCTTTGATGGGAGCACTGTCTATTTATGAAAGCATATCATTTTGTTATATTTTTGGACAATATCTATTGCAATGCATGGCACATTCTTATACCAGACTAAGGGGTAATTGGTATTATCTATGCAAATTATTATGCAAATTAGACAATTATGCTAATTTATAGAAGCAGTTGCATGTTATTTTGTGTATATGATTTTTATAAATTTACATAAATTTTTAAAAAGAGTTTTAAAAGATTGACAAGTGTATGAACTTATGATTTATGAATTATAGGCTCAATGTTATGCTAATTTGCATATTTCAGTCCTAATTTGCATAATTAATGGACCATGCATGCATATCTCAACTTTCAATTGTAAAAACAGAAATGTACGACAATAAAAATGTTTTTGGTATGGAAAATTAAAAAAAATAATAGTTGATATTAGTGATTCACGTTAATTAGGCATATTATGCAAATTAATATGCAAATTAGCCATGTTAATTTATGCAAATGAGTTATTCAGATTTGTTGACAAATGTGACGCAACACCCCGAAATCAGGCGGAATGCGCTGAGAGGGCACTGCCAGGAATCCAACGAGTATATTAACTTTGCCATTTTTGGAGCAATGTTACCATTTTGAGATTCTGACATCAATAAATACCTTAACATGTTTTATATCATCTAGTTTGATCCAATTAGTGAAAAAAAAGTTTATTTTTATATTTTGTATGATTTATTGGAGCATATCGAATGGGACAGTCAAAAAAATTAGGTATGTCACAATTCGCCCATTTGCCGATGTTTATTATGCAACTACTCTCTCATTTCTTATTCGATCTCTCTAAAAATTGAGCTCCTTCGCAATTTATGTCCTTAAGATGCCGTCACAAATTTTCAGCAAGATTGACGGTTAAATGGCTGAAATATTGCGCTCCCAAAAGTGACGCATTTTGCTCGCGGCGTCGTATTTTTTAAGCGAATTTAATCTTCTACTTGAGCGCGCATCCAGAGTTTTCAAGTTACTGACCTGAAATAAATTACAACGCGGTAGTTGGGGTCTAAAAAACGGGGACTCTTTATAAGCGGATCGCGCTATAGCGAGACGACCGCTCTACCGCTAATCGTAAAAACATGGACATGCTATATATCCAGATACCAGGCGGGGGTCTTCAATATGCTAACTATGTACTAGATATTACCAGGTGACAGAGCAGTAGGCCTATTGTCTAACCTACCGTGGTGTAAAAACTGATAACTTCCCTGTAGGTTATTACTCTCCGGTACTGTATTACAGCACGGGGGGGTAGAACACATTGTATACATATTTTAGATATTTATATACCATATTGAGAACTGCAAATTATACAATACTGCTCTGATTACAATGTCTATAACATACATATATTACTTTGTTCAAAAAAAATATCTATCTATCTATAGATATTAAACTATGTATTAACACTCGCGATATATGATGACATATTGTGCTCCGTGAAGTCACTTCATGTTTAGTTAACAGATTGAAGGGCGACGTTATGCCAGAATAGAAGGCGTGAAGGATCTACACCGACCCTGTGCATGCTATGGGATCACACAGTGCATAATTAGAGTACATTTTTTATTAACAAATACGCTGCTCTATTTCGTGCGAAAAAATAGGTGTATTCTTTAAACTGATTGACAGGTATAATGAGAGGGTGGACTTTGTATTGTATATTCACGAGGCCTTGAGAATCGACAAGATTTGCTAAATTTTATTGCTTCCCAGACTATGATTCTTGATGTCACAATGGAGTGCCCTCTCGAAATAAAGTTTATTTGATTTGATTTGAGAGGTTGCTCCGGCCTTGTACCGTTATCACCTGCATTCGCCATTGTGCTTATAGAGTGGAGTGGATTGTATATGTTGCGTAATTACTCGCCGTCTATTCACAATGGGAGACATGTCAACCGACAAATAATGTTAACGGCGTACACAGACGTCCAGACAGTTAACTGTCAGACGCGATTAAATAGAGAAAATGTGTACTTAATAACTGTGTTACATACACGCAACAAATTGTTATTGTCATCTAAGCTGTGATCTTGCACAAGCAAAACATCGCAGAGGTGAGTTGCAAAACAGGAAAAATCAGCAAAAGATCTACATGTTATTTCTTAATTAGGCTATTGGCAATAAAAATTTAAATGAGCACATACCGGACGATTATTGCAGGGTGGGCCATGTTAATTAACTATAATAATTCAATTTCTCTGTATAAAAAATAATATGGCCTATATTCTATGCTGCGGTAACACAATGACCACATACCACTCACATACTGCGTATAACAGAATCATCATATAAGGTGGTGTAACAGGATCGTCATAAAGCGCGGTATATCAAGATCGTCATATAGCGTGGTATGACTAAATCTTCATTTACTGCAGTATAACAAGATCGTCATATACCGGGGTATAACAAGATCGTCATATACCACGGCGGTATAACAAGATTGTCATATATTATATATCGTGGTATATCACAGAATCATCATAGTGCCTATAGGCCCTATGATGATTCTGTTATACCACTGATCATTACTTTTTATTTCACTTTGAACAGTAGGAGTCGAAAGGTTAATCCGACGCGTCGTCAGTATTGGTGTCTGTCTAAAGTGTGGCCACGAATAGGGAGTTGTGCAATGATCACAGCATGCATGGATGACTGGTCAGCACATAGAACGTGTACGGGCGCTGTTTTGACGCAGACCGGCGTTATCAAAACCAAAAAAGGCACTTTCGGTTATTAGGTCGAATTTAACCTGGAAAAAACGGGCCCTGCACGAGCCGCGTTATAACCGATATCGCTGTGTAACGATTCGTGTTCTAACAGGATTCTACTGCAGTAGCAAATATACCGCAATACGCACATAACAATCAGAAATTTGGGCATAACCTCCGGCCCCTCTCTAGCTTTTTTTCAAGTCCACAAGGAGTTCATAGAAGAAGAAAAATGTTGATGGATTTTCATCTTTATGGCTAAAAATCTCAATTCTTAGATATTCCCACATTATTCTGTCTAACCGGCCTTAATGATGGCCTCCAGAACTTACTCATAGGGCAGTGAAATTGATATACTCTTTTGTGACACCATGTACGCCTACCTACACTGACGAAACAAAATAAAAACATTATAAAAAACATTGTATTGTATTTTTGCATTCATGACCTTTTGACCCTTTTCTATATATCAAGATTGTCTCTGTGATGATACCAGTCTAAGATTAACAGTCAATGTAGGATGCCTTTTGAATCAGGTTTAACCCTTTCACCACTGAAGCCCGTTTTTATGTGCTGAATGCCATAGCATTCAGCACATAAAAACGGGCTTCAGTGGTGAAAGGGTTAAATCTCATTTGAGAGTGAGAAATTTTCTGTGCAATTCATGTATTTTTCAGTGATTTATATGTACTTGGGGTGAAATTGGTTACCATGGCAACCATTGTAAAGTTTTAATGGCCCTCTGTAGGTAGTAGTTTTGAGTGGGGTTCACTCCAACATTGTGACAACTTTTTGGCCATTCCTATATCAGATATTGGCTGAGAAAGGTCTATTGCAGTGCTTACAGCTAAATGTTTGACAGCAATTTATGTACCACTTCCGATTAAAATTTGTTGCCAAGTACTGAAGATTCGATTAACATTTTGACCCTTTTATTTAACCCTAATGACTTTATTATCTTTCCAAGACAAATACTAGTCCCATGTAGAATGCATTTTGAATTTGATTGTTATCATTTTATAGGATAGTGATAGCTTACCTGTACATTTTACGTTTTTCTCTGTGAATTTCATGTAATTGGTGTGATATTGGTTGCCATGACAACCATTGCAAAGGGTAATTGGCCATCTGTAGTAACTCTGCATAGGTGTTTACTCCAACCTTGGGATTAGTTATTGGTCATCCCTATATCCGATTTTAACCAAGAAAGATCTATTTATATGTACACAATTGCATGTTTTACAGTGTTTTATGTACCATTTTTGATTAAAATGTAATGCAGAGTTGTGTAAGTTGCATGACCTTTTGACCCTTGTCATTACCTTTATTGTCACTGTGGTGCTTTAATATTAGCCGAAGACTAATACTGATCCCATGTAGGATTCTTTTTGAATCATGTTTGTGTCATTTTGTTGGCGAATGAGAGCTTTTCTTTGGAATTCATGTACATTTTAAAGAATTATATGTATTTGGGATAAAATTGGTTACCATGGCAACCATTGTAAAGGGTTATTGACCCTCTGTAATAATCTGAGAGGGACCCCAACCTTGTGAACATTTTTTGGTCATTCCTATATCTAATTTCAACTGAGCAATTTCTATTTAAATGTGTACAATTGCATGTTTGGCAGTGATTTATGTACCATTTCAGATTGAAGTGTGGTACCATGTACTAGAGTTTTGCATGACCTTTTGACCCTTTTCTTTACCAATAATGTCTATGTGATCCTTTTTCATCAGTCCAAGACTAACACTAATCCCATTTAGGATGCATTTTGAATCATGTTGGTAAAATTTATCGGATAGTGGGAACGTTTTCTGCTTTTTATGTATATACCAGTGAATTAATTGTATTTGGGTGATATTGGTTGCCATGGAAACCACTGTGAAGGGTTTTTTTCACCTCAATTAAATTATGATTGGTGTTCACCCGAACCTTGTGACCACTTTTAGGTCATTCCTGTATCTGATTTCAAGTTAGTCGAGCGAAAAGTCAAGTGAGAGAAATCTAAATTGCATGTTTAGCAGCAATTTATGTACCATTTCCGATTGAAATATGGTGTCAAGTACTGAAGTTTGATGACCTTTTGACCCCCCCCCCCCCCCCTCACTTCAATAGCATTAAAAGATGCTTCACTATGTGTCTTGAGATCCGTATTTTTCCGTGTGGGATAAACTGGAATCATAAATATCATGCATATGTGTGTTTTTGTCTAGAATAATCATATATGTTTTTGGGTATTGTATGTACTTATGATAAAATTGGTTGCCATAGCAACCATCCTGGAAGGTGATGTCCTTCAGACGAATTATATGGGTTGGCGCCAGCAATGTGTGAACCTAGACATGTAGTTTTGTATTTTCTAACCCTAGTTAGGACTATAACTGCCGATTTTCTTAAATTAGAACCACCAGAACAGGCAAAAAATATATTTTCTTCATATTCTGTAGTTGAGGGTGGTTGTGTTGTCATAGCAACCAAATACGGACTAGAAGGTGGCATAAGGAAGTTTGTGTCCTACCTTTCCCTAATATATATATACACTTCCTAATCTCCTCGGATGATTTGTAATTTATGGCGAAATATTGTTTTTCTGTTAGGCCTAACATGTTTAAAATGCAAAAAATGGCAAAAAAGTTGAAAAGAGTTGAAACGGGTTTATGAAATATGCTAAGTTGTACTGCATCTTTGAGTAGCATTTACTCAAAACTCCGATTTTTAATTAGAAATGCACTTTATCTTTTCAATTGGCTGTAACTCCGATAGTATTAGAACGTTTTTCATGAAATTTATACCAAAATGATCAGGACAATGTGTGCTTTCTAGAACGGCAAAAATCTCAAAAATATTTTTTTTCGCACTCAGCCTGATTTTGGGGTGTTGCGTCACAAATAATGAATATTCAAATTTAGAACTGTTCGTTGTACAATTTGCTTTTTATTTTGTGTCAAAATCTCTGTTAGTTTCTTAATTACACAATCCTGAACTTTTTTATTATTATGTGTTTTTACCATAAAAACATGAAAAAAGTAACACATCACTGTAATGATTATACAGTGAGCACGCTTGTCAGAAATTTTGTCATGTTCTCCTCCATTCAAAATGTAATAACTTTTTAACGAATAAAGCTAGTGACCTGATTTTGGTGTCATATGATTTGTTAAAGTCTGCTCTATACAATGAATCTAAAAAAAGTACTGTTTGAAAAAATTATACCAGTCCTTAGCCTAGGCCATAGGCTATAGTACTATAGAGTGGTGGAGACTGAAGTGTATTTTCGCGCAGGGGGTATTTTCGCGCACCTCGTTTGTTTTTTGCCCTAGTTCTTAAAGGGTTTTGTGAATTTGTTTCCTGTTTTAATTTGCGGTCGTTGACAGGTGTTTTATTGCAGCGACGCCAGCGTACCGTATTTGCCGGCCTATAAGTCGCACTGGAGTATAAGTCGCACTAGGCTCAAGATTAGGCTCGAACCATAGACAGGTCGGCAGATATGACGCACCAGGCACAGAGACATGTCTGACGATATTCAAGTGTCAGATGTCAGTGCATTGACATTTATAGCAAGAGAAGAGGAGAGAGTCAATGTTATTTAATAGCCTGGTAGACCGATAATAAAAGTCTATAATAAAAGCGTTTAATATATTGTTCAATGTACGTGAACATAAAATTTAGTAATTTATTCGAAATTATTTCAATGCCATGTATGAAAGACTAGACGCCATTGTTTTCTTTTCTACCTCATTAGAGAGCTCCCACTACCGTAACTGACCCACCCTCACCAGGTGGCGATGTCGATAAACGGCATTGATTTAGGTGATAGCCCAGTGAATATAAATTAATAATACCAACAACTTGTAGCGTATTTGTTTTTTGGCGATTTTTCAGTCAATTCACAACCGATTTTCATGAAATTTAACAAGGGCTATTATCCCCCGCCAAACACTGTGAAATTTTCATTGATAAATATTGTATAGTTCAAAAGTTTGACCACCTGGCATGTAATTCAATTCATGGATTAAAACTATTTTTAACTTAAACAGTTTAATGGGTTTTTAGAGGGACGTCGTAATTAGAAATTTATGCTACTATATGTCGGAAGGTCTAACTTTTGAGCTATAGATTATTTTGTCATGAAAATTTCATGCTATTTGGCGGGGGTCCCGGTAATAGTCCTTGTAAAATTTCATAAAAATCGGTTGAGAATTGACTGAGAAATCGACGAAAACTTGCGCTACAGGTTAATGTGACTTCCACTATAGATGTGTTTATGCAGTAAATTGCTTGCGATTGTCTCGCCCCCTAGAGAATGCTGACGATACTGACTGGATGCAGAGAAAAATGGCTGACACACAAACGCAATCATAACAAACAAACAGTCAAGATCTTTCACTAAAACATCCTATCTTACCCAATTAATCGTAAATTAAATACATAGTTTTTAAGCATTGTGCATGCTAAACAATAGTAATTAAATAACATTCCCAAATGGTATTAAAACTGACATACAATGGCCTCAAACGATGATATGACGTTAGCGGTTCATGAACGGCAATCGCGTCATTACCGGTAGAGGCCACTCTAGATTTTTTCAGCTGTCCTCGGCCGAGTTGAAAACCATAGACAGTCGCACCGGAGCATAAGTTGCACCAGCCTTTAAAAGTGGTTTTAAAAATAAAAAAGTCGCGTCTTATAACCCCTAAAATACGGTATATAAAAATTGCGTCGTTTCGCGGCAAACTTTTTTTTCATCCGGCATTAAAATAGATCCTTTTTATTTTAGGTCCCAGAAAATGTCGATTTTTTTTGCTTCTAGAATTCAAAATCGGTTAAATTACATTTTTATATATTTTTTTGCAGATGGTTGTATCAGGTTGAAATAAAAACAGACATGTGCCGGGAGGAATCCTAAATCCATGTGGGAACAAACTAAATGAAAAATATATATGCAACATGGGTCTCCACGCTGTTACACAATGCGGTGCGCGAAAATACCCTCAACTGCACGAAAACTCCCCCAGAAACATAGGAGATTGAAATACTCTATGCTCCCTATTCCCAATTGACCCGGAAGTATATTTTTTTCAAACCGGAAGTGGCTCAGACGTACCAGTCATAATACGACCCACAATATTCATACGCGTCCTTTCTGTGCATGCTGTGGGCCGTATTCGGTTGGGTGCGCGAAAACTACCGCCATTAAAAAAAAAAGTTGAATCCAGCATGTAATTTACATTTAGCTAATAATATATCAAATTACAATAGTCTCAGACGTATGGTGTCAGTTGCCTATGGCTATGGCATGCCATGTATGCTGTATGCGCGGCAGCTGTACGTCTGAGAATAATTCGACAGACTATAGATCTATTATTAACTAAAATACGTGCTGGATTCAATTATTTTTTTAAATAAGACCACTAACTTATAAAATAAGCCATCCTGTACACTATTCAAGGTGTATTTCGAACATATTACCGTCCTAGGTGTATTTCGCAGGTTTTTACCTGTATTTCGGTATATGACCTGTATTTTTGTAATTAGCTGGACTGTCTTTTGAGAGGCGGACCATTTAATAACAGGGGGGAGGGTATGGTAGTTCTTCCTCACCAAATTATTCTTTTCCTTCCAACAAGAAAACATTATTTTCCTCCGTGATCAAAAACCAACAATTTTTTTCTTCAGAATGAGATCTCGGTCACAAATTATTTTTTTACAGAACATGTTAATGTTTAAAAAACCATTTAACTTGGGAACGGGCAGGTGTAGGCCTACAGTAACGTTAGCCTATTATAAAGTATAACATCAATATCAGCAACTAAACTGTCCACACCCAGAAAAAGATAAGAAACCCCGAAAAAGACCAAAAAAACCTTCATTTTTAATCAAATTTCATAATATATGATACTATTTTGCATTTGATATTCCTTTATATGTTTAAATATGTATTCTGTGTATTTTGATGTAAAAATACATGAAACAAATCGAAATAGGCCTACTACTAATACTAACGTTATCAGTTTCATTGTTAATAATTTAGATCTGGTTGGCGTATTATATACAGTGACGGTAGACTGAATCAAATATAGGCCAATATCAGGGGTCGAAACTAACGCTCACCCGTGGCGAGTGGAATTGTGTAAGGGCTGGTAAAGTATCAGGAGTTCACCAGCCCTGCTGGCGTGTGCCGATTTTAGTGCATTTCCATATGATAACTTCATTGCCATTTATTATTATAATGTTTAGTTGTTATCGGTCACTTCAGGCTCAGTTAGACATATCACAATGTTTGTTGATAACAGATAGATAAAAAAGCGAGGGATTTATCATATAGTTAACTTTATTCAGGCCTACACAACTCTTTATCTAGTCAACTTCATCAAGCTCCAGCGATGCAAGGTTGGTGTCAGTTACGGGCGACTGTACGTAGGTACAGGTACAGATACTCATAAAATATTCAGGCACAGGTGCAGGTACAGGTACTTGTATTCACAGAGTACAGGGGTACAAATTGGCGGTCGCCCTATCGCCCGTCACGACTATGATTAAGTAAGGATGACAATGCCGTCATAGTTAGCCGTCCTGTTGGCAACAGTAGAATAGGCCTTGAAATTCTGGCCCACCGTCTACAACACTGGCCGAACATTAAACAAGCACTGTGTCGGCGGCATCCACAGTCAGGTGTCTGTGTGGTCTTGATAGAGGACAGCAAGTCAACACGGGTCATTGAAAGTGGCCGAATGGTGGATGAACGTCGGCAAGACTGTTGTGTCAGCGTTAGATTGATAGTGTGTGTTGTGGCAGCATCACCTTCTCAGCTGGTCTCTTGGGACACCTGCCAAATCTCTGTATGATGTATGGAATGATAACGGAGGCAATATTTTTCATCTCATACGTGGAGACTATTAAATTTTGTTACAAAATAGTGTTTTTTATGTGTTATGCAATGAAGAACATAGCGCATTTATTGAAAACAAATATAATGGGTTATTTCAACTTCTAGTTTTATTAATAAATTTTCGAATGTAAAACCATCATGCTTATATAGCAATAATGACACTCATGCCGTTCCATATCCATGCAACGCTCACGTGCTACATGTAACATGTACGTCAATGAAGGCCAGAGCGCTCTGCACATGCCAGTCTATATATATCGGAGGGAATTTCACAGCAAACACGAGATTTTCGCTCAGTGTTTTTTAAATGCTGGGCCACCGTCAGACCTACTGGCCCAGTAGTAAATCACCATTGGGTCGACTTGTGGTGGGTGGTACACACACATGATCAGATCTGGGCTTAACAATACATAAAATATTCAGTGATTATACACAAATGTTGTTAATTACCTAACCAGCTAGGCCAATCCCATCTTTTTTATATTATTGTTTGTAACTAGAAATGTAACATTATTCTACAGAATAATGATTTGTTTAAGTAGGGCCTATCCAAATTTGCTTTCAGCTCCATGTAGCTTATCACTAGGTTACGATCGGCGGCCCGGTCGAAAAGTGATGTTGAAATTTTTATTGGAGTTACCGATGCAACTACATTATTTCGCAAAACAGGGCTACTATACTTCTAGCAGGGCCACCACGATTTCAAAGTTAGTGGCCCTGCTGGCCACCAATGATTTGCCATGAATTTTTGGCACAGTGTGTTAAAATAATAGCCCTGTTTGGAATAAGGCCAATAAACTGGACACTGTGGCATAATCAGTGATGCTTTGGATATGCTTGTATGTAACAAGATATATATGCATATCCTGCCTGACTCCCACACCCTAAGGCCTAAAAAAAATAATTCTTGGTTTGCGATCGCCGACCGACCCTTGCCGATGTTTGCAACTTATTAAATTTTATGCCTGTCAAAAATATAAAATAAAATATTGCCGACCATCCGTCGTTAAACTACGGTTAGGCTACTACAGCAAAAGTATTTGCAATCTCTTTACAAGAAAACGAGTCCGTTTATCGGCAGCGGCAAACCCAGCGATCATCATGTGTTGTTTGTTTGTTTGTTTGTTTAGGATAGCTAGCCTCGCATAAGGCTGCCAGGGCCTTGCGTCATTGTCGATCTGTCACTAGGCCTATCTCCCGGCAAGGATCGAATGTATCGCGTGTTTGTTTACAAAATGAAAATAGGAAACAGCTCACTTTCGACGCGCGCACGCGCACTGACCGCTGTTCATCGCGGCCAGTTAAGCGAAAACATATCCCTGGGAAATCAGTTCCGTCCACATGAACTCAGTTCCATCCAAAGGTGTGCTGCTGGGAAATTAGATCCTCTTGCCTGGAGAAATTAGATCCCTCATAAGATAGCTCGTGATCACCATGCCAACGTTCCATTTTAATTTTAAATACAGTACAGGTACCTTGAAGTTTGATAACGTCATTTCATGAGGTCAGATATGCCAGAAGCAGCTAGGTCTAGTCTACAATTTCCTCAAGGTAATAGTATCTGAGGCAGCCTATCTGCTTTGGACAGAACACAGCGATCCGATATTTATAAGCCATGAGCGGGAAATTGTGTAGGTCTAGACTATTAGTTGGTAGTCTATTTAAATTCACGCAAATGAACGAAATAATTTATTATACAAATTTTGTTTATATAGTAAGCAATGAGAACGGAACTGAGGTGAGAACTGAAGAGGAATATAATTTTCTGATGGGACATGGTTTTGCTAGAACTGAGTAGTGAAGAGGGATATGATTTCCCGATGATGGGATATGATTTTGCCAGGCCAATGGGGATATGATTTCCTGATTGAAAACACATATGATTTTACTATGGGATATGATTTTGCTTAGTGAACTTCCTGTGAGCGGAACTGATTTCACGATGGGACATGATCAGCTAGATGATTTAGCTCTTTACTATGGGATATGATCTCGCTTTGTGAACTTCCTGTTACCGGAAATGATTTTTCGATGGGATATGATTTTGCTTGACAGCCCCCCTCACCAGTGCCCACTGCATGACGATGTCTCAAATGCTGATTATTAGGGGCAACCACTATGGCTGAACTAAGTGATAGCCATGTGAATCTTTTTATTAATTTTTAAACTGAAGAAATATCATAATAAAATCTTCTTTATATCAACAACTATTTCATTATTCAAATCAAATTAAACTACTTGTTTGCCACAGGATTCAGCGTGGCGTTCATTGTGAAAGACCGACATCCCAATATCCGGAAAAATCAAGCAACATGATTTCGACGGCATCTACAGTAGGCTATATATCGGAAAAGCATGCATGTGCTGATCAGAGTTGTGTAGCCTACACTCTACATCACTAACATGTGTAAGCCAGAATTTATAACATAGCGGTACACACGTGACAGTAGAGGGCCTATGCTGCACACTCTTTTGAAGTAGGCCTACTCTGATTGTTGCTCAATATATATATAATCGTAGTCAAATGTGTTTATAAAAAAATTAGGGTCTATAAGTATGGGTTTTTTTCTGGGAAGACTGATGTTATTGACTACGCAAAATCACAAGGTTCCACAAAATTAACTGTGACTGGGTAATTCGTGCAGATTGATTCTGCATGTGTCTGCCCATAACGATGTCAGCTATTTAAACCTCTCATTTCAATTCGGGGTTTTAACCTTTTAACTCTTAAACCGTATCCATGTTTGCAAAAAAAAGTAATGTAAAAAATAAAAAAATAAAATAAAATAATTTTCCCACCTACCCCGAATAAATATTAGAAAAAAAATAAAATTAAGAAAACAAATAAAATAAATTTGCTTCCCAACCTGTTCTATTTTCACAACCAATCGGAAACCAACAATTATTTTTCTTAGGCCTAATCTGAGGACTGGTTACAAGGCATTATACTCCCAGCTACAGAAATTATAATTTCAATTGAAAATTATTTGGATTTGTGAAATGTATGTCACGATGTATATATTAGAGTAGCAAATTTAAAGTAATTTATTTTTTGGAAACTGGTTACATAAATCCTAATAAATTGTACAGGAAAGTGCAATGTACAGTAGAACATATTGAAATTGAAATCCTCATAGATGTCTCAGTCAGCTCTCCCCGCATATTGTCGATATCACTATCAGTTCACAAAGGATTAATTAAGTAAACCCCGTGATTTGGCCGTCAATAGCCAGGCAGCGGGTGGCAACTTGTCCCCCTTTGATCTTATTCCGGGATGTTCATACAGCGGCCTAATCACTACCCACCCTGGCTGACATAACAGCAGTGTCCAACAAACACAGCCATTAAACCATTGTTGGTTTATTGTTGGCTCTGCGTCACCGACCCTGGTACAATGTTATAACAACCTTGGTTTGAATGTCTAATGTTTTCTGTGCATTAACCAGGCCAACCCGTGGTATGGAGTCAATGTCGGGTTATTGCTGGTCCTCGTCTAAGATGACGGCACAACATCAACCCAACATTGTTGTGATGTCTCGTGTTTGACGCTTCCACGTAACACTTGTTCACTTCCAATAGCATTGAACCAAAATTGGGTCAGTGTATCGTGTTTGCTGGGTCAGTCCCAGCACTGAGACAAGACGTTGAGCCACTGCTGTTTTAATGTTGGCCTACTGTCTATGTCCCTGGCCAAACCTTAGAGTGGCGACATTAGAGTTGCGTTGTGTTTGCTGGTGATGGCCGGCAACTAGGCTTACAAGCTTCCACGTGGCCTCAAAATAGGTGGTCCAATGTTGCATACCACAGCCAAACATTCAACTGATAGTGTGCATCAGTTAATCTGTTATCTTCAATTAATTTTAGAATTGGAAATAATATAATTTGTTATATAATACTCTAATAATATAAAGCATTATTAGCTGCAGTTTTATAACCACACATAAATTATGCGAATCCGGCAATACCGCTGGAGTACAATAGCGTTAAACCCACTGAATATGAAATTCGTATAGACAATGCTAAAAAGTCAACCCTCTTGTCAACGACTTTTTGTCACCAGCGACTTTTTTTACCTGGCACCAACAAGGTCGTTAGTGACAGGTTTCACTGTATATCAATCGCTTTTATTGTCAACAACAATCAATCATCCACATATATGTCAGTCTACACTCAATCTTAGTGTTCTGTCTACTGGTCGCAGTGTAATGTCAGTGATTCCTAGACACTTCGTACCATGTACAGCTCGTAACCGACCAACTCGTACCATTTAAAAATCCAAACCTACCAACTTGTACCATTTTTTCTACCAGCTCGTACCATATATCTACAAAAAGTATAGACTGTTGAACATGCTAGGCCTATTATATATATGGTTGATTCCCATGGAACGCCCCTAGAGCTGCTAGTGTTTATTAGAATAAATACAGCATTTATACATTTCAAGGTACTATATCATTTATGCACTTTTTTTGTTATTTTCAGATGTCAGGAGGAAAGGCAGCAAATGAAACCCCAACAACTGGAGCAATTGATAATGACAACAGTGTAATCAGTAGGGGATTACCTTGGCCTGGCTATGACACCTCCTTGCTGACTGTATTGGTAGTCAATACTTTACTGACACTGATATGGGGATGCCTCCTAACAGCATGTATTATGTGGACATTATCTCGTCGTTCTAGACACAAGGAGGAGAGAGACAAGCTTGGAAGCATTATTCAGACTCAGTACTGGGAGCATGAAGAGGCAATAACAGACACAATTCGTATTCTGACCAAAATGAAACAAAATACCCTTTTTCGTGATGTTTCAGAACTCCATGTCTTTGCTTATAAATACAGAGCAGAAAATGGAACTCTGGCATTCAGAGATGAGCTTAAAAGTGATATACGAATGTTTCATTTTTTGCCTGTTCCACCAAATGGCCCTGTGCAAGTAATGAAAAAGCTTGAAAGGTTATTTGAATCTCTTGTGTTGCAGCTGCCCTGTCACGGAAAATGTCCTGATAATGTGGCAAGTGCATTCAGCGGCACTTTACATATGTTAGCTTATAGCACTGCACTTTTGTGGTGTGATAGCAAGGGACGTATGGTGAGAAACTTAGTCCATTATTTTGTTGGACGCAGCTCTGCTGAGAGAATAGACAGCACTCTAATTGGTGATGATGAATTGGAAAGTTTAGTCTTGGCTCGCTTGCCATATGTTAGTCAGCTCCATCTTAATGCAGATCATTTTGTTATGCGTGAGGTTGATATTACTAATGATCTCAAAATTGATTTGCGTAACAAAATACGCTATGTAGATACTGTACTGGCCAAGAATTCAAGTATGTTACATGCTAAAGAGAAAAATCTAATAGAATCTTATTACACAGCCAGGGAAATTTGTGTAAAAAATTCTTTCATTCAAAACAAAAATTATGTTCAAGATATTGTAAGTAAAGTTGGAGAACCCAGTAAAGTTGGCGAATGTGTTATTCTTTTGCGTCATCTTTTGAGGGTTATGTGCACAAGCCGAAACATTAAAAAACTGGAGTTAGATGATAAGTTCTTTCAATTTTTGATGCACCTTCATGAAGCACTCTACTCATGGTCAGACACTAGTACTATGGTAGAAGTGATAGAGCGCAGTCGTTGTAATATCTTTGCCTACCTTCGGGGAATAACAGTAGACCAAATGTTAATTGACAAGGAATTTACTAAAGCTAAGCTGGAGCACATAGAGAAAGAACTTTATCGTCATCTTAATCACCTCACTTTGAGACAAGTACAGCGGGAGAAGGCCAAGCGTGGACATGGAATTTTGATTCGGGGTGATAGTGAATCTCGTAATCTACGGCCAGTGGAGAGTGAGTCCTCGATATACACTATGGCAATGTCAGCGTCTTCCTTTGCTGTACAGCGTCAACAGTCACTTGATCACAGTCGACTTGGTGACCTAGATTTAATGCATCATCAGTTAAGCATGGATCAATCGTCAATTGTTAGTGGGTCATCCATGTATGCCACTGCTGCCTCTATTTCATCAGGTGAGAATGCTCCCCTGATTGCCTGTTCTCCACCGTCACCACGCTCACAAGAGTCACCCAAACATCACCCTGATTGTGCTGATGAGAATACCAGCCTCGTCGAGGACCCTAATGAATTTTATGAAACTGCTGTATGACTATAGGGGTTGTACAGATAATTAGGAAATTGTACTCAGCCCTTGTGCTGCTAGATCTGTATATATATTTAGTACTTTACATACACTTTGATATATACATGTATATATATTATTGGCATTTAACCTTCGGAGCACTGAGCTAAGAAATTTAAATTTTCAGTCACTTGATGTTGTGTCTCGCTACCGCGACCCACAACTTCAAGTAACTGAAAATTTGTGTTATTTGTGAAATTTGAGTCCCAACATTTATCAGTGTTTTAAGATTGAAAGCATATTTTATTTTGAACAACTGGTTATACAGGTACTAACAAAAACACAGAATGTCTACTGGAGTCGACATCAGTGTTCTAAGGGTTAATTAGGTTTGCAACTTGATTGAAAAAATGTTTTAATCAAGTTGCAAACCAAATTAATGGCACTGAAATTGATCAAGTTATTTGTGATGCATTCTCAGTTCACGAAATACATTAATTAGCAATGTATCTTGTTTTCATGAGTGATCATATTTTTTCATCATTTAAGCTGGGAATTGCATTAGCAATAACAGCTTCCAATGAATTGAAAATAGAAATAAACAATGCAGCAGCAAAGGGTAAAAGTATATTGCTATATATTTATTTATGTCCTAAAATAGTCATGTTCCACTGTACTAATCATCACCTGTTCCATGTGAATCTTCAACAATTTTTTTGTTAAGACTAAGAGTGAATCTCAATTGTTCCAACATAACACTTTGTTTCTTGTTTTTGTTAAGTTATTTAATACAAGCAGTTAGCTTGTGAGATTGTACCCACTTCAGTTTACAATAATTATTGTTTATTCACAGGATATATTATGTTATGATGTCTGATATATGAGGTTCTTTGTTGCCAATTTGTATATTTGTTTTATTTACTTATAGTGAGCCCTGCTGACCTTAGTTTTATTTACTTTTTTTCATTCAGTCTACAATTTACATTGACACATCCAAATGGTATAGATTTTTTATGGAACAATTTCTTGTGTATATATATCAAACATTCATGTGTGGAAATACATGTGACTTTTCCATTTGACATTTTAAAAATATAAGAGTATGTTTGTAACATTCAGGAATATTATCATTGTATAGAGCTATGTATTTGATAGTATTGTTCCTTTGGTACTAAAGTATCATATCTTATTTAGTGGTAAAGATGATTGTTCCAAAGATACGCTAATGTTGATTATATAGTTGCATTAATGCACATGACAGACTTTATTGTACTTCTAAAGCGATTATATATGGATAATGAGAGTGATAACAGTAGATTTTGGTCACATAGCATTTTAGGACGGCAGTCTACTTTTAAGGATATTGTGTAACTATTATATTTATGTACTCATTTGTGCTATTATTTCTTTTATGCTTATTTATTATTTAAGCAATATTGTTTTTGTCTGCTGCTAAGTTGTAATCAACACTAAGTTATCAAAATGATTGTATTGTTTTCATGCTACATTGTACTTTGTTGTTGTAAAAAGTCTCTCTTTCAACTCTCACATTACATCCTCATCATGTCATCTATAGATATATCACAAACATCAAATTTGATTATCAAATAAGGAGAATTACATAGCTTTTCACCACATTATTTGAACAAAATTGTCCCTGGTATGTGTTGTGTATTTATATCTTACCATGTTGACTGTATTTTGATGCTCTATTTATGTGAAGGTTCAACGATATTTAAAGTAGTCAGGTCAATTCTAGTCATATTCAAAACTGATTTTAACTGTTTGCTCACATTATCTAGTCACTGCTCACAACTTCATTTGCGCGTCCTATATTGGTTCTGTTCATCTCATGTTCATCTGTTTTAATGGTTTAGCTATTTTTTGGTTTATATTTGCTGAACACACTCAGCAATTATTTATTTTAATCTAATTAATTGAAAATGTTGAAATATCTTGTACTCATGAAGAAAACAATCAAAAAATTGTTTTTGCTAAGAATCATACCATGCCAGAATTCAACAGTTTTATCTGATACAAGACTTCACAAGAATCTTCTAATTCATAGTTTTCTACTTTTCATTTCTGTTAATAAGCTGGTGGTAAAGCCAAACATAGGTGGGATAGACCACAGTGTATTATCAGCTGCAAAGATGAATACATTTCATGTGGTCTCCCAGTTAACTGTTTATTAACAGGCAAGTCTTTGTGTCAGTACATTGTATTTTGTCTGACTATGGTGACTTTTGACATCCACCAGATCATTATCACCATACTTTACATTCATTATTAGTTGAACACTTTACAATGAACTCCTTCCTGGTCATGTTTAACATTTATTTATGGTGATTTTTAGACGAGGTGTGTGGAACTAGATCTTCATGTAATTGACATGAAATGACCCCCATGTATTTTTTCTCATATTCATTCACATTGAGATTTGAAGTGCTCTCTCGATGCACATATCAAGGTGAATAAAAATGTCCAGATTAAATACTGACATGTAATTTACAAATGTATATTAAATAACTCAAACACATCCTTGTTTTGGTATGTTAAATTATATCATTTTCTCTTGAATCAATTTGAATCATAATAATTAAGCTATGTGGTGTTTTTATGTGTCAAGGGAGCTTAAAGTGTTAAATCAATGACGGAAATGAATGGAAAATATTTATCAAATATATATCCCACCAGTTTTGTAAGAAAATAGTGCTAAACATCGCCCAACTACTGATTTATGTAACACAGGATTAATGGGAAAATTGCACTCAATTATGTATTTGTGTACATATAGTACTGTACATATTATTGATATTCATGCTTGTTTTGAATGCAGTAAGTCCTTATTTATCAAAATGTCATAATGTTCATATTATATACTTGTTACAGTTATGTGATTTCGCTCACTGGTCACATAAAAGGGCATTGTTATGTTGTTGTTTCTTAAAAATGTATTACACTTATAATGTTCAGCTGATTTTTCTGTTTTGAGAAACTGTGTTACTCTAGTCAAATGTTTTTTTAAAACTCAAGTTGTTAGCCCGCCTTTTAATTTTAATTGAAAAAGGTGAGCTATTGCAATTGAAGTTCGGCGTCATCAGAGTCAGCGTTAACTTTTACTTGTGGGTGCGATAACTTGAAAAGATTTTCATGTGTCCTTCCCAAATTTGTTATGCATGTTACTAATGACCATTTCTCGGACAAGTTCAATAATGGCCTGAAAAAAATTCAAAATGGCCGATTTATTGCGATTTTTCGCATTTTGCGTCAATAATTCGACCTTGTGGTCACGATAACATAAAAAGTTTTTCATGTATCCTTCCCAAATTTATTATGCATGTTACTAGTGACCAGTTATCGGACAATTTCAATAATAACTGAAAAAAAATCAAAATGGCCGATTTTTTGCGATTTTATGTCAATAATTTGACCTTGTTGGCGCGATAACATGAAAAGTTGTTCATGGACCCTAGTCAAATTTTTTATGCATGTTACTAATGAGCAGTTCTCGCACAAGTTTAATAATGGCTGAAAAAAAGGCAAAATGGCCGATTTATTGTGATTTTTAACATTTTACTTCAATAATTTGACCTTGTGTGCGCGATAACATGAAAAGTTTTTCATTTATCCTGCCCAAATTTGTTATGCATGTTACTAATAAGCATATCGCAGACAGGTTCGATAACGGCTGGAAAAAAATCAAAATGGCCGATTTATTGAGATTTTTCACATATTACGTCAATAATTTGACCTGGTGGGCGCTATGACATGAAAAGTTTTTCATTTATCCTGCTCAAATTTTTTTTGCATGTTACTAATAAGCAGTTCTCAGACAAATTCGATAACGGCTGAAAAAATGATTGATTTATTCCAATTTTTTGCATTTTACGCCAATAATTTGACCTTGTGGGCGCAATAACTTCAAGTTCAATAATGGCGGCGGGCTATTGTCGAGTGTGCTCTTGTTATATTTGTTGTCATACAGATTGACATTTTGCAAATTGTTGAGTGGAGTTGAGCGGGTTAGTCTATACCAATTAGATATTCACTTTATTGGTATCTCTGCATATCAAAAATGTAAAATCATTTTTACATTATTGGAACTCATTCCAATAATGTTTTAATATGGTTCACAAAACGGATTCTGAGCGCTGTTTTTTGTGTCCATATAATGTGTGTCCCAAATGACTACCACTCACATCTTCTCAAATATGGCAAAACGCATAGGTTCAGCTTTCTGAATTTATTGCTGAGTTATTAGGATTCCCGTTGTCAATTTTACGACAGTTAGTGGTTCCAAATTTTTAAGCTCTGGGTTGAGCCATCAGTTTATACCCTGTAGATAGCCAATAGATTTCACTGAAAACATTGCTTACCTTGGGATCCAACTAGTCCAATATAATCTTAAGAAATTGTCACAATGAGAGTCTGAAACTGGGGGAAGCTGGCAGATGTTCTACTTTCCAAAGCAAATATATTATGATATAGATGCTATATTTTGCAATGATATATCTTGCCTTTGAAAATCTAACCCTTGGTCTTAATAGCATCTAGCACCACAGCCAATATTGTGGTAAAAAAATTCTTAGTGCTGTTGATCTACATCTTAGGCAAACCATTGGACGAGATGGCCTTCTCTGACCAATCACACACAGAACATCTAGGTCACTCATATCTCTGGATATTTCAACATGGACGACAGACACGTGACATTGATACAGTGCAATGTCAATGAGGCTGAACTAGATCTCAGGCTCATCATTGGTCGAGAAAGTCATCTCGACCAATCTCATGCACGATATCTGGGTCAGTCATATACTGAAGGGCCATCACACTTTCCGTGAGTTAGCTGATACTGCTATAAACTCGAAAGGCAGTATCTGCTTACTTGTAATGTAAGTAGAGCTGTGTTTGTTAATTGTGGCTGTGTATGTCAGTGTATACACACGATACACACCCGGCTCTAGGCTAACTGTGATTATGTAATACGTGAGGACTCGCCACCCTTTGACTTCTGTATTGATGAAATGATCAGTTTTTAAGAACCAACTGTACACAGACAGAAAGCCAGATGTGGTATGCCCGGCAAGCACAACTCACTGCCCCAATGCTGAGCTAGTGTTGGCCCAGTGGTTATTGTGAATCAATGCACGCGGTTATACAGAAACATATAGCAATGCCCGTTATATATAAGTTAACTTTTTCATTGCGACGACTTGACATGGAAAAAGGACAAAGTGTTGTGAAGTATTAACCCTTACACTGCTGCATAAAATTTGCAGCATGTGTGGTTTCCCACTAAGTAATATCTGGCACGTTTTTTCTTCAAAAAAACATCTGATGAAAAACTGATATTAAAAGCCATTATATTACAAAATCAGTCAGTTAGCTATATTTAAAGTGCAAATAGGAAGACACCACAAAACGAAGTGAAATTATTTTTTTTTTCGCTTGCACAGTACAGTAGCCCCCTCTGATACAACTTTCATACTTCCAGTGAACCAAAGTCGCATCAAAGGGGTATCAAGGCTGACACTGTGCATGCTATGGTTCTGTTAACACACATTACACTCTAACTCAACCCGAAACTCTAAGATTGATCGATAATACATTGCTAAATAAAAATTTAAAAATAAATATAATGGATGTACACTGTATTCTCAATGCAATATTCAATGGCAAACAGACGAGGCGGGCGTCTTCTATGCTGACCAAGATTGGAGTTAAACAGACAATAAGGACAACGCACGCACTAGCACAGATATTATCGTGAACAGCTAATTTCAAATAGTCGTATCTTCAGAAGAATATCGCTATCTGGTACGGTGATTTGAAGCTACCAGTACACATCTGCACACAGTGTCAAGATTGTGTCAATGCTGGCCCACTTCATACGTCGCTGTACCAGCCTTAAGCCAACATTGGCACAACATAATATTTGCTGGGCTGTATTGGCGGGAAATATATTTGTTTTGATTACAATTTTACATGGCCCATTGCTTAATATAAATATCAACTTCAGTTTAGTGCAAAAAAATTACTCTCAATAATGTTCAGAACCGCAGGGTTCTTGTTGTTATTTAAAAAAAAATTGGTGCCACACCTTTGGAGATAAATAAACTTTATACTTTGGAATTGAAAACAAATATCACCATGAAGTACATTTTTGTATATTATATATATATAGTATTTACATTCCCAATATTTAAGTTTCTACTGATCATGGTGATTGGTTCCATTATTGGATTGTTCTACTTGTTATAAATTATTAATTTAATTATACACATATATTATTATGTGATCCATCTGAACCAAATCAGCAGCATTTTACATTTCTATTGAAGTGCATAAATGACAAAAATTATGGAAGATAAGTCAAATTCCAAAAAAAAAATTTATCGGATAAATTGATAAATAATATTGTTTCTAACACAGCATAATTTTGATAAAATTGGCCATTTATTCTGACTGTTTTTTAAATTTTTGTATTAGTGATAAAAACATTTGAAAGTGGCTAAGATTGTATTTTACAGGTTTGACTTCTTTTATAAAAACTTTTTTTGAAATCTTTAAAATTCCATATTGGTTTGAATAATGGTTTGAAAGCACAGAAATAGTGCATTTGTTCTATTGCACAATACTGCATTATAACACTTTTTGAAAAATTATTGGAAGAGATGCTCTGATTATTTAATAACGAAAATTAATATCAAGGAAATATTTCTAAATTAAAAAACCAAAATTCATAATAAATTTCTAATCATTAGCATGGTCCAATGAGATGAGAATCAAATTGGTGTGATCTCATGTGTAGTAATTACAAATACATATCTGGTAATATTAGTGGCATTCAATGAATGTGATTGACTGACTTGTTTTATGTTATGGGCATATTATTTTATGGGACATTCTAGTTTTGATACACTCCATGAATAATTGTTTTTTATGAATTATTGACTAGACATAAATATGATCATTTTACATGTATGTCATCAATGAATCTTACAACAATTTGGTACTGAAAGTCTCTGAAATTGTAATTTAATGTACTATGCTACAATGGGAAATAATTCAATAATATTGAATACATGTATAATTCAATGTGTAATTGAATTTGATTATCATAAGATGTGATTAAGACAACATAAACTATTTGATGGTTTAATTGACAGAAAGCTCTCGATCATGATCAAAAATGCAAAAATATGTATGATTGAAAATTTGTTAAATTCTAATTCAGATCATTTTAATAGTATGTAAAATTTATTTACATTTAAACAGATGTATAATGCATTTGACAACATCTCAAATATAAAGCAGATATAAAGAGGCTTACCTCTATGTTACTTATAGACATTAGTGCCTTTCATCTGCCTTGAAAAATGTGCAATATATTACTGTATATTGACGGTTAGTAACTGCACCCCAATCTTTGCAAATTTACCTTGCGTCTGTTTCAATGGTTTTTAATTTCAGAAAAACTTCCCAATTTTAGTGTATATAACACTTCATTTTTGTGGTAGTCAACACTATGTGTGGAAATGAAAACTTTGTCATACAATATATCATACATGATCTTCTAGTCCCAACAGTTCAAAAGATACAGTAAAGGCTGTCGCTGGTGATTAGCTCAAAGGGGGGAGGGGGTATTTTACCAATTCCAGCATCAGTGGCAAATGTGTTACCAACCAAAAATTGTTCAATGGCCTCCTATTAATTGATTTCTGAAGAGTCTAGGTGTGGGCATAAAAGTGCATACAAAACCACCATCAGCTACCAGAGTATCACACCACAATAATCTGACCATGATTAACACCTGTACGTGTGTCGCACAGAAGTGCAGGTCCATTACTACATCAACTTAAAAGTTTAGTAAAATACTAGTACCACTAGTAGTCCTAAATACTAGTAGTGCCTTTTACTTTCGAGATTCACTTATAATTGAACATGAAAAGGTCTTTACAAAAATATTTGAGCATAGAAGTTTTGGACCAATAATAGTATAATTCCAGGAATAGAGACCGCATAACAATATCATTAATGGCATGCATTATATAGGAAACTACCTTTCAAAAATATTTTAGTTTATTACTTTATAATAAATCAGCCAAGCTCAAGCAACTGTCACACCTTAGGCTACAGTATTGGCATCACTATCGCTATGTGAATATTGTCATAGCTGTTCATGCCCTTGATCACGATGGCCTGAAGACAAGAAGACTAAAATTTATATACATGTTCATGGTCATCAAAACATACATGATTGTGTGACGTAATTGTCCGGCACAGCCAGGTGGGACGTCTCCCTACTATTCCCACCCTTTGTGAGCTACATACTACTATGCCCCTTTAGCATCCCGCTTCTCTGGTGGCTTTTTGGTTGACTATAATTTAGAAGCTAATGGCTTGTTTCCAACCGATTTCAGCTTTATGCCTTCATCAGGTACTTTGAATTACATTATTAGCTTTGTGTTTTAATATGCGTCACATACATATCTGATAATATCATACACTGTTTCAAGATAGAAGAGCAAATTATAACATCTATGAAGACCACCAGTTTATAACAGAATTGTTTTTAGTTTCAGTGTATGGCAGGAGTGGCCGGAGTCACTATGGATAGGGGTGCACTTAGTTTTCGAAAATAAGTGCATGCACTAATATTTGAACATGAAATAATTTTAAAACGCCTCTAAAACATGTGATTTTCACTTATAAGTGCATGCATGTTTATGCGCTGGGATACAGTACATTTATTAAGCCACGCGTTTCCACATAAACCAGTCAACATGACTTCAGGGTTCCCAGCCAACCTGGAAAATTAGTTTCAAGTTTTCCAGTCTGTGAAAAGTCTGGGAATTTAAGAAGAGTGCTTCAAATCAGGGAAAAGTCAGGGAATTTTATCATGTTCACTTGCCCGAAAGAGAAAGTGGTTGTGACATCAGTCTGTTGCTTTTTTGTAACCAAATTACATATTCACTGAATAATAATCATTGGCTACAGTAGCTTTTTGGTATGGAAAACTCTCCTTTTCTCTCTCTCTCGCTTGGTGTCTGTGGTGAATTTGACACATACCATCTACATTAAAAAGTCAAAAGGGAGTGGCACTAATGTTCACTGCATCATGGAATTTCAAAACTTCATCAGGAAAAATGAAGAAATTTTGTTTCCATGAAAAGCCCAGCAGTTGCCCCATACAGTGGCTTAATGCTGGGATAAAGTGGAATTTGATGACCCAGCTTTGAGCCATTACATTAATTAGAGTAATGAGGCATTAATACTGGAGGATGCCCAGTGTTGAATTTAGTTTGGGCTGGTTGCATTCTACTACATGTACACATATTTTTAATCAGTATCTGAAATAGTGTATGATAAGAGCACTTCTGATTCAATGTGAAGCAATATTAACCTTTTAAGCTCTGAACATTTTTTATAAAAACTTTAAAGGCCAAAGGGTTTTATTCAATTTGAAATCATCATAAATGGCTTCGTTAGCTCTTTCTGATTCATTTGAATACCTATGTTATGGGTCTACACGACCATTAGAAATATTTTTATTCTTAATGTGTGGCGATGGACTTTAGACGTCAGAATGTGACGTCTAGAGAATCAGATTGTTAGTCCGTAATGACAGACTATGTGTGCAATACAGAGTCTGTAATCATTGACTTCGTAAAGACAAAAACGGTGCGCGGACGGTTGATTGCGCAATGAATTAATGCGTCATTGTTTTATCAATGATTTTTATTTTATTTTGTAATGACAGATTTATATCTCATTGGAATAATGCCTTAGCGTGGGGATTTAAACGCCAGTCTTTATAGGTGAATTTATTATTCGGATAGGTTTACCCTCACATTTTTCATGAAATTCTTGATCCTGGTGTACGCTGTCTACCAGCATACAAAACCAGAGCTTTTGCTATGCTGTCCATCTCTGACGCTAACCCATCTGATTGCGTCAAACTCTGACTTGTCTATTGTTTGGGACAAAATTTGACCTTGGCAACACACTTGTCCACCTGTTCTGTAATCTTCTCCATAACTGCCAGCATTTACCTTTTCTTTGAAAAAAACTTTACATACAACTATTAATTAACAGAATAACTTAATATGTATTACATTTAACTTCAATATAGCCTGTTTTTACCGTCTCGCAAATTAGGATGTTGACCCTTAAAGTGCTAATAGTTTCTTGAGGCATTAGTTTTTGTTCAAATTGGACATATCTAAGTAATTTTCAACCATTTAGATTGTCGTTAGCGACACAACAAATTGGCAAAAATTTGATTTTTACATCATAGGACTTTAAGGGTTAACCCTTTAACCGCCGGTGTCGCATATATTCGGGTTTTCATTTTTTATTAGCACATTACGTACCACCTTTTGAACATGTTAAAGAAAAAATATGACATCAATCGGCAATATTTGAAAACAGTTGACTTCCATTTTGTCAAATCTGAATAATTTTCACTCACTTGAAGTTGTGGATCGCGTCAGCGAGACACAATTTCAAGTGGGAGAAAATTCAGATTGAATAATTTGGCGGTTAAAGGGTTAAGTCGACCATCTCGATCCTACAGGCATGACGGGTGATCACAATATCTTCATGTATTACATGTGGCTTGAAAATCAGTTTCTACCGCGAAAAATCAATAATGTCAAATCATTTATTAATCAACATAAATGTATGTTACAATTTACGTTTGGCTTAACTTCAATTTAGCCTGTTACATCTGTAATATAATTATTCATATTTATGCGATTTATTCACATTGGGATGTAGATGGTTAACATGCTGAACAGTATGGCAAAAAAAGCCAACTTTAACGCTCCACCATACATCCTCAGTCACTGGTGAACACATGTCCATAATCAGATCTTGGTCCATTGGCACGACATGCCTGGTTATAAACCACACGTGGAGTAAGGAAAAAGATATTGTATATTAACAGAAATGTTTCTGGTTAGAAACTGCAGTTTGTAAGCGTCAATATATGGTAATTCATTTCCACTCATTGAATTCTTTTGTTCTCCTTCAATAATGCATTTCCATGTACATATATATTATTGGTATGATAATCAGTGTTTTTTCTCTTCCACCAACTCTCACTAAAAAGTTGTACGCAATGATATTCACACCACTCAAGTGGTTTGTTTCACACATTTGATTTCATTAAACCTATTTTCACTCATAGCTAAAATTGCGAACTTTTTTAGAAGTCTGAAGAGATGCTTAGATTTATGTATCACATGTTTTCTAATAGTTACAAATCTTTTTACCTGTTAAATATTGTGCTCATAAATTGTGTGTTGTGGAAATTGTAAGTATGGCAATATATTCAATAGTTTATAATAATTATATATGTTTGTGTACACAGCTACAAAATATTGTCATGAAGACATCATACAATCATAATATAACTCAGCTGCAAAAACTTTTTTTTGCACGTATTCCATTTAAACTGTATGTACCATTGTGTGAATTGTATCTATGGCATGTGAACTACGTGTAGATAATAGTTTGATGTTTTTGCGTACTATGCCATGCAATACTCCTGAAGCCACCGACTAGCTCATCACTGCATCATTATGTACTGACTCAATACTCAATGACAACAATTTCATAATGAAAAAGGGATCTTTCAAATTTATTTCCTTTCAATATCCTCGTTTGAGAAAATTATTTACATCGTTATTATTTTACTACAGTGGTTGAAACTTTAATCATATGCATATCTATTGTGTCATATCATTATTAACCAGTGGTAATTTTATGTTCAATATATATGTAACAAATTAAAAGATTGGCAAAATTATCTATATTCAAGTGGAAGAAGTGTGTTTTCTTGATACCAAATATAAATATAATTTGAAAAACCCCTTAACATACAATCATTACTTAACTGAATAACCTAATATATATTACATTTATTATATTTTAACGTGCCTTTTTAACAATGTGGGATTTTACACTTTTAATTCATGTCACTTTGATAATGATGTGAGACTTGAGTTAAAGTGAAGGTCACCATAAAAACATTTTCTAAACCATAAAGATCATTTTGTACACTTCGCACTTGCACAACTGAAGAATATTCATAAAATAGATATGTAAATGTATTATTATTTTTGTATCATACCATGAATGCACATGAGCTGCAAGTTGCTACTTTTATTGTAGGCCTACAGTGATTCATCTAGTCATTTCTAACATGGTACAGCTCCATGCTGCCCATCATTAGCTCTATGCTGCCTTTATGAGGACCATGCTACCCTTCTACTATTCAGAAGGCGTCATGCCCCTTTGAAGTATTGATACATCTCACTCAACGATACCCAATCCAAGCCATCACTGAACTTGTGTAAAACACCTTGCTAACTGGTGTTGTGCATTCACACCTATGCTGTAATATCTGATGATGGCCGGTTGCCAGAGGTGCATGATGAAGTGCCCCAATGATGGTGGTGCCATTCTGAATCCTATATAAAACACTGTCTGTTTAAATGGCACATTATGATTAATGTAGAAGATTTTCAGCTGCAAGCAGAATCATTTTCAATTTAAATTTGCACTTTGTTATTAAAGCACATGCATTGCGTTTTTGCAAACAGTAGTTTTTTCTATCGACCTGGTTCAATCATAGTAGTTTATTAATTGTGTAGTTGTCGTATGCCAGTACTAGAAGGAACTAGACATATAATATAGAAATGTTTCTGATAGTTATATTTACCTTATTGTGATACAAGACGAACATAGAGTAAAACGTGCCATAGAAGTAGTTTGTATGTCAGATGTAGTGATGATTTTAATGCAGGCTCCCATGCTTGAATTTTAGCACTGCTTTTTAAATTATATTTGAAAGTTATGGAGTTTGCCTCTAAGTATCCACAAAGTATATCTCAGTATGATGTTTGTCAGAAAGGTGTGTACATTCCATTTTATTAAGTAACTTTATACTTTTTTTAATACTATATGATGTTTTTAACACTCACAGTATTCCAGCACTTGTAAACGTTTTGCACTGTTTTTTTTCAGCACAAAAAATATAATGAGTTTTAACTTTTAAGTTGGCAATTATAGGTCAGCCATTTCGGACAACAGTTGAAGAATAAAAGGTTTTTGGTTTGATAATTTTCAAATAATTTTCTTAATACATGTAAGTGTATCGCAATTTAGAAGATTGTTGTTTCTATTAAATGTATGATGTTAAGAAATTTAGATAGTTGTATTATGTACAAAAACTGGCCGAGCTAGTTAAATTTGTGAACGGAATGAAATCTATATTTATTTCAATAAAATTGGTTCATTCATTCAATTCGACTAAACTTTGTCTTCTGGGCGAAATTTTAAAGGCTTTAATTTTTTTTTAAATCAATTACAATTTATAGATTGAACTTTCTGCTTTGTAGTTTTCTTGTAGCACTCTATGAAAGACTATCGTCCCCTTGCAGTTTGAACCAAGGGTCTCTTATGGCTCTTGAATTCTGGTATCGGTTTTTGACTGAAAAGATGTACAGATATGTGGTAATCCTATTAGTATTATAGTTATTACATTGTTTACATTATTAATAAAGACGTTTGTTTACCTCTATTTGTTGTTCAGCTTGTCTCTTAATGATTTGTAAATCTCCATAGTCAGTAGTATGTAATAATATATGCAACCTAATTTACATGGTGTAGTGTTCCTACATTCCTTTGACAAATATTTTTTAGCAAATTATTTATTTGTAAACATCACATATCTCGTTATTTTTAGATATTTTTTTATCGTTGTCATTGATATCTGACAGAAATAATATGCATCATGAAACCTCCACTCGTGAAGCTTTCATTTCTACACGTCTTACATGCATGGATGAAGCCGTTCCACAATTTATTTTTTAAACCTTTAAGCACTGAAATCCTAACACATAAAAAAAAAAAAAAATTGCCCGCATTGCGGAAGTGTGACGCAAATTCGGAGTTTTCAAAAGTGTTCCATTTAGATAAAAGGCTACATGACATAGAATGTGAATAAACTGTTCAATTTGGGCATTTTTCTCTTACAATTTAACTCACACCCCAAGAGATTGCAGACACTATTTCCTTTATTCATAATATTACACTCACAACTTTCCAATTTAGCCATTGTATGACTACAGTTTATTTCAAGGTCATATCAAAGATATTTGAAGGTCAAACTAGAATATGTTGTGTAGTCGAATTGCATCATAACAGCTACAGCTGCAATTGTAAAATGTGCAAGCACCAGCGTCTCATAATATGAATAATATCAAGTAATTAATAACATTGTCACTATTCTTTTGAGCTGTAGTAGGCCTATAACTATATACACCGGGATGTTTATTATATTTTTGTAACAGAATCCAAATGCATAGGTCACATAGTATGCTAGACCTTGGTGCACAAGGGGACAGATTTAGCAATCCGTAGACGATTTCGCTCTTATTATTCGCCTTAGCCAGAGATTAAAAGTTTTCCAACGGTATATGATGACTGTTGTTGTTTCCCTGTAGAGGGTAAACTTATTTGTTGCATTGCAGCTGTCCTATTATGTGAAATATAAGTAAGCAGAAGCTTGTGTCTTTCTATTGAAAATAAAATAACCGCGGCGTCGGATCTTGTGAAAAACAATAAGATGCCCACATCCAATTGGAGTTGCGAGTGTTACTTGTATATCACTGTTTATATTAAACTTATATTCATATGATTTGTATTCGCATTGTAAGAGCTATTTCAGTATCTGCAAACTTGTAAAATAAGCAGATACTTGGTTTTGGCTGTGTGCAGAAGTGTCATAAACCCAGCTAACACGAAGCATTAACAACGAGGCAATCTTGTTTTAATGTTGTCCCGGGGTCTCCCAGCAAACACGACACATCCACCCAATGCTGGATCAATGTTGTGTCAGCGTCGAAGACGGTGGACCAACATTGTACCACGACTCACTGTCCAATGCTGCTTAAATATTGGGCCAGCGTTGTCGACAGTGTCCTTGCTTTGACCCAGCATTACGTTAGTGTATCGTGTTCACTGTGTGCATCACAATCGTCGCGAGCTTACCAAACACGGTACCGTGAATAGGTAAGAAAAAACAGGCCTAAATATGATCCAGAACACTTCATTTGAGGCCTCACATTTTTTTCCGGGGGGGGGGGGGTGAGCATGCCCCCGGACCCCTCTAGAACACACGAGGCTGGCTGTGGTGTTTATAAATTCTTGAAAAAATCAGCGGCGCCCCCCCCCCCGTTTGTCAATTTCTGGATCCGCCACTGGGGATCCTATACAGTACTTAATATTGCGTTCTGCGCTTGTCTGTCCAACATGAGACCTGTTTACTTACATTACTTACACTCAATGATAAAAAGCTACAGTGGACAATACAGTATAGCCCCTATACATGTTGCGTCAATGATTTTTAAAATGTGAATTCTGGGTTGAGTTGTCAATCATGGTCCAATTCAATCAACACTTGAGACACTATGCCTTATATTGCGGTGCGACAATTGTTGCCCCGTTTGCATAATTTGTGTCATGTGGACAGTAGAGTCACCATGCTTCGTTACTCATTACATGCCCAGGTCTATAATCATAAAAAAATCGGTGATTTTATTTTAGCTTAATAATATGACCATATGATGTAAACATGTTCATAGACTAGAACTGCAAAAAAAAATTATATGCGTGTTGTTTACTTACCAGTTAGGCTGGATATATAGAGACGAAATTCCCTTATTTCTTATTTTTGACATGGTTGTCAATAATTAGAAATCAGGAATGTTAAATTTTGAATCAAATGTGATCAATTTACCTTGTGTTGTTTGCCCAACTGTCCGTGTGCCGTCACCATACTCCAGCATACCCAGAGAAAAAACGGGTTATGTAGTTTTTAATGAATTTGAGTGGAATGGTCTGAAAGTGTCTGAAGGTAATAATTTGAAAAATAGAAAGTTCCTAGAAGCTATAGCGTCTCATCTTAATTTGTGAAATTTAACAAATTTGGTGGTTTTGAATTTGTCTCTTTTCAGAGCCACCAGGATGCGTTGTGGTGTTTAAATCCTATCTGTTATTTTGTCTTGTTGTTTTGATGGTTTGTGAATTGTGTATTTGAGTGTATGCTTGTTTTCTTGACGTTTTGTGAGTTTGTGTTTGTTGGTGAAAATTATTAATCTGTTATCTATAAGTGTTCATGTGAATGCGTGACATGGCTTGTGAATTGTCACTCACTCACCAACGCGGTGACACGTTGGTGAGTGACAACGTGTCGTGGTGACCTGCTCAATGATGTGTTGGCCCGTCAACGCCAGCGTTGCCCCAATGCTGGCTTAGTGCTGTTAGTACTGGACTGACATTGGCACTGCGTAGCCACACTGTGATAGCGTTCGATGTTTCCATATCTCTCTCACTTGCTGCCAGCGTGTATATGATTCTATGGATCATAAAAATCATTGATTGGAACCGTTTTACTAATCAGCTCAGGGGCGTAGCCAGGAATTATTTTGGTGTACGCATGAATTGCTTTTATTAGTATATATCTTAATGTCAATTTGCTTGTGAATATGTGGCGAGCGCAGCGAGCCGAATTCAGCAGCTGGGTGTTTGGGCGGCGCTGTGAGCCCCCCAAAGGATTTTTTGTTGTTGGTTGTTTCTGGGTGCACTTGAGATTAATTTCTGGAGACATAATTCAGCTGTTAATTGACCACCCCGGCCCCATCTCTTGATCCGCTAATGCCTCCCCCCGAACTTTTTCGTATTTCCGACTACTTTTAGATGCAGTTTCCTTGTACTTGGCAACATGATTCACTATTATATTTTTGTCTCGTGTCCAGTAAACACAAAAAATTTGTATATTATTTGTACAACGTCGGCCCAACGTCTTAGACACTAGTCTAACATTGTACAAATGTTATATAAATGTTTTGTGTTCCCTGTGGTGTTTGTAAACGTTATTCATTTATTATACATTTTATCTGAGACTGTAGGTGAGCCTACTAACCATGATTTTTGCGAGCATACTTATGCCCATCAGTGGGAATTTCCCTCCACTACAAAAATTATTCAATGTGAAAATAACACTCAATTTCTTAGAATGTTTTTTTTTAGGCTGGGCCAGGTTGTATGCACGTGCGTACATGCTGGCTATGCCACTGCAGCTTATAGATACTAGCAAGAATCTACACTGTATAACACACCATCTTGATATCAGTGATCAGGTATTGTGTTTGTATACTGTAGATCTGGTAAATTATTAGGCCTATTATAATAGCACTACCTATCATTGGTGATCGATTTGAGTGCTATGCAAGTCCGGACCCGCCTGCTATTGATGACGATGATTGAAATCGTTTTGCTAATTACCATTAATTTGTATATAACAATACCGCTGTCCACTGTCACCATCCCAACAAACTCTGGAAGTTAAAACAGTGCTGATTAAACGATGGTAGGCACGTGTCGTGACCTGAGGTAGACCCACTGTGAGGTAGACCCAGTGGATTACACCTACTTGTGATAACAATGGATAAGGGGATTCGTTGATTTCACGGCTGAGTAAGTGCCATTAAAACGTGACATTTCAGCTCAGTAACTATCAGTTAGATCTAATTACAACCGATTTTTTTTTAAATCACAAATTCGCGAAAATTGAAACACGCGAAAATTACCAGATCTACAGTATATAACAACAATAACAAAGGGCGGGGGCCCTGTTGAAAGCCGTAGAATAAATAATAATTTCACTTCTACTTTTGTGATATTAATTACATTGTAGTCCTGTAAAATGATTCTTTGTCAAACATTTTTCATTAAGTGCAGTACTTTAGAATGTGTGTAAAATCAGCAAATGATGGGAATCGAACATATAATATTGATATGATGAATAGGATATAAATACATAGTACCGGGTGTATAGGCCTATACATATTTCCTTTTCATGATAATTTATTTTAGAACATAGATATACATTCTCTGACACATCTGTAGCTGATATTTTGCAATGCTGTTGACAAGCGTCAAGGCCCCTGGGCCTCTTGTTTAAAAATGCTACCAAAATTCAAATTAGCCGCCAGAGGTCAACTCCAATTTTTTTTGTGTGCACAAAAACTCAACACCAAGTCAGAAATTATTCACATTTTATAATCACATTCCTCACGATAAGGAGATGTGCAGGTGACTTTTTCAAGTTTTTTTAAAAGATGCTACCAAAATTCAAATTAGCCGCCAGAGGTCAACTCCAATTTTTTTTGTGAGCGCAAAAACTCAACACCAAGTCAGAAATTATTCAAATTTTACAATCACATCCCCCATGATATGAAGATGTGCAGGTGATGACTTTTTTAAGGTTTTGCAACCGATGCATAATCACCCAGAATCTGATTTCGGCTATGCATGTCTCAAGTATTGCGTCACGTATGCAGACTGATAGTCATGCACATACATAAGAGTAAATGTTCTCTCTTATGGATCTCTGATATTCAATAACTCAAAAGTATATCTGAGTGTCGTCCGAATACAAATGGTATAGCACACCATGACGCCGAGAAATGATTGTCAAAGCACACATAAATTTTAATATTATTTTTAATTTATTCTAACTCAATCTCACAGTCAACTTTCTGTAGGTATATTCAGTTAATGATTTTTTTTTATTCTTGTTATAATTTCTCAGTCATTGTTTTTTGACATCCTCCGAGATCAACGGCCGAAATATCCACACAGTAAGTCTCAGACAAGTATAATATGGAACAATTATATCCCTGAACATTGATTCGTTTCTTGTCTGTGCCAACCCATCCAACACGAGACGCCGACTCGCTGGAGCGGCATGTCAGACACCGGTCTCCCAGCATTAAACCAATATCGGGTCAACGTCTAGTGTTAGCGAAGTAGAACCGTGATTTTATTAGTTGCATGATAAGTGACATCTAAAAAATATACACAATGTTCTTAGGTACGGTACGGTACCAAAGCAGACATTTGCTCACAGAGCTAGTTGAGTCACAGGTTATACAATACACTAACTAACTACCTGACTACCACTATGCTATACCTTTATACATATCAATACATTACAGTGTTGCCAACATTCTTTGATTGATAGGCCCTATAATTTCAATTTTATACTCAAAATATCCTCAATGCATTAACTTACAGAATCGCGGGGTTCTTGTTATCATGAGAAAACGAATGGCATCTGGTGCAACATTCACACTAATGCATAACATATATTCTATACAATACAAAAAGTTCGATTGTTGTGTAGGCTACCTGATGTTGTGGTTAACGCTACGTACTGCTGTCACGTCAAAGTTATCCGTACCCAGGTTTGGGAGAAAGACAATGTTTCTTCACCGTCCACTCCGACTCCGAAATATTAAGTTGTAATTGTGTGATTTGAAGGCATGGATCTGTATTCCATTTACTTAGTGCTATACGCCTAATTTAGGCTACTATAGTACCAACATTATTTTATTGTAGACCATTACTCTACTATAGGCTATAGCCCTACTCTACTCTACTTACTGAAATTGTCATATATTTTTTCTAAATTGTATTAACTTTGGCAACATCATTTTGTTCCAAAGGATTATAGGCATTGATGGTATCGATCTTCACGTATTTGTTATATAAGCCTTGTTAGCAGCCCGCGAATTCTTGTAGACGGGCAACACTGCGACAGTCATTATAACACTGGCCATGCATAGCTCGGTAATTCTCCAAATTGTTTGATATACCCACCATTGCCAATTGCATATGTGCTCGTTTTCGCCCAGTTGAAAAGGAATCAGGAAATTGTACATTCCCAGCAGCGTGTGTAATAGATAAAGTATAGCTGCACAAATTGTGATGCGTAAAGCCATGGGCATCTTGTTGTGGTTTCCAGTGGTTATTTTCTCAGTATGGTGAGATGACAAATGGTTGTTCTGCAGTGTAACATTATTCAGGCTAGGATTTGATGACACTGTAGACGGAGACATATTCGTGGAGCAGCTCTTATGCTGGTCAACGACAGCAATTTGCAGCATTCGCCTGTTTTTATACAACCCTATGTACAGTCTAAATGTTATTATCAAGAATCCAATTGACATCACTATTCCAACGACAATAAAGTAACAACCACAAAGCTGCAAGAGCAGCTTAGTATTGGCGTATGCAGCGACAACGAAATCTGATGCAGAAGTGAAGATAAAATTCAAGGTGACAAAGACCACAATGACCTCCTTGGAGAATATTTGTCGAGGGAGATGTCGCATCCTGGTTACTTTATATAGAGTTACCAGCAAAAGGTAGAATGATGAAGTCAAACAAGGGTGTCCGATGTGAAAAAAGAAATAAGCTAGCCCAATGGGAAAAATCTCATTGATATTATATCCATCGACAAAGAAAAACAAGCTTCTTGTAAGTCCAAATATTGTCATAAGTGATGTCAAAATTACATAGAGTGGCACTGATGGTATAGTGTGTTTCTTTCGCAGAATGAGAATCATGTGGACAAACGCAACACATGTCAGTATGACAGACAATACTCCTGTAGTGTATACATGTACATTCCATATAAAATAGTCTCTTTCACGGACAGCTGTCAGGTTAACAATCCTTTCAAACATTGTCAGTCCGCCTACCCGCTTTTTCAGTGATTTATATCAGCTGTTTTTCACTCTAGGCATAGAGTAGTAGTCATCAACTATTATTTTGAGAAATATGATAATTATTACATCTTCCAATGCTAACATATTACCTCTTGAATTACACCTGCTCATACCTAGCGCGGTCGTTAGGTCCAAGCAGTTATGTTCGAGTTATGCATGCTGTGAGGAAATGCACCAGGGTATAGTCGGTGATTTGACTGAGCTCTGGAGCTGTGTCCATCTAGCCTACCCAATAAAGGTGATACACTGGGCCAGCGTGGTTTAATGTTGGGCCAGCGTCGCAAACGCTGGACCAGCATTAAATAAACATAACTCATTGTCTGGCTCTGTTGGATACGGACATCGTCCAGCATGTGACACGCAGCCAGTGCCATTAGCTTCATAGAGAATAACGAGGTCTCTAATTGAATGTTATTGATTTATTATAGGCCTACTGGTACCTATTAACACTACCCCAGACTATTTTGTTCAGCCTATTACCATCACTTATCTCACATTGTAAATGAAAATATCGACATGTCTGTATAATACAGCATATATAATAACCATTATATGATAAATGAATACTTATCAATTAAACATTACTACTCGTAAAAACAGTGTGTAGGCTGCATTATACCAGAAATACATATATATATTGTATTCCGGATTATACTCAATAATGCGTCACTTGCTGTGTGATTACATGCGGAAAGTATAGGCCTGCATCACCAGCCTCTAATATTTGCTATAATGCTCAACGAAAAAATAGCAATAAACCATGTGCTGACGTTAGAAATTAGTCATTCGGAAAATAATTTTGGTGTGAAAGTGTAAACTTCACCGAACTATATGCCTAAATCTAACAAAGTGTGTCTTTATAATTATATTTTATTCATAATAATTTTTACAAATACAAAATATAAGTGCAAGCCAAATTGATCATATAGACTATTATATGCCTATAACTTCATATTATCCTACGTTCGCGAAGCATTCTTCAAATGAGTGAACTTCTTTGTAAATAATGCTGATCATGTATGCATTCGATAGTTTGTCTTGCAGTGTCTGGGAATATAATTATAGTAGCTAACATAGGCTAAATTTGGGAGGTTAAATATGTTTAAAACCACACAAGTTAAGTCACATACTGAATTATTACCCATCCCCGATATCATCGAGATAATATTTGGCATTCCAACCCAAATTGATTTAACTCTCATTAAAAAGTTTACTGATAAAATATGCATCCTATCCGCGGGATGCATTATGTGTTCATGAGATCGCCGCCGCTCGCAGGGATTTGTGAACGCTAGTTAAGTCGTGATTTTGTATGCATCTTGCAATCACACGAGAACATTGTTGTAAGACGTTATGTGCAGATATTTGTACTATCATTTCGTATATATCAGTATAGTGGCCTCCGTGTCAGAACTTGCGATGTCAGCTGCAGGATATTGTCAACTTCAGGAGAAAATATTATTCCATTCCAGTTTATTTCATGCTAACTACAACGGGAAAAATTTAAGGTGCTCGAGCGCTAGCAAATTAGATCATGAACTAATAATTTATGTGAAATTCGAACATAATAATTTTCTCTTACATAAATGAAAATTTTAAGGTCACCATAATAGTATATGCCCTTATGTGGTTTCGTCGAATTTTTTGGTACATTTTTCAAAATAATATTTTTTAGAAATACTATATGATAATCTAGCGAAAAAATATGGTTGGCATTTTTTTGGCGGCCATTTTGGATTATTGGCGGCCATTTTGATTTGTCCATACAAATAATCTATTTTTCTTCATATCTCGGGCAATAACGAACGGATTTTGGAGATTTTAATGTCTAAACATATGTTTTCAAGGGCTAGGAATCGTTTAAGACACATATTTTTGTCGTAAATATAATATTACGCTTTAAATTATATAAAACACGAAAAAAATTATATAATGATATCACTTTTTTAAATCGTGTTATGTTAACCATGATATTGGCAATAGTGAAAATAAACCAAATATTCAAGAGATAAAACACAACCTTCTTGACTACAAGTCAAAGTTAAGCACTTACAGCCAGAATTATGGGCGGGGGCCCTAGGGTAGTGGTTAGCACCGCTGCCTTCCACGCCAGAGTTCGGGGTTCGGTTCCCGTTCTCTACAGTTTGAAAGAAACAAAAAATGTTTCTTCCCCATCCACGTGTGAAAGTCAGTATTGTGGGGAGCCTCCGTGACCGAGAGGTAGCGTGCTCGGCCTCAGACCGCCAGGGCTCGAATTTTGAATCATGTGTCTGGACGACAGTGTCATCTCAATCATCTCATCATCCTCAGGAGGTTCTCCTGGCTCAGTTTAGCCTATATGTGCACAAAGGTGGCCTAAAGCCCGATTCATTTCATTTCATTTAGCCAGAATTGTAGTGACAAGTGGATCGAGTTTCCAGGCCAATTTCAAACAGTTTTTAATGTCCTGCGATGCCTAAGGCAGACAGTTGAAAGCAGTGGCTTAAATTAAGCATGGGTTGAATCTAATATCTATAGTAATGTCACTGTTCTGCAAATTATAAATGGCAATTACCATAACCTGATAACCGTGCATTCGAGTGTCATCTAGTAACTCTACAGGTATTATATGATCTCCGTTATGATGCTTTCTTCTCTGCATTATAGTCTTGCAGAGGAAAATTTAATTCCTCGAACAATAAGTATCCCGTGTATAGATGGGTTATGATGTATATGCGACAGGTGATGAGTCTTCTTCAGTTCGTACAGGGAACACGTCAGAGGAATTGGAACTTGCATTTAGTCACATTATATATGGTTCTTTGCATATAATAGACTGGACTACGTACAAAATATACCTTTACATATAACGCAAATGTATTATTTCAAGGTGTGAAACGAAATGGAAAAGGGCGGATTAGTTATCAAGAAAATTCATCCACAGCTGTCGGTGTTGACCAGGCACGAATATCAGGCATCACAAAACAATACTGAAGCTCTTGCTGAGATACTGCTTGAGTACTCCAAATCCGAGAAACTGAGAAGATGTTGGACATGACGTAAAAAAGCAAAATTCACCAACACGTCCTCACAAACAGTACAATTACCCGTCAAGAAAAATATGTATACCAGGTAAAAAATGTTTTTTTTCGTTGTTTCGTTGTTTAAATGTAACGATGGTAGTTAAAGTAAACTTTATATTTTTATGACAAAAGTAATAATGCCCGACGATGTCCAGGATAGCATACTTCGTAGAAAAGAAAGAGGCGAAATTGCATACAAAGAATGTGTAAAGGAAAGATTTTGTGGAGAGAAAAATATGTGACACAAAATGACAAAAATAACATATTTGGGCTGGAGCGCAGGGTGTAAAACAATAAAGGTTGATGTGGGATCAAAAGAAATGATGATGAAGACATCGAATTCCATGATGACACGTATTCTTGTCATCACAACGTGATACAGAGACATTCATCTAAAAGAAGTGATTGGAAAATATGAATTTTCAATTACAAACCAGAAACTGATGTGTTCTGATGGTCAATTACGTAGATGTTCACATAAAGCTTTGCTGATGCATCATCTTGAAAATTCGAAAATGAGCAAAGTATATCCCAAGAATCTCTAGATCAGATATGTCTGTTATTTGACGGAACTTTTTACAAAGATCTGGCCGACTCCTTTGTGAATGCAATTTGCAAAAAATCGCATAGTTATGCTATCTCTTATGTACTGTTTGATAAATACGCTGTGAAGTCATCGATGACTCCATACAGATCAAAGATTGTTTGGTAGGTAAGGAAACTAAAGAACTTCTAACACTTCATTTAGCTCAAAAGGGTATGAGGAATTAATTTGCCGAGTGCTGAGAGTAAAACATGTATTACAGCGAAGGAGCTACAGTGGCATGTATTCCGCGGTTTTGAGAAATTATCACCAACTCAAGGTGCTGTTCATATTCGTTGAGCAAATCTAACAACATGTTCCTATTCCAACGCCACTCCGGCTAGACCCCAGACAGCTTGGCTGGTCGCTGGAGGCCTCAGGAAAATTCAGGCAGGTATACCCTTCCATATCCAAGGGCTGTTATGTTTATTACAACTTCATTCACCCTATTGTTCCGTTACGATATATTATCAGATAATTATGGTCACACGATCCTGTTATACTCATTTACATAGAACATTAGCCTGTTATGATCAGTTGGCAATCAAGTATCAATTTATCCACTTGGGGTATAGTTACCCTGATGACATCGCAAGGCTCTGACACAGTGACCTCCTTTTTTAAATGTAATAGTTCCAATACGATCACAAGATTACGCCTGCTGAAAATAGCCTAATTTTCATAGAAACTTGAAATATTCGTCTCAATTTCTTGGCATCCGAGTTTTTTGGTAGGCGGCGCGAGTGTCGTTTTGACACAGCTGGCTGTGTAAACAAAATGGCGGTCAGTGTGACTGGGCCTCGCGCAGTAAATGGATTAGGCGGCCCAGTCATACCGGGTAGGGTATAGTCACCTTTAGATATATGCAATCAGGTTAACATTTTAAGCACTAATGCATAGAACGGGTTAATATTTGCTTAGCCTACATGTAACTGCGTCCATTTATAAAAATACACAATGTTTTATTATTATTACTATACACGTGAAACAAAAAATTATATATTTTTGTTTTTAAATTGTATAACTTTTCATTTATACATAGTAGTTTGCACATTAGAAACTCAAGTAAACAATAAAGACATGTGAGGCTAAAGTGGTAGGTAAAAGTTTATTATATTACTAGGCACATAAATATTCAGCAAGGTTGTGCTTTGTGTGTTAAATATTTAGTTTATTTCAATGTTGCCAATATCATGGTTAACATAACAAGATCTAAATAAATGATGTCATTATTTAGATTTTTTCCTGTATTTTATATAATTAAAAGCGTAATATTATATTTACGCTAAATATATGTGTCTTAATCGATTCCTAGCCCATAAAAACATATGTTAAGATATTAAAATCCGTCAATTAATAGCTGAAATATAGGACAAACTCTGTTTTCAGTAAAAAAAAAGTCAAAATGGCCGCCAAGCAACCAAGATGACCGCCAAAAAATTGCCAACCATATTTTTTTCCATCACTTGACATCTAAGCTACATAAAAAAATCGCTTTCGGAAAATGCACCAAAAAATTCGACGAACTCAAAAAAACAACACTCGAGGGCATATACTATAGAGACAATACTTTTCACTAATATTTTTAACAAAATGGTTGGTAACATTAAAGTTTAGTATATTATAATACTTATTATACGAAGTTAACGTTATATATACCTACAGAAGACATAAAGAGATATTCCGCGACGCAAAGCATAATGAATCATGTCAACATGGCTATAATACTAGCAATAGGCCGACATGTTATTAAACATTACACCAAAGGCGTAAAAGGCACACCAGGTCAGTTATTGCCTATTATTTGTTTGAATTGTTTTGATTCCGGGATCATCTCATGTCACATTCTCCCACGACAATATCCAGGTAACAAATGAACCCCTATAAACATTTCGTTTTCGGTCTCCGCATACTGAAATTGTAAATACAGTAAAAGTATCATAACGAGCAAGTTATATTAATGCGGGTAATGGGCAATACAAAAACTACCAATGTACCGTATATCACCGTAAAAAACTGGATGATTTTCCCACTAAATAATCAATCTAAAACAAATATCTTCATGATTTTTAGATAACTAGCCAGTAAAGTGGAGACATATTGTTGTGAGTGTGGTCCCGGGCCACCGCAGCCGCTTTCTCCGCCCGCCACCACTGCCGCCGTGATTGCCCTTAGCTACTTTGCCTTAGACTTCTATTGCAGGAGAGGGAACCTATAAAATTATAGTTTAGTTTAGGCCTGAGGTTTGCCATGGGTTGGGGTTTCCCTTTCGCGGGGTACAATTTCGAAGGCAGGTTCAGGTCATTTCAAGTCAAATCCGCCGAATTTTTTTCGACAGATTCAAGGGGCGGGGCGTGGACCTGGCTCCGTCCCTCGTTTTCCAGCATGATTTTGGAAAAAAATTCTTTATTATTGAAATAATTTTATTGTCAACATTTTAAAGCTTTTTTAGGCCTACATGTGTCCTTATTCGTGTCATTTCTTTGTATAGGGGCCTAAGCCTACACGCAAGAGTGCAATAGCATCTAGGCTTAGAGAGCATCTGAAATTTTACAATTTTCTGTGGAGGGGGGGGGGATGTCCTCAGACCCCAATACGTCGACCCCCCCCCTTTTAAAAAATCTGTTTTCTGTATCCGCCCCTGTGACGCTGGCCCAATATGTGCTTGCTGGGTAGGCCCTATTTTCCCTGGTGATTACAGACGCCGCACCATACCACAAACAAACCAGACAGTTAACCGGTGCAGATGGAGGGAAGGACAGATAGCCAAATGGAGGGCCTATAATAGGATATAATATCAAAATTTTGCAGTTAACAGTGCTGCCACTCTGGATTTCAAGAAAAAAGTATCAAAACCATCCAAAAAAATTCGCTCAAAAAAAGTATAAAACTGATGCGAAAATACCTCCATCCAGGAAAACAGTGATGATTCTGCCTACGTCTACAACTCTAGAAAGGCCACTTTCAAATGCAAATTTTCCACGTGTTTGCTTTCAAAAGCGGGCCTAATATTTGGCACTAGCATATGAAATTGGAAAACGATTTCTGATATTCCATCCATTTAAAATAGGCATGCATGGAAAATTTAAAAAGCGGCGCACAATCTATGCAGTGAATCTATAGCATGCGTCTTTCAAAATATCTGCTTGTTGATAAGCACATATATACTCCTCCACCATGGCATACACAGCTGTGGTATAATGTACCCTGTTGTAGGCTAAATGTGTTTTATCATGATTTTTTGTGCGGATTGCAAGTGGTTCGTCCGTTCGACAACGGTGCTAATGCAGCTCCTGTATCAGTGCAGGCGCTGTCAGCAGTGCAGGTACTGATGTTGGTCGTGGTAGCCTTGAAACAACCGGCAATAAAATGTTAGATATTATGTGTCTCACTTGGGATGAATCGAGTTAATAACCCTTAGCTATTGTTACTCTGGAAACTATCCAACCCGAGGATAGCGGAGCTGTGGGAAATTTAGCAATAAATTGCATAGCAAAACCAGAGTCTCCGGCCGTCTGGGCATGTCTGGGTGTAAATCCCCTAGACATGCCCAGAACCCCTTATCATGCGAGCGAAGGAAAACCTTCTTAATAACCCACCATGCCCTATCACCACTGCCTCACATCATCATATGTACATCAATTATCAATTGACTACAACGTTTTTATCGTATTACAATGTCAATGAAATGACCACTTGTGCCGAAAAGTGACGTAAAACATTAATTTACTACTACTACTATGATTTTTTGGCAAAGTTAAAGATGTACATGTGGCTATTTCAGTTATGCTGTGGACCTTCACCCTGGATGTAGGGCCTATCAGTTTAAATCCTTGCTAGTGGGTGCTAGTCATAGTGATTGTGCAAATATAAATAAAATCCTTGCATATGTCGATGGTACTGAACACTTGAACTATAAATTAATTTCGAAGTCTTCGAAATCCTAAAGTATTGCTTTGATTCGGGATCTCGTTCCTTTGTGATATTGCATGCCACAGTTGTAAGCATGTTTAAAAGCAGTGCACGCGGGAAATTAGCAATAGCATGCTTGCTTTGATTTTGCAATGAGGCAAAATCATTAATGTATAGTAGCGTATGCAATGGCCTACGTTATAAAAGTAATAAAAACCTGTCTCATTTTGAGTGATGTGGGTTTCTCCTTGTAGATTGTGCTTGCAGAGTAGCCATCAACCCTGAGTCCATATTCACTTTGAAATTAGATACAGGAACTATATAAGCCACGGTTTTCATTGAGATGCCTACACTGAACATCAGTGTTGAACTAGGCGGAATAGAACTACGCACTTCGAGGAGACCGGAATGTGTGAGATGCCAAGCACATCAATTTTTGCTAACATAACACAGAAATATGAATTAACCAAAATGTTGTAATCTTAACAATATAAGAAAACAGTAAATAAAACAAATAATTGAATAAAAAATGATTCTCACTGGAAAAAAGTATTCAGCTTCAAAAAAGTATAAAGTTACTTTAGGTGAATAAAAGTATAATACTTTGAAAAAATATATTTGATTGCAGCACTGCGTTAAAAACGGACCTATATTAAGCATCAGAATATTTTCAATATATGTGGTTTCGGATCGAATATAACCATAAGGGCAAATTAACAATTGTCTTGAAAATTATTGCCTTGGTCTAACAAACACGGTAATGTATCAATGTCGAGCAGCATTTTAAAAATAAGATAATTCGGAATAGTAGTCCTTTTATCTTCTTCATATCCCAACGTTCATTATATAGTACAGCAGCAGAGGGACCAAATTTTCGAGGTACCTAAACCGGCGGTACAACATTTGTCCACTTGTCTAGAATTGTTCTTAGGGATCTCTAGATACAGAATCTAGTTGATGACATTGCCGGAAATGGGGGCGGGCTGAGAATTTGGCATTTTTGTACACCTACCCAATTTTTAGAGAAAATATTCGCTTAAATATGATTTTCGCGTCAATCTCACTCTATCACAATGTTGGGCCAGTTAAATCAAATATTGTTGTATTTAGTTTTTTCTATACATCAGGTCATATATCTGTGGAGATAAAATAGTAATTTTTTTTATAATTTTGCACTAGCATCCCACCTCGAAGAGCTATTTTGAATATTGTAGATATGTCGCAAAATGAATTTTTTCAAAATGGTATCTTTTTTGCATATAGTTTATGACAACAGGTTCGCTTCTGCACGAAAATCTCCATGAGCGGTACATTTGGTTCGGATACATCCCTTAAGTCAGAATTAGGTAACCAATGCTTGATTGTTCGAGTAATTGATCATTATGGTCAATTTCAAAATGGCCGCCGTAAAATCCATGATTTCTCCTGAAATGTATTATCAAACACGATTTTCTCAAATTTTACATCCCAATCACAGTTTTGGTATTGTATTTAATCTTACATCTTAATGTGCGCTTAAGTATTTACAGATGCTGTAATGTGATATTTACCACCGAATCCTAGATGGCCGCCAGAAAATGGTGAAGAAAATGCTCAAAATTTCACTTTTTTGCAAATAGTTTATAAGCACAGGCTCTAATGGTGTACGATAACCTCCATGAGCGGTATCATTTCATTGAGAGACACGTACCCATGAACAAAAATGAGGTGATTAATGATTGATGTGTAGAAAAATTAATAATTATGGCCTATTTCAAAAAAGTCGCTGTGAAATCAATTACCGGTAATTCTCATAAAATGCATTATTGAACATGTTTGTCACACAGGTATCTCACAGACACGATTCACCGGGTAAGTGTCTAATCTTACTTTTTAATCCTCACTATGTCCATTAAAAGTATTATAACATCGGGAAAAAGTAGAAATTCAAGATGGCCGCCGCAACATTGTCAAAATGTCGCACCATTTTACAAATAATTTATGAGCACACGCTCTATTCTATATCTGTATGAAAACCTCCATGAGCGTTATTATTTATTTCCGAGACCTCTTATGAGTCAAGATCAGGTTAATAATGCCTGATTTGTTAAGTAATTAATACTTATGGCTGATTACAAAATGGCCGCCATGAAATCAATGAATACTCCGAAAATGCTTTATTGAACATGTTGTGCATAATATAAGTCATTTAAAAACACGATCTTTGTATTTATTTTTGCATTTTACTTTTCAGTGAATCCACTAAAAGTAATGTTAAGTACTTTAATCTAAAATGGCAGCAGTGAAAATGACAAGAAAATATGCGTTTGTTCAGCTTTGGCCCCGGTGACCTAAAACCTTGTCTCCTAAAAATAAACATTCAGTTCCCTTTAATTTTTGTAATTGTTAAACATGTACTACGTGATGATCATTATAGAAACACTGTTTTGGTGTTTACTCCAGAGATCACAGCCACCTTAAAAGTTATCTCAGCCATTACAAGGGTGACCTTGGCCACTAACAAACTGGTATCAGCCCCTGACAAAGTTATATAAGCCACTACAAATTGATCTTGGCCACTGCAGAAGTGATCACATCAACTTTAAAAGTTATCTCAGCCACTACAAAAGTTATCTTGGCCATTAAAGAAGAGATCACCCCCACTTTGAAAATGATCTAAGCCACTACAAAAGTGATCTTGACGACTAAATCAGTGATCATAGGCACTTTAAAAGTTATCTCAGCCACTGCAAAGGTAATCTTGGCCACTAACAAAATGGTGTCAGCCACTGAAAAAGTGATCTAAGCCACTACAAGGTGATCTTAGCCACTGAAGAAGTGATCACAGCCACTTTAAAAATTATCTAAACCACTAGAAAAGTGATCTTGACCACCGAAAAAGTAATTACAACCACTTTAAAAATTATCTCAGACACTACAAAAGTGATCTTGGCCACTGAAGAAGTGATCACAGCCACTTTAAAAGTTAAGTCAGCAACTACAAAAGTGATCTTGGTCACTAAAAAGTGATTAGAACCACTTTAAAAGTTATCTCAGCCACTAGAAAAGTGATCTTGGCCACAGAAGAAGTGATTATAGCAACTTTAAAAATTATGTTAGCCTCTACAAAGGTGATCTTGGCCACTAACAAACTGGTGTCAGCCATTGAAAAAGTTATCTAAGCCACAACAAAGTGATCTTAGCCACTGAAAAAGTGATCACAGCCACTTTTAAAATTATCTAAACCACTACAAAAGTGATCTTGACCACTGATGAAGTGATAACAGCCATTCTAAAAGTCATCTCAGCCACTACAAAAGTAATCTTTGCCACCGAATAAGTGATTGGAACCACTTTAAAAGTTATATCAGCCACTACAAAAGTGATCTTGACCACTGAAGAAGTGATCACAGCGATTTTAAAAGTTATCTCAGCAACTACAAAAGTGATCTTGGCCAGTGAAGAAGTGATAACAGCCACCTTGAAAATTATGTAAGCCACTACAAAAGTGACATTTGTTGCTGTAGTATATATCCGAAATAAGATATATGGGAATTTCGTCTCTATGTTTCGCTTAATTGGTAAATGCGCAGCACAAAAAAAACTTTTGCAGCTCTAGTCTATGTACATGATTACATCATATGGTCATATTAAGAAACCAAAGGAAAATTACCTATTTTTTTATGATTTTAGCCTGTTTGTGTCGCTTTGAGATATTACATCAAACCCGTGTTTATGATATGACTATTAGGTAGACAATGTTCAATAATGCATTTATTTAATGGCGGCCATTTTGAAATCGCCATAATGATTATTTACTTGATAAATCAAGAATTAATCACCTGATTTTGACTTGATATATGCCTCTAAACCAAATAATACCGCTCACTGAGGTTTTCGTACAGAGCAGAACGTGTGCTCATGAACTATTTTCAAAAGTTTCGAAAATATTATTTGCCATTTTTACGGCGGCCATCTTGGATTGGTTCTTAAATAACATATTCTAGCACTTAAAATATACATATATATATATTCAGTGGATTCATTCAGCATTAAAATATAATAATAGACACGAAAACCGTGCTTCTGCGATAAAATTGAAGATTAAGCATTGATTTCACGGTGGCCATTTTAAAATCGCCCAGATTGATTAATTACTCTACAATTCAAGCACTAATCATAAAATTATGATTTTCACTCAAGGGTTGTCTCTGAACCAAATGACACCGATCGTGGGGGTTTTCTTACATGATAAAACATGTGCTTCGAAAATATTTGCAAGAAAATGTAAAATTTTGAACACTTGGATTGAGTCTTAAATATCACATCCCAGCATTTGTAAATACTTGAACGAGCGATAAAATTTAAGATTAGACACTCAAACCGTGCTTGTGATGCGAAATTTAAGAAAACCATGTTCAATAATACATTTCGGGAAAAACCATGGATTTTATGGCGGCCATTTTGAAATTGACCATAATTATCAATTACTGGACGAATCAAGCATTGGTAACCTAATTCTGACTTAAGGGATGTATCTGAACCAACTCGTACCGCTCATGGAGACTTTCGTGCAGAAACGAACCTGCTGTCCCAAACTATATGCAAAAAAAATGGAAAAAATTGAAAATTTTGAAAAATTGCATTTTGCGACATATTTACAATATCCAAAATAGCCCTTAGAGGTAGGATGCTAGTGCAAAATTATATTTTTTTAACTATTTTATCTCCACAGATATATGACCTGATCAATAGAAAAATTAAATCCAAAAATATTTCATTTAAATGGCCCAACATTATAATAGATTGAGAATGACGCGAAAATCATATTTTAGCGAATATTTTCTCTAAAAATCGGGTAGGTGTACAAAAGTGTCAAATTCTCAGTCCGCCCCCATTTCCGGCAATGTCATCAACCAGATTTTGTATCTAGAGACCCCTGGGAACAATTCTAGAAATGTGGACAAATGTTGTACCGCCGGTTTAGGTAACTCCTTTTTTGGTGTCTGCTGCTGTACTAATAACTATTGTGCATCGCATAGCATGAGATCGAGCGCAGATTGAATGCAACTAAATGCTCATATAGTGTTATACGGCAAAAGTACAAATATTTCATGTATTTATCTACTTACGTGAAATCTAATTGACTCACTAATCGTTAAAGGAGCATGTAGCCCATAGGCCTACCAATCACGCGGAATATGGCGTCATATTGTCACTTTTAAGTACAAGGGATACCACCCTTTATTAGAGTTGACGAGGAGTGCATCGGTTTACCCTTCTAACAATAACAAATTGATTCATATCCAAGTTGTGTATAGCATGAATAGATGCTCACATTGCTGGCGTAATTGTCAGCTTCACTTGAACGAAACATATCCTTATTCTTATCACCAACTAGGCATGTTATAATTCACAAAATTTTAATGCTGCTTTGATTTAAATTCTTATTTCAAATATTTAGGTCAATATTGTTGTTTTGAAAACTAGTTTGAATGCGATTAAATACGGTGCCAACACTGAAAGGGTCAATGATGGGTCAGCCAGTGTTGTATACACGAATGACGTTGTCCCGATGTTGATTTAATGTTGGCCAGAGTCGCAGACGCTGGACTAACATTTAATCATCATTGGGTCAATGTCTTGTGTTTGCTATCACTTCACCAGTAGAGGGGGTGGCAGATTGGTAGGAATAGAGCGTTGCGCTCATTCTGACCTCAGAGATTACAAACAGGGGCTGACATGAGCGACATCTATTTGTGGAGAATATAGACCGCCTGGTGTTTCAGAGAACGATCATATTTCTGCCCTAGTAACATTGGGACATTGCTGTTTCAATGTTGTATCCTCAGGCAAGGCACTTTATCCAACTGTTCTTCACTTCACTCAGGTGTAAAGGGGTACCCGGGCAGAGATTGCAATGTGTGCGATAAGTCACTAGCACCAAAATGGTTCCAAGAATATATCCTCCCGAGGATTGAACTGGTAAATGGATGAACAGGTCTAGTGACCAAGGGCAATGTGTGTGAATCATTGTACATGGGTTAAATAACTCGCCATCATTATTATTTAGTAGCAATATTTGAAAGTCTGTTCCCCGAATAGATAAAGCAAACACAAAAAATAATCATCATGTTTGTTTTTATTATGGATCATTATTCACTTAAATTAATTATTACATCCTAGCATTTCAGCATATATGATTTTGGTATTACATACCTAGATACCATTTATTGGGGTTAGAAATAATATTCCCAATAAGACACAAACATAGTCTGAACTAATTAAAAAGCATGGTGCTATATCAGTATAACAGCATGCCAGCACGCTGGATTTTTTCAGCCATTATATATACACAACAAATTCGATAATTATCACAGATTATACATTGTTAGATTTCAATAATGTCGTACTTGAAAACAATGTCACACAATCTCTGAGAATCAACTTTATGCCTCAGCCATAGTTTATTAAGATATTGTTTTTGGAAAAAATGTCACCTTTCCCATTTCATTAAACATACTGAATTTAATAACAATGTATACCATATTTATTCTAATAAACGCCCACCCCCTGGATTTGAAAAAAAGGCCTTGAGTCCTATATCATCCCCGCCACAAATTAGGTTAGACTTTTTGCGCTCACAAATATTTGAAAAGTCGACTTGTGGTGGCCATTTTAAATTTCTGTAAAATCACCTGCACATTTCCAGATGGTGGGTGATATGATTGTAAAATGTGAATTATTTCTGATTTCAATTTTTGCGAACAGAAAAAATTATGAAGTTCATTCATGACGGCCATTTTAAATGTCAATAAAACCTCAATCAAATCACCTGCACATCTCCACATCGTGGGGAATGTGATTTTACAGTTTGAAAAATTTCTGACATTAAGTTTTTGCGCCCACCAAAAAATTCAAGTAGATCCGTGGCGCCCATTTTGAATTTCATTAAAACCTTGTAAAAATCACCTGCACATCTCCATATCATTTTGAATGTGATTAGAAAATTTCTTAATTTAAGTTTTTGAGTTTTATGCACCCACAAAAAATATCGGAGTTGACCTTTGACGGCCATTTTGAATTTTGGTAGCATCTTTAAAAATTGCTAATCTCCATGTTGCTAGGATTGATGTTAAAATTTCAAAAAAAATTAACAGGTAATTTTTGCCCCCAAAAGAAAACGTGACACCGGATGGAATCCTGGCGCGACTAAAATCCCCCTTCCAATACAGGCGGGGGATAATAAAACCCATGATCATGAACACTATATGATCATTCACAAACTACAAACTACTCTAATAAGCGTCCGTCCCCCTGTAATCTCAGGGGATATTCTAATTAATGTCACGGGCAAAATACAGTAATTAGTTTGAACAGGAAACACCAGTTACCATGACCTGTTATTATCATTTCTTAATCTTTTATATATATATATATATATATATATATATATATATATATATATATATATATATATATATATATATATATATATATATATATATATATATATATAAACCCCATTAACATAGTTGAATATTATCAACGCAATAAAAAACCTTTTGAACATATAATATATTCTCATTATACACTACACCGAAAATCGTAACGAATTAAAAAAATAATATTAATACATAACATAAATTTCACTTGAACAAGGATATAAATGAGTGCAATTTCTTGGAAGACTTCTTGTAGCAACAGAACCGTACACATAAAAAAAATGTAGCTAGATAAGAGATAAGCACAACAAAACGTTCACACAAACATAATTTTTCAAACAACATGGCCATAGGCTACAACAGTGATAAATTAAATCAGGTTAATTTCATCAATCCTATATATGTATTTTAAATTGTTGTCAATATACATTAAGGTGATTGAAATATGAATTCCCGCTTTGCCTTTGGGTTTTAACTACTTCCTGGAATATAGAGCAACATTATAATCAATACAAGTTTCCTTTTAATTGGTGACCAACGAAAGTGATAAATGCACATGAATCATGTAAAATATACATATAAAAATATATGTGTATGCTATTAGTATACGTCTATAAAAAAAAATCCACATACCATGATATATAATGGATTATATATATATATATATATACATTTACAAGGTTCACACTTTCCCAAAAAATAATATATGGACAAGGCATTTTTATTATTTAGTCTTTTTGGGTATGTTACAGGCACAAATCAGCACACAACAGTACAAAAAATAATAATAATAATTATACATGCCGGAGCGAAGTAATCATTTGCTGACCACAATAGATTTACCATATGAGCAAAATTGTCTGAAAAAAATGGTTAAAGACCAAGTCAACTTACAACACAGTAATAAGTACCACCTGCGAATAACTGTACATTTAAACAGGTCCATTTTGTTTTTCAAAGTGTAAAGAAAGTAGCTACTTACTTTTCATGTAACCAATTACTGCCTTTTGGCTTTCAGTGGTAGTATTGTTGTCTGTGTTTGGTTGCTATTACCGTGCCATACACAAAGGGGGCACTTTTGAGAGAAAATGATACATGTGTGATTGAGAGTTGACTGCATTAATAAGCCGCGCATATTTGATAAAAGAGGTAGGACAGGTCAGGTATTATTAAACCTGTTTTATTAACCCCATCTTCCCCTTAGCAAGGCCTCATTTTGCTCTTGCCATTTATTAAACAGTGTGTGGTAGTTTGATTTTTGGATATTGTTGAAGCAGGCCAACAACTCTTGCCTCAGTAAAAAATATTAAAAGACAGAAGAAACTATCTGCTGGACCATTGTCAGCTGAGTAATAAAACATAATACCGTAATTAATATTTTACAATTATGACAATTTTTTTATGCTTTCTAAAACTGTGTGGGAACCAAGTAAGGTAAAATAAAATGAACACAAACAACAGGCTTAGTCTGGCATACAAACATGAATTGAGTTAATGATTACAAGTATTAGTAGGTTAAAATAGTATAATACATTAGAAATAAAAATTTTACAACTAATTTTTATCATTATGAAAACAATTGAGCAATTACACTCCATCACAAAGGTCGTCACTTATCCATCAAAAACTCTGAAATACTCATTGTTTATCTAAAAAAACCGATTCTTTCTCTAAAGTAAATAGTTGAAAACACAAGTGAGTTCTACACAAGAAGTTTGATAGATATCACAAATCAGTATTATATTACTTATATCTATGTGTTGTTATTCCGACATTAGCAGTCTGTGGGCATGTGGCAAATATTGTTTTTTTAATAGGTTATGGCTACCAGAGGTAGGGTCAATTCCGGAATTTAGCTTAATTTCTGACTTAATTCCAGGAATTGGACTAGGAATTGGAATTGAAAAAAAAGGAATTGGAATTGAATTGGAATTGACAAAAAATGCCCGGAATTGATAAAGGAATTGACTTTTTTTATCCATGTTAATTTTTTAAGCGCTATTAAACGCATGAGCCGGTAACAGTTTTGCCGAGAAGTGCGACTCATGACAACTCAACTAGTGTCAACACCTACTGTATAGTGTTGGAAAATTACAATCGAGTGGCTGAATTATCATCAAAATGAGACGCCGAGCCGGCGTTGGTTTAATCATGGGCCGTTATCAAAAACGACGGGCCAACATTATATCAACATTGGGTCAATGTTTCGTGTTTGCTGGCTTAAAGTTCTGGAAATAATTGTACTATTGTTTTATTAAAGCTTTCCATATATTTGCGCAAGGATGATCAAACTGTTTAACTATCACTTTTGTGTCACTTAACAGCATTTAATTTTAGTTATCGTATTTGTTATATTTTTGTCATTTGGACGTCTACAGTTTATAAAACAATCACGAGTCATGATTAGACTTAGGTGAATGAATTGCTTAGAACATAACTATCGCTTGTCCTTCGAGCTGGTAGAACAAAAGAAATATCAGGACTTTGAAACGAATGTGTTTACAACAGATGTTGAGCCAATGCTGATTTAATATCGGGAAAGCGCGAAGACGGTGGAGCAACATTAAAGCAACATTGGGTTAACATCCGGTGTTAGTAGGAAGGAAGTTATGCAGCGTAGCCAAGCGCTCTAATTGACCCTTTGATTTTTTCGCTAATATGCCTTTTGTGCCCTAGAGGTTATCCTGATATATTTTCTTAGGGTATATTTATTCGCCACACACTAGAATTAGATATTAAAAAATAGTATAATCTGAAAATAAATAATGTGAATAATTGCATCAATTGAAATACAACAATAGATTCTACGTTGGTTTATTTTCAATACGAGTTTATTTGAGTGAGGTGTGGGTCGACACGCCGTAGCCTCCACAGGGTCAGATTTATCAGAGTTTCAAGTAACACATTGTGTTAATTAATTGTGGCAATTGTGGCGTAACAGTTAGTCTATAGAAATAACATGCTCACATCCGCGTCCACACGAGTACAACTCCGTCATCAGGTATTAAAGATGTACTCTACCCTACTAATATTGAAGTTAAGTAAGTGTAATATGGTTAAATATGTTTACAAGATAATAAATAAATAAGTATTTTATTTTATATCAGGTGTTATTATTTTATTTTATATCAAGTTATTATACAGCTGTTCTATGTGTATCAAAAGTCTCATTCTTGGGAGGAATTGATAAAGAATCGACTTTTTAGGAATTGGAATTGAATTGGAATTGACTTTTCTCAAGACCAAAGGAATTGGAATTGACTCAGGAATTGATAAAAACGAATTGGAATGGAATTTGGAATTGATAAAAAGGAATTGACCCCAACTCTGAATTGGCTACCCATACATTCATGGAATGACGGGCTCGAATTGACTGCCATTATAACAAATAGCTACTCAGTTTTAATAAATGCAAAGGTTACCATGTTGACAGGGGTCTCAAAAATAGTAAACCAAATACACATACTGTGCATCTGAACTCACTATAGAAGCACACAGGCCACACAGCAAATTCAAACTGCATCAAATTATCTTGTACACAGTATTGATTCAGGCCACTGTTTCAAGATGACTGTGGCACAGATATACTAAAAACACTATTTGGAAAGTGGTTAAATTTTACTGACTTTGGAACTTTGTGAAATCATTGCAACGTTTTGACTTGCCTTCAGCAGATCTTGATCATGCAAGGATCATTATATATAGTAAACTACTGATTTGAAATATCGGGAAAAAAAACAAAAAAAAACATGGAGTTTAGCAATAACACAATCTCAATCAATATGATTGCTGAAATAGTTTGGAATGTTGATTGTCCCTGAATAAACATTGTATTTCTGTAGAACAAGCTTGGTAATAAGTACATATCTATTATGCGGGTGCAGATTCATTCATAGAATATAGATATATATTCATTAGCATTACACTGCATAATATAGTACAAATTTATATTCTTAATAATATTTAAAATAGTACTAAATTGTACTAACTTTGGAACAAGTGTTGTTTGGAAATTATGATGTTGCGCCTTGCTACGGCAAGCCTTGTTCAACACTTGTTCCAAAATGAGTACAATTTACTACTACATGTGTCCTATTGTTTCTTGGAACCATGAATAACACTTTCAACATAATAATATTCATTCCGTGGAATGTGTGAGACTAAAATGCCTATATACAGCGCAAATATTTCATGAACATAACTGGCAAAAAAACCCATAATATCAGTTAAGAATAACTGTATTATGTAAAGGTAATATTAATTCCAATTATTAATATATAATTAATATATAATCCTAAATAAAACAAATCATAGAATCAGTGGCTTGAAACAAATACCAGTCTATGTCAGCAGCTTTTATAATACAGAGTGCCTGCTACTGAAATGCTTCAAAACAGATTTGATTAAATTAGTCATGGGTCATCTGGGAGTTGTCATGTCATCACTTGTTCTTTAGTCATGGTGTAACCATTTGGGAGTTTCCAACTTTAAGCTCCCTGGTCGCATTTACGCACCACATAACATATTTTGAATATAATTTATTGAAAAAAAAAGGGAATAAATAAATCCATCACAGCAAAGATGTTTTCAGCTTTCATTTGAGATATACTCGGGTGTAAAACAAGAAACAAGATTTTTCTTGACCCTCACTTGAGAATATCATTAGAAATTCAGAATCTGTGAAAAACAAAATACAGTGCAGCCTGTACATACCGGACCCTGTACAAACCGGAATCCTGTCTATACCGTAATAATTATTTGGTCCCGAATTAATTACACTTAATACAATACTAATTAAACCTCTCCAAACCGGAACCTGTCTACTCCGAATACCGGACTCATTATTTTCCCCAAATGCATAAATTGTATTGTATTTAATCTTTTCAAACCGGAATTGACTTTATTATTTTTTTTAAATTCGCATGTGGTGCACTAAGGGTTAAACTTGGGGCGGCAAGGTGACGTAACATCATGCTTGTTATGCAATGGGAAAGGTGCGAAGGTAGTGTTGGAAACACTGTTTCAGCGTTAGAGAAACCTTCACGTTGAAATTGGTATGGTATTTTAACAAAATAATGGATTGATAAAATAATTAGATATATTGTAACAGATTCCATGACTAATAATTTATTTAAAGTTCGCAACAACTCATAAACATATCAGTGCATTAATGACCCAATAAATAAATAAGTACCGGTGTAACCGCCCAGATTAACTCCCCACTGAACTATACCCGGGTATAATCTGGAATATACCCTGGGGTATAGTCTGGGAGCTCCCAGACTATACCCCAGGGTATATTCTGGGATCTCCCAGAGTATACCCCACAAGCCCAGACTATACCCCATCAGATGCAGGGTGGGGTATAATCTGGGAGATAGGGGTATACTCTAGGAGATATTATATATGATTACAATAATAAATTTAAACTAATTATAAACTAACTCTCTAGGGGCTAGAGTAGCACAAGTCTCCTATGTTAACATGTTGATGGCTACAGTATCACATGCCTCATAGGAACCTACATCAATCTTCTGGGGACTGTATTATCACATGTCTCCTATATTAGGCTTCTGATAGCTAGATCATTATAATTATGTCTCTTTTATTAACCATCTGGGGTCTCAATAAAAATGAAATGAATGGGGTTCTAGGCCACCTTTGTGCACATATAGGCAGAGTATACCCTGGGGTATAGTCTGGGAGCTCCCAGACTATACCTGGGGTATAGTCCAGACTATACTCGGGTAAAGTCCAGTCAGGGGGGTTAATATGGGCGGTTACACCAGTAGGTAATATATAAATATAATCAACAAGAACCCTGCGGTTCTGAACATTATTGAGAGTTATATTATGTACTGTAGCCAGATAATGAGTGATCAAGTTATCATGGTTATCATCTACCTACATATATATTTCATCAATTTCCCTGAAAATATTGACTTAAAATACTTCTGAAATGGCAGTCTGAACTGCATAGCATACACACCGGAAACAGTTAAGCCTACAACTCTTTAACATGAGATATGAAAGTTTCTAAATAATTATTTGCCTGAAAATTAAATGACTTGCTTATTTGGCTAAAATGATCGAAATCGTTTTAAGGACCACCACACTTGGGACAATCAAAGAACGTAATTGTGTATAACTATCAGCCGTCACTAATCAACTAATGCTGGCTTAATGCGGGAACACAGTCTGTGATGCCAACTAAGTAGGCTTAGGTGGGTCGTATGATTAGCTGAGCACAGGTTGTAGGCTCACCAACATGTGCAGCGTGGACCTGTCTTAGTTTTGATTTTTTGATATTTTGAATCAGTGACGCGAAACAACACACCTGCTTTAACAGTGTTTAATAAGCATATCTAGGCCTCCTGTATATGCTTTAAAATTTGTTTGGACAGAGTCACGACTGCTCTATCAGTGTTAGCGGTAAGATGAAATATGTCAAAACATTGGTGATAATAGATAGGCCTTAATACAATTGTATCGTACTAGAGAAAGTAATTACCTGGATCGACCGGTTCATGATTTAGTTTCATTTAGCTACTAACCGAAAACATTGTGAAAAAACTATCATGAACTGATTAAATTTTGCAAATTAATAAGCAGAAATAGGCCCACAACCGTATGTTTTCATGCATTTTGATAACCATGATTACAGTTGAATATTAAAAATATTGTACGTAGCCTACTATCATAATAGTAGGCTACGTACAAGATTTGTATTATTCAACTGTAATCATGGTAATCAAAATGCATGATAACATATGGTTGTAGGCCGATTTCTCTTTATTATACTTATTGGGTTAGATTACACCATATAGTGTATAGTCCAGCCTACAGTAAATATTCCAGATATTTCAGGATTAGAACACCGAAATTGTAACCACATGTGATAATATATTAACTGCCATCATAAATAAACTACTCAGGTTCAGGGTTATCCACCAATGTTTTCTTTCGAGAACGAATTGGATAACAGAGGTTTCCTTATACTAACTGGCTCTCTGGCCGGCTTGCAGACCACATGCAATTATCCATGCAGTAACATGAGGCAGGGGCATAGCCAGAAAATAAACTCAAGCGGAGCGTGATCTTAATACATGTATTGGCATCTCACTCCTTCACTATTGGTCTGGGGGCTTCCCCCTGGGAAATTTTGAAATGAAAGAGGGTGCTCGATCATCTGAACTTCCCCCTGGCTACACCAATGTAAGGCAAACAGTTTCAATTATGTTAGTGTAAGCAAGCAATGCAATTATCATACAATAAATAAGATGCATGGGTGGTGGATTATGATTTGTTAAATTATTAACAGGAATTTAGCTGATTGGTTGAAAAAAGAATGTGCTGATTAAATGGACAGTTTTTTATGAAGTATATTGAATCATACAATAATAATTAATTGTGTGATAGCTCTATGTTATCTCCACAATGCGCATGTTAAACACCTAGGTACATTTAAAAATATTTGAACAAGACATCTGTCTATATTTAGATACATATCCTTGAAGATAATATGTCTTGTATACCGCACCTGGACGTAAAACATTTAGCGTGGAGTTGTACACTATCATCATGTCAACATGAATTAAGTCTCAAGGCACATATAAGCAGTGACACAGATTAGTTTGTACAACAAGATGAGAAATGACCTTACATCACAGATATTGGTAGTAAATGTCTTTTGTAAGGCAATGTTACAACTGTCTGTATCACATATCATTATCCCTGGTGTATATAGCAATCTGTGTAACAACATGCCTTAATTCACTATGTCATTTTATCACATCACATGACTACCGGTCTATGTGAATAAAGATTGATAAACCACAAATACACAATCACAGTCAATATCGCAAGGCAAGTAAAACAAGATCTTAAGAGTACATTTTACATAGCATGTTCAAAACTTATCTAAATGCATGACATGATAATAATTTTCAACCCAGAAGCACAATACAGAGTACAATACACTGTACAGTGAACTGGGAACTTAACATTTAAAATCGACCCGGAACCAAAAGTTAAAGTAGAATAATAAATATACATGTATGACCAACCATCTGAGATAGACAAATCTGCTCATAATTGAGACCAAGGTATTAGAAGTGAAGTTAACTCTAGTGCTCCTGAATTGACAGCTCTCATGTCTTATTCATTTGAACCTGCAATTGTTCACACAATTTTCAGCTTGAAATAAATAAAGAAATAAATTCATCCATGACAAATAAAAATCTCCCAAATTGAATTATTTTTTTTAACCTGAGCTTCCATCACATACTATTTTTTCAATTTCAGTGATAATTTATGTGGTTTGAAACTTTCTTGAAACTATTAATACAGTTATGCCAGGAGAAGAGTTAACAATACTGGGATATGGATCAATTTTAGAAATAATAAATTATGGTATAAATCACATCCATATCTTCTGACTCTTGTTTAATTAATATTTCTCAAATAAAAAAAATCCCTAACTCTTGGTAATATTGACATGATAGTTAATTATGTGTACCGGATTTATTCTAATAAATCCCTTTAGTCCAATAAACGCCCACCCCCTGATTTGAAAATAAAAATCACGATCATGTACACTATATGATCATTAAAAAACTACTCTAATAACCGCCTATCTCCCCTGTAATCATTAACGCCCCAGGTGTTTATTAGAATAAATACGGTATGTCTGTATGTGTGTATGTGTATCTATGTATGTACGTACATATGTACATGTATGTGTGTATCACAGTATGTATGTATTGCAAGGATAGAAATGTAATCAGTGAACAAACAATAATGGAGGTTCCATTGTATTTGGTATTCTTTATATTTTAGCACATACTTTCAGCAACTATACTACAAGTAGGGAGAATAAACACATTTTATCCAAACACAAGTCATGATATAATGCAGAAAAAAATTAAAGAATAGGGGGAAGGAGTCAGGTATATAATAAACTGCAATAATGTGAATGGGACAGATGAACCTCCACACGAAGATGAATTAAAAAGGAATGAGTGAATAAATAAACCTTGTGTAATGAATAAAAAGGTTGAATGCACAATAATGTAATATAATGGAATGATATCCTTAACATAAACACATCTTGTAAATACAGGACTAGATTTAATACATGCCCTGAAAATTGTTATCTTTCAAAAAATTGTATATGTCCCTCCATTATAGGTGATCAATACAGCCTTCAAATTACAAAACCATTTGGTGAGCTATCAATTTGACTACCCAGCAAAAAGTGAGCGGCCCAGCACTGATTCATTGAAGGCCAACACCAAGGGGTCAACAAAGGTGTAACGATGCTGGGTAAACGTTTTCTGTGTGATGGGTCACTAATTAAAAACTAGAAAGGCACTACCACTTCCACAAAAGCTGAAGGAAATGTTCCTTCTTGGTCTCGGGCGCGTCCACGCATCCACTGGTCATCAATTTTCTCAATCAGTTCAATTTCCTCACCTGCACAGAATGAGAGATCAGATTGTGTCTCACCAGGGAAATCATATATAGCTAGGGCCAATGGAGCTGGTTTAGAAGGCTGTGTGACGATCAAATCAAATGGTAGTTTGTTAGATCCCTGCATTCCTGCATTCAGACCGATGTCGTCAGAGACTAACAGAAAACATACACAGTCAGGTACACAGTCAGGTAATCAAGATTACCAGCAAACATGATACGATGACCCAATTTCAGTAAATGTAAATGTTTAATTTTGGGCTACTATCAGTGATGCTGCCCCAACATTACCATAATCAGAAATAGGTTCAGTGTCCAGTATTTGCCAAGTTAGACTGTTAAGTATATTGTATGATAAATAAAGAAGATACCCATAATTAACAATGTGGATTGAGTTTGTTCTGGGCATATCCCTCCCTGAAACTGCATAATTTGTTTTATAGTAATGGTCTAGCTATCTGGCACGGTTTTCCTGATAGTGGCATGTATATTAGTTTTGTAACAATACATAGAAAAATTGTCATGATTAACCTGTATGTGAAGTTTAATGTGCATTCCAGTACATGTAACGCGAAACAAGATATATTTGTGAAAAGTGGCGCACAGACGGACGGACAGGCGCGCCTAATGACCACAATAGGCATCAACCAAAATTTGGCAAAAGCCTAAAAAGGGTAAGGGGTAGTAGTCTGATATAGAGCTTTGAGACTCTGCAGCCTAATTGCATGTTTAACCACTGTGGTAAATAATGATTATTATACTGAAACCCAAACTTCATTGGTATGACAAGATCTCTAAATTGATGGTAGCTTAACAAATACAAATTAAGAAATTACATAATAAAAGATACTCTTTTGGATATATGATATAATGGCAGATAATCACTAAATAAATATAAGAAACAAGTTGGCTGAGCTTTGTGACAAAATGTCCACAACTGTGTGGTGGTAAAAAATGGTATATGACTATAAATTTAGTGCTGAGGCACTAAATGTAAAATGATTACCATCCCAGTTTTAGGGGAAAGAATTTCATCAACTTTGAAAATAAAGTCAAATAATGAAATTGTAATATAACATTTAAGGATTTACCTGTGATATCTGTGACAATTTGAACAAAACTACGGGGGAAAATCCCTTGTTGTGATCCAATCTTCCCCTTCAGCCACTCGGTTCCTTCATGACTTATAAGTTGTATGTGGTCTCCTTCTGTGAAATTAAGATCCCCATCTGTTTGACTTGCATAGGTGTGCAAAGCAATGCAATCTGGTGTCTCATGTAAATGTTGCCCCAGTTTATCAGATGGTTGTTTATCTTCAGTAGGCAGGTTTGCAGGAACATGGTCAACAAATCCAACAGGAAAGTTACCACTTCTTCCATGCAGCTCCCCATGTAACCAATCTGCATTCACTTGCCTAATTACGTTTATTTTATCACCCATCTGTTGGAAATTAATGTATAGCTTAGAATAAGTAGCTAATACAATAATTCTTCCTAGCTTGACATTACGTTATGTTCTCCAATAAAATTTGCTAAATTTGTTTGTTAAATATAAATGTAAAACAATTTCACATTACATGTACTTTCTCAACAATAGTCCTGCTGAATTGTTTACTTCTATTTTTCATTCATTTGAAGCTGGAATTTCTAATGCAATTTCCAGCTCCAAATAACTAAAAATAGTTATATTATAGAAAAATAGACATTACCCAAATTTAATTATTAAATTAAATGAGCATCTACCACCAACTATTTTATCAATTTTAGTGGCATTATATTGGGCATGAAAATTGTTTGAAACTGTATATATATACTGTAGATCTGGTAATTTTCGCCTGTTTTAATTTTCGCGAATTATTGATTTTGGGACTTTTCACGAAGTTTAAAATTCGCTAATTTTCAATTTTTTTTAGCGCTATTATGATAATAATTTTCGAGAGATTCTTGAATTCGAGTATTTGTTATCGTCGCGAAATTCGCGAAAATAAAAACCTTGCGAATATTACCAGATCTACAGTATATGGGCCTAACACTACAAGGCTTAAGATTAAAACATCACCTTAAAAGTAAGTTCCCCACTTTCTCCTTCAAAATCAAAAGTAGCCATAACTTCTGATGACTCTGAAAACATTGATGTAGTTAAACTTGAAAACTGTATTCAGATGTACTTTCAGAATAGAAATGCTTATTATTATATTAATAATATCTAATTTCATGTAAATGAATAATAATCTATACTAGCATATAAATAAGGTCTGCCACTGATATGGATATGACAGCGATACAAATTGTACCTAGGAGCCGAGATATCGTGATGACAAACTTCTTCCTTTATCAGCCTGTATGACATGGAAAAACAGGTCACATATCTTTGAGGTTGACCTCGTATTCTATCAGATGTATCGCTGGTATTAATAAAACTGTTAGCCTCAATAGGCATTGAATTATTGTGATGATAAGAATTACCGGACAAACAAATGAATGAACGGATGGACAGACAACCTGAAAACAATAATGCCTAAATGTGGATAGAAAACAATTCAAGATCATACATATCAACTTTTATTCCAGGTGATACAAACTCAACTATGCTATGCATGGTGTAAAGTTTGATGTACATTTCATTAATACCAAAACCAAGGCTTGATCATTTTCAACTGCAGTAATATCCAAAGATGTAATTAGAGTATTACCTCGATGCAGGACATGTACATGTAAAGAACATTTATGTTACTTATTTATGCATGAGAAAAAGCTGTTAATCCTGATTTTTTGCATTTGAATTGGTTTGATCAATTGGTATTAAAGCCCAATATTTCCATGATCAAAGGACTATATTAGTATTACTAGAGGCACCTGGCAGTGTTTAAAGACAATACATGTATGTGCGACATTCTGTTCACACCACAGCTGGGACACGGAATATGGCGTTCGCTCAACGGTTTGTGCTCAATCACTGAGGTTAAGCAACGTTGCGCCTGGTTCATAATTGGATGGGTGACCGCCTGGGACTGCCAGGTGCTGTATACACCCCTGGGGCTCAGAGAACCACGTTAATCAGATGGCTCGTCTGACTGACATTGAGTTGGACGTAAAAGAACCTCAATGGATGTAGGCGCAGTTTCCATCCGGCGACACCCCAAAAAATCCACAACATGGAGTACTTGGCACATAATTATATAAGGCCATGAATGATATTATGAATGATAACAGGCCTTGCTAAGTCACTCCCGTGGCGCGATAGCACAATAGTGCATACTGCCACGTAATATACAGATTATACAGAATATACAGATTAAATATATAGATTATACAGGATATACAGATTAAATTGCTGAATAATTTGTCATGAGTCTTTTAATAATTGCCATAATTATTCTTGATTCTGTATATATATCAACGATTTAATGTATGATGCTTTTGTGCAGCAATACCATACCACTTTATTTATGTCAGGCAACAATTATTTTCATTTTTTTCATCGCAAGAGAAGCCTCGATTACACTTTTGTACTGCTTCAATTGTTAATAAAATATGTTTACACTATATACAGATAGAGATACAGATACAAGTGTTACTTGTGTTACTTGTAACCTACTCTGGGCTTGATGTTATATTTTCGCTTTGTTTCTGTCAACTCGATCTTGAATATAAATCAAAAGAGTGGCAGTTTACATTGACTGAGCGCCTGTACTAAATATCTGTGTCAAATAATATTGTTTTAAATATTATTCCACAAAAAATTGCATTGATAAAGAATGCAGGATCTTAGGCTATGAAAAATTCACATTAGTATTATAGAAAAAGCAGAGGAGAGCGGTCTAACTGGTCTTTACAACGCTGGTCAGCATCTACCAACATGGATTAATGTCTCGTGTCAAATGAGTGTTTATTTAAGAGTCACTACGTGTGCCAAATAAAAAATTAGGCCTCTTGGCAATATGACCCCGGGAATATACAAGGCAAAAAGAAAATTGTGACTTCAAAATCATTGGCGCATACCATGGTATGACATCATACCGCAGGGATTAACATTGGTGGAAATCCGTTCCAAGACTTTATTGGCGGGAGGTGAGGTATTATTTACTTGCATATATTATTACATAAAATAATGTTTACTCACTTATTTCTTTTAAAATCATGTGGATGGAAGGGGAATACAAAAGGACCCTTGATCTCTTTGAGCCCATGTGATTCTGCCATTGTATTGTTCTTGTCAAAGAGGTCATGACCCTGTTTTACTTGCGCATTTTTTTCTATATCAGGTCACATGACAGGCTGTCACAAGACCAAACATGTATTTTACACACTCACAGCCAAACTAATCACAGATTTCAGGTGCTCATGTGACCTAAATGGATTTACTATTAGCTGAGTAAGCCATTTCCCTCCCTAATTCCTGTAAAAAATATTACACCCTCTATTCTAAGTAAGTACTCTACACAGTTGACGAATTAGAATGGGGGTTGACTCACTTGTTTTTGTATCGAGTTCAGGAAGATCTTCAATAATTTGAACAAAACTGACAGGAAAAAGGCCTGATATTCCACATAACTTTCCAAGAAGCCATTCATCACCAATTCTTTCCACAAGTTCTATTATATCACCTTCCTTGAACTGCAGGTCATCAGATTGTCCACCTTCATAATCAAATCGAGCCAAGCAGCGAGGTCCCACTTCCATTTTAAAACAGCTATCTGGAGTGTCATTATGTTTACGACTTGATTGTCTGAACTGCAATATTTAGGAAATACAGAATCAGCTTTTAACAAATGTGTACTCATCTCAGCCACATGACTCAATGGCAATGGCTCCAGTGGTATAGAAACAGGAGGTAAATGCTATCAGAAACTTATATTAGACAAAATATATTTAAATCTTTGAGAACCTACAGGTATATCTGCAAATTACTGTAAATTATATCAAATCCAAGTACTGCTATTAGAAACTTAATATGCAGACAAAACATATTTGGTAGTACATGTACATGTATTACATCAGACAATACATCAATGTGTTTTTAACTTGTGTTTTCACCAGGCACCATTTTGGATTTTTAGCAACACCAAACTCTAAATGTAAACAAACCATTCATCCCACATTTAAAAAATAACTCTATGTAATATTCCCCGGGAAAATATTAAAGTCTCCACCACACAGTGGGTGGATACTTAATAATTAAAAATATACAATGTCTTACCACGGGAGAAGCAGGAACAGGCAAGGGTTCAACAACTTGAAGAAAATTAATGGGAAAAATCCCATTGGTACCTGCACTCTTCCCCATCACCCACTCAGAATCAATCCACTCCATCAATTCAATGACATCACCAGCCTATAAAACATTCAATATACCACACAATGTATCCTCCATGAGAAGCAAACTTACACTCACAGGTTTAGTACCGTTTTTTTTGTGTGTAACCCACTAGTTTTTACCCCTTAGAAGGCCTGGTGCGGGGTATATAACGAATGCGGGCTATACATTGTTTAAGTCTGATTTTTTTTATAACTATGGTTAAATTTCTTCTGCCGTATCTCGCGTCCAAATGTGTTGTTATTACTGTACTTCACGGACCGGAGCCAAGTGGAAATAGCATCTACTGGCGGTGGATGGCCACTATACACACTGTGCACATATCCAACTCTCACAGTTAGCCGCCACTCGGTAATCAGAGCATTGCATCAATGTAGGTGTGACATTTTAATGCCAACGGCCGCGGTTAACAGTCAGCCGCCACTCGGTAATCAAAGCATTGCATCTATAAGAGTGTGACATTTTACTCCCAACGGCCGTGATTAACCTGCAAATAATTTACCCTCATTTTAGATGGTTTTTATATGTCAGCACAACGATATATGAAAGTGTCTTTGTATTTTTAAACATTGGAAACCCTGCATTGGAAAAATAGAAACGAGTCGCCAAAATATGAATATACCGGTAATAAAAAGACTAAACAATTACATTTCCCATGATAGATTTAGGCCCAACAATCTCTTCAGACAGACGAGACGAGACAGGTCTATGACGGTGCTCACGCGCCATTCAGCCAAGGTGTTATAAAGTCTAGTGTGGGTATGTGTATCGGCGACTTGGCAAACGCGGGATGCTGATCCAATGTTGTTTTGATGTTGGGCCAACGTCGAAGACGGTGGGCGGGTTAACGTCTTGTGTTTACCGGGGATGGCATGGTATACAAAGGCGGGAGGACTAACGTTACTACAATACATACAGTGTTACACACAAGGGTTGTCTCTGATGACAGGCACGCGTACATGCTCTGTAATATACATAATATAGGCTAATGCGTAGATTTTTATCTCGCTACAATCGGCCGTTTTTCTGTTAATAGACCTCAACACATTTTTATTACCGTAATGTATTATAATTATAATATACAATATCAATTTTACATTGCTATATGCCTCAGAACACGATCTTCATTGAATTTATCACACAATCTTTAGACTGATATAACTATCTGGTCAAATATAATACGATATTTACTAATTTATAACTCGGTTTCTAAAAAAAATATAATAATATATTTGTTGAGAAATATACAAATGAAAATATTTTATTGGTTCAATAAAATATATAGGCCTATGCATTTTGATACGAGTTGGGAATGAAAAGTTTAATATGTACTGTGGGCTATGCTAGGGTTTATGTAGTGCCGCTTGCTCCTTGTTCTCCATACTAAACGATGACCTGGCGTGTTATTAACTCTGTCCCATCAACGTCTTACTTTATCTCGTCAATCTCTGTGGCCGTCAATAATAATAAACCCCAACATTAATTATTCTATTATACAATGTCAACATAGAACAAATAATAACTTAAGACATATATCAGATTTTATACACTGTTAAAAGTAGATATCTTACGCGGTATATTACTTGAGTGACTGGGCAGCCGCTGTAGACGTTACCAGATTGGCGGGATTACCCAGAATGGCGGGAGCGGGCAGACACGTGTGGGGAATACAACGGTGTGGGGTATCTATTGTCTAGCCCGCAATTTTTGGTTAATTTACCCCTCTGCGGGCTATACACCGAAGCGGGGTATACATCGGGAAATACGGTAAATAACACACATTAGTTTTAAGGGAAAATGTGTTGCAATTTTTTAACCCTAACCAATGATAATATTTAGTATAACTTTGGTTCGGGACCACCCCAATCAAGTGGACCACCTCGCATTTCAGACCACTTTTGTCCAGTCCCAAACTTTTTCCCATTGAAGTAATGCTTAAGGAGTAACCCTTAGTGGACCACCCCCGCTATTCGGCACTCGGACCACTTTTTTGGCATCAAACCTTGCTAAGCGGACCACCTGTGACATCAAGGGTCAATTTTTTGAAACCCTTGTATCAGATACAGAGCATTCACACCTAAGGTGAAAGTCCAGCCTCTTCGTTTGGATGCCCACAAACGTAGACCAGCAATATTTACCTGGATAACATTTAACCCTATAACCTCCATGGTACTTGCAAACTAAGTGCCTTGCATCGTGATATTTAGCTGACTGTCCTGGTGAGGCATTAAAATTACCATGGGCCCTACATGGTGGACTTGGCACCTTTACGCTTGCTAGCACACAAGAGAAACAGCCATCCGATTGCTCAGAAAGCATCTCATTTCATGTTAATTTTAATCTTTGGTAGCTCTTCTTGCAATCAGTATCTTTACAAAGCTCTGTATTGTTTACTGATCGTCTTGTAACTATTTTAGAAATTTGAATCACTTAGCTAATAAATACAATTAAAATATAATTATCGTGATTAATTGCAACACCTCTCTCTCCTCCTCCTGTACATGATCTACCAAATAAACTGCAGTAGTGCCAACTCGAGAAGAAAAAAAAGAGTGAGAATCTCAGTCTGAGGGTATTAAAATCGGGAGGATGGACGCCGCAGCCGATCACAAAAGTGCCCATAAGGAGGAAAGCCCAAAAGGGAGTGGAAATTTTGAATACATCACAGCATATGGTGGCCTCTGGTGACCAGTTGGTGATGTCTTTCTATGATTTTTAGTATGAAAGAATGATTGTCAAATTAATCGTGAGTAAGTTGGAAAAATCGGGAGAATCCTGAGAGGCCAATTTTTGGTCAGAAAATCTGGAGATCTCACGACCAAATCGGGAAACTTGGCACTACTGAAACTGATTCATATCCATTGTAAGAAGGGGCAATAACGCGTGTGAGTTATCGTGTTTATATGCCACATTAACAATGCCATAGCGTTCACAGGTTCAACTTTGATCAATTAAAGGGGATAACCAATAATGGTTTAATGTTAGGCCAGCATAAACGGCATAACTGGCAGACGGTTGGCTAACATTAAAACAACATTGGGTCCATATTTTGTGTTGATGGGAATACACCATAACACTTGACGTAGCACCTCTAAATTGTACTCATCATAGATCTGCGTTTTTACTTCTCTTTACTTCTCGTTAGGTGTGTTGATTATAGATATAATCAGTAGTGTCATCACTCAGTTATAGTGTGAATCTATTGTGACTGCTTGCTCTGACGTGATCGCAGCGAAAATGAGAAAATCACTGTTCTGATCAGATATTGTGAAAGCACTGACACTACATACATGTCCTCACATAGTGAAGTGATGAGCTACTCCCAGTCACATACAATTCAACTTGTTTAGCGACATCATAGAAGTGTTAGGAATCACCAGTAGACACAATTTTTATTTAACAGCACAACTGTTGGCCTTTGTTTGATGATCCCCTACATTATTCTATTTGTTAAGCTTAATTTATATTTGGTGGCTGACAGATTAATAATAACACCAGCTTAGCAAAATAAAAAAGGGGATCTCAATTTATTAAGTTTTTCAATGTTTTGCATCGATATGGCAAAAGCTAGACGTAATGAGCTCACGCTCAATGAAAAAATACTTGGAGCATGCAAATGTTGTACATGTATATGTATTATAAGGTATAATGTACAATTTCACTTAGAGGACTACCTCGCTAATAGGACCACTTTTGGTAAGTCCCTTGGGTGGTCCGTTTAGCGTGGTTCTACTGTACATGGTTATATTCTAAGTTCAAATCTGATATACCATCCATTGGTAGTAATCCTTACAGCATTGCTGAAATATTTTGCTAATTTATACCATTGAGACCAGAAGGTTTTCCACTTAATAAGGTTAAAATTTATCACATGTTTCATCGTTTGAACAGCAAGTGTGGATGTCAGATTGTGAAGTTAAATTTGATCACAGCACTAAAAGTGTTAAAACAAAGAACTATACATAAGTATATACATATATAAGTCGAGACCAATCAATTAAATCTACGTCTTACTTGCTAAATCCTCAACAAAATTTGTTTGAGAATTAATTAATGAGAATGTACCAAATTGGAATAAGAGTACCTTGAAAGATAACTCATCTATCTGTAGTGCATTGTAGTCAAACAGTGCGATACCATGGGGACCTTCAATCACATAATGATAAAGAGGATGTCCTGGACCAGGCCGAGAGGGTAGGCTAGGTGGAGAAGAGTTACCAGGTATAGCCTTGGCAGCTGTTAAAGCAGCTGGTGATCCTGTAGGTGTACCTCCTCTGAAAATAACATAATATTTGTACAAGTACAGCAAGTACAACGTTTAGTAACATAATATACCGATAAAAAAACATCATTTTTTGTCAATGCAGAATAGAGTTAAAATACAGAAAATTTTCAAGACTTAATATGGTAATTACTATCAATTTTTTTTGTCTTTTATATTGAAGTCCTTGCAATCTTTCAGCTGTATATAGTGTGAACAAATATGAGAAAAACAAAAAAAATACTACATGATTAGACACTTTGCTGAACTATTAGAAGAACTAGATGTGTTGAACGATCAATGATAAAAAATAACAGCCAGTTTATCTTTTCTAATCTTTGTGTGACTATTTTCTACATGAAAAAATAACAGAATCCCTCGAATTAGCCTCTACACTTGTCATCACCCAAAAAAGAACAATATTGGAGGCTACTTTCAACCATTTTGTATAAGAAATTCCATAAACCCCAAAAAACACATCTACACCCACTAAGGGGTGTGTCTGTGTATAATATGAAAAAAATCCCCTTATTGGTTTCCGAGATCTGCTCCGGAAACGAAATGCAGCCAGGTATCAGGCATATTAAAGATAATTATGGCCGATTGATGGCCATTTAAATAGGCCAAATTTTTCAAACCCCAAAAAGCACATCTACACTGCTTAAGGGATGTGTGTGTGCAATGTGAAAGAAATCCCCCAATGGGTTTACAAGATCTGATCCGAAAACGAAATATCAGGCATATTAAAGTTAATTATGGCAGATGGTCGGCCATTTCAGTAGGTCAAATTTCATTTATAACCCAAAAGCCACACCTACACCCCCAAAGTGTGTGCAAAATGAAAGAAATCCACGATAACTGCTCCGGAAACGAATGCTGAGAGACAGACGGACATCCGAGGCGATGCTATAACCCTGCACATTAAAAAGGAATACCTGGGATTAATTTCTCGGACCATATTTAAAAAAATAAACAAAATAGTTATATCGGTTAACCCATGGGCACCAGCATGAAAACCAAACACTATGAGTATCAACAAAATACATGTATTGGGGATGCCTAACTCTTACAAACGCTGGAATATTGTTTGTATTAATCATGAAATCATCACTAGTGTCTTAGTTAGCTCTTTCCGCTTCATTTGAATACCTCTGTTATGGGTCTATGACCATTATAAATAGTTTAATTTTTTTAGAGTGGGGATCGTCTTTATTCAGATTCTGACCTATAAAGACGGTCCCCGCGCTGAAATGGTTAATAGATTACCTCTTCAATGTTGGACTGAGACGAGGTCCAGTGGAAGGTCTTGGTGGTGGTGGTTTGGCAGGTGCAATTTTATTTTGTCCTGACATACGAGGTTTCTCATCAATTGGAAAAGGTTGATCTAAAAGATCTACCCAAGATTGAGAAGTAGATGATGAAGGGGGATACATATTACTCTTTGGAGCATCACAGTTCATGAAAAATTCATCATTTACTTCAGATCCTATATCAGCATCATTATTTAAATTTCCAGAAGGAAATGACAATAAAGCATCAGTATCATTGAGATTGGGCATACTAATAGCTGAAGAGACTCTTGATTTAGGTCTGATAATAGTTGGCTTTGGCCTTATTGAGGGTGCTTCAAATTTCTCGTCACCGTTGTTGTTGTTTTCACTGATGATACTTGTCTTACTGGCATTGAAGTCCAAAGAAGAAGATTTCCTAACTCCGTTAATTTCATAATCCATTTTTTGTGTTCCCTCTGTACTGTCTTTCAAAGAAGAGGGAGGAATGTATGTTGCCTTAAGTGGGGCTTTACCTGGCTTTTTCTGCACTTCAGGATTATTGCTGTTATGATTTTTTGTTGAAAAAATGGCAGATGTATGCACAACATGGGATTGTGGTTTTAGGAAGGAGTTTCCATTCTTATTTTCATCTTCATGTCCGTATGTTTTGTCACTTGACTGTGCTCCCTCATTATGGTCACTATCTTTATTACTATTCTGTTCCATAGTATGACCCGGTTTGGGCTTCAATGATGGCTTAGGTTTAAGTGAAGGCTTTGGTAGAAGTCTAGGTTTTAGTTTTACTGGAGGTGGCTTTGCATTCACTGCTAATATTTCATTCAATTCACTAATTTCAGAACCACTTGGCAAGGAACCCTCAACATGACGTAATTTAACATTAAAAGGATTTCCGGTGAATTCTGTATCTGAGTTTGGTGTATCACTTTTAGTAACCACTTGCCCACTAGTGTGCACTGCATGTGTAGAAGATGGACGGCTTCTAATAATAGTAGGTCGTTTCACCGCAACTGCCTTTAGTTCTCTACTTAAATTATCCATGTTTTCTGATATTTCAGCATCAGTAGATGGTGCTGATAAGGCCATATTTGATGGTGGTCTTGGTTTGGGAATTGGCATACCTGTCGAGGGGGGTTGATGAGATTCCTCAGCACCGACTGTAGTTAAATTACCTAAACTTGGACTTCTCTTAGGTAATGGTGGTGGACAGCCACGTGGAAAAATGGAAACAGCACCAGGTAATACCTTCACTCCATAATTTGAATCGTCTTTCAGGTTCATGGAAGATTGTTGAACATTTTCAGTATCTTCAAAACCAGAGGATTTCAGAGCAACTGATGAATCATCTTGGGAAGTAACGCGAGGTCTTGGAGCGGGTCTTGGATAGTCAGATTTTGCAGTCGAATCATACCTTGATGATGACCAGCTGCGAGCTACAGTTGTCTCAAAATCATTAGTAGTATCTGCCAAATGCTGCACATAACAAATAAAAAAGGATGATTATCTAGATTTGAAAAGGACATATTTAAGGGCAAATGACACCAGGTGGCCATTAGAAAAGTTATCTTTTTTAATGATGAAATCTTAATACTGTGTTTTCTTTTTTTTTTGCCCATTTTGGCCTGGTGCGTATTATCCACCGGTGCTTACAATCTATTGATTTTGTCTAGGTTGTCACTCGATTCCGGTCCCTTAATTCTAATAGTGTAGATCTGATAATTTTTTCGTGGTTAAAGTTTTTAAATTCTACAAAGTTTATAATTCGCGAATTTTCATTTTGCATCAGTTGCGCTATCATAATATTAATTTTTGCGAGATTCTTGAATTCACGAATTAATCCTCCTCGCAAAATTTGCGAAAATTAAAACCTCACCAATATTACCAGATCTACAGAATTTTTGATCAATTTTTGCAAATTAGTTCAGCAGCTATAAACAGACAAATAAACCCTTCGTTTTTACTACACTCAAGATGTCTAGTGAAATAACATTTCATAACAACCTAATTTATTTGTCTTTTGGATATCGGATAAAGACATTATTATTATAATTATATTTAATAATATTCTTATGCCTGCTGCTCCATTCTGCTAGACTGATGGCGTTGATCGCAAGACACTTTTATTATATTCACCAGATGTTGCAACGTGGCTTGCCTATCCATATCAGGGTTCTAACCAGGCCCTTTTAGCGTGTCGGCCCGACACGCTGAGTTTTGCTGCCGCTACGCTACTAATATCGCCGACACGCTGCCGACACGCTGAATAAAGAGCGACATGCTGCCGATACTCTGGAATTTTTTTTCTTTTCTTAATCCATTTGAAAATTGCGGGGCTGCCGTTTCCCAGCAAACATGAGGCGCTGACGCAATGCTTGCCTGATGATGCGCCAACTTCGTAGAGAGCCAGCCAGCAGTAACATATTATTTGTGCAGGACTCCTGTTTGTTGCAGCAGCCGTGACGTCTTCATTGAGGCCGTGGATTGCTGTATTTGTTTTACCCGAATAAATCAATGTTTTTTCAACATGTCGGTGACTGAGAGCGATCTTGACCCCAAGCCCCGTAACTTTTTAATAACTATGCGGAAAATAAGCCCAGCATGTGATCTCGCTGCTAAAATGCTACTGATTCTAAAAAACATTATTTTCGACCTGATTATTCAAGGCTAAATCTTGGATATGACCGTCCAAAGAAATGTCCCACGATTTTGTATGGGGTGAATCTGTGGCTGAAACATTCAGCCACGCTGGGGCTGTTTAGCAGCTGAGTACCGCGACCGCCATTGGCTGATTGCCAAATTTCAGATGCGACATAGGCTTATAGGCCTACCTGGGTTGCAGCAGAGCTGGCATAATATCATCTCCGATGGTTTGCCTGTTAGGGCTTATAGATTGCGTGAACTATTTATCTACCACATCCTCTATATGATCACACCTAGGCCCATAATATTTTAGACAGTGTATCTCCAATACTGATATGGAGATGTGTAAAAATATACTATCCTGCACATGTGGGCATATTACTAGCTGTAAATGCTATAGAATGTATAAGTAGAAAAACGAAAGGTGCATGCACACACAAGCTATTGCCGTGTATCTGGCGATTACGGATTTCTAATTGATAGCGGCTGTGCCGTGGTTTGTCTGCAAAGTAAGTCTATAAAAAAACATTAAATCTATCGAGGAGACAGATGTCGAGATTTTTCAAGTGTGGCTTTTTCCTTTATTCAATCACTGTTGCCACTGAGTGACGTTTGTCGCGATCAATAGCAAAACATCACAGATTGATGAAAATCCCAGATTTTTCATGGTTTATTTATATTTTAACAAAAAAAAGAAGGAATTTTCAAGTCCCGTATTTCATTTTTTCATATTCACGGACTTTTCCCGTTTTCAAGGACCCGTGAGAGCCATGTATCAAAGTGTAGAGAAATGCTTAAGAATGCATCTCAGAGGAGCTAGTATCTACAAATTTTCCGGGGGCCTAGGTGGCCCCCTGACCCCTCGCCAAATTTTTTGGGTCTCGGCTGCCGCCTCGACCGATACGCTGACATTTCAGGCTGGTTAGAACCCTGCATATATATATATATACACTTGATTATTAGCGGATTTCGTCATTATAGGCCAATATATTTCAAGCGATACTGTATGTTTAATATGCTCATAATATAATTATCAAATTGATGTCAATGGTATTCTAAAATACAGACGAAATGTATCATGATGGAAAATTTAAATTGGGATCGATAGATTACTATATATATTACATGGCTGCCTAAATCAATGTATTATAGGCTTATGGTATTTTTTGATGTGCTCAGTACACCTATCACTCATCGTGTGCAGCCAGGCATTAAAATAAAAATAGCCATCAATTGATGGCAGGATCACTCAGCCGTAGGCTCTGTCCATCAACATCACGAAATATAAACTTATGCACATGTGGCCCTGAAGTAAAAAAATGAAGTTATCACACTTACAAGCCATTTTGGTTCCCGTGACCATGAAATAAGGTCAAGGTCACTGAATGTTGAGCTTGACCTTCAGATTAGTGTCATGTATATGAGGTGAAAAAATGAAGGTTCTAAGTCAAGACGTTATGAAGTTATCGCGCTTGCAAGCCATTTTGGTTTCAGTGACCTTGAAATTAGGTCAAGGTCACTGAATGTCGAACTTTATTTTCAGATTAGGGTCATCCATATGAGGAAAAAAAATTATGGCCCCGAGTCGAGGCGTTATGAAGTTATTGAGCTTACAAGCCATTTTGGCTTACGTGATCTTTGAAATTAGGTCAAGATCACTAAATGTAAAAATTTACCTTCAAATTAGTAGATCATGCACAGTCAATGCGTTATAAAGTTATAACACTTACAAGCCATTTTGGTCCCCGTGACTTTGAAATTACGTCAACTGAGTGACCTACAGATTAGTGTCATGTACATAAAGTGAAAAAATTAAGGTTCTAAGTCAAGGGTTTATGAAGTTATAGTGCTTACAAGCCATTTTTGTTTCTGTGACTTGCTGACTTTGAAATTAGGTCAAGGTCACTGAATGTCTAACTTGACATTCAGATTAGGGTCACCCATATGAGGTAAAAAAATGAAGGCCCTAAGTCAAGACGTTATGAAGTTATCGCATTATTTACTATTGATAATTACTAAACTTCATGATCGGCTGCATCCATGCCGACATTTACTACAAAGAAATGGTGGAATATTCTCCGTATATCAATGTTTACAAGTTTGGGTTACTTTAAAAAAATACCAACTTAACAAATTTACTTCTCATACTGAAGAAAATGTAATAAAGACAAAAAACACTAATGGGTCCAATACACACAATGGTACTTAAAGCAGGCTGATTTTTTCACTACGTTCTATTAAGTTGTGGCAGGAATGCACTGTACCATACTGTTTGTGAGAGGGCCGTAAAAATAGTACCGTACATTTTAATATGCTATAGCAGTGGAAAGGATACACTACCTAAAATTCGTAACCATACACATTGTATTTATAATCAGATTCGGCATTCAGATAATAGCATAACAAGTGTTAAAAATTTAAAGCATTCATATTGCATAATTATGATAACGGTCTCGGATACACGCATCAATGTATGTTAACACAGATATTATTTTAAGGGTTAGCTTACCATATGTCCACTCTGAGGTGTTGGTGGTCTCGCAGGAGGTGGAGGTTTTTTAGGAGGCTCTTTACCTTTATCTTCTTTTACATGACATTCACCAGAATCTCGAAAATTGACTTCACTCATAGGTCTTGCACTGACAACAGTTATAACAGGACGAGACCTGAAGAGATAGTATGATGGAAAGCTCTACAATTATATTATTTGTATACATGTACTGGAGTAAGAAATAAAGCGCTGAATATTTTGTATATAAACCATGGAGACCAAAGGGTTTTGTTCGATTTAAAATCATATCACAAATGTCTTAGTTAGCTTATTCTGATTCATTTGAATACCTATGTTATGGGTCTATGGTCATTATAACTATTTCTACTCTGACAGAGTTAGGATCGACTTTCGACGTCAGAATCTGACTAAAGTCGATCCTATACTGCTGGGATTGTTTCTGACTTTATCTATAAAGAGACAAGTTTATTCAGCCAATACAATGCCAGGACCCCTACAAAAATTGATTTGTTGGGCCAACATTGCAAAATGGTTGGCTGGGCTATCTAAGTTGACCCAACATTGGGCTGAAATATTTAAAAAGGATATAATTATGCTGGTAATACATAATGATTTAGGCCTAGCTGGATACGGATGTATAACTAACGTTACAGCGCAATGCTCACCACTGCAGATTTCAGTACCACCACCCACTTCGGAAATAGTTAAGTACCACATCCTCTGGAAATTAAAAATGGCTTGTATACCACCGTCCCCGAAAAACCCGAATTGTGACGGGCCAGCCCTAAGCAGACCACCTACGATGTCTTAGTCAGCTATTTTCAAGTCCCAAAGGTTTTTCCCATTAACACAAAGCTTAAAAGTAATACTCGAAATTCCACCAATATTAGGGACACAGATTTTCTACAGCACTAAATCATTCTTAAACTCGCCATTTGGACCACCCGGGATGTAAAGGGTCAATTTTGAAAAAACCTTTAAGCTAACTCTCAGGAGCATTCACACCACTACACAGTGACTGGACAAGGTTTTTATGCACCAGTATGAAACCTGTATACATGCTCTGGAAATGAAAATGCGTTCGGCAGGTGATAAAGGGATAATAGCAAATTATTTTCTCACATAAAATAAGTTTTAGTTAACAGTACTGTGCATGTATGAAAATGAGCATGGCCAGATCCTCTCATGGCACGAAATAAAACGTAATAGCTGGAGAGATTCGGCTTGGGGTATAAACTCAAATACAAATATAAAATTATGATAAATACCTTGGTGCAGAGGCTGTCGACATCTTTTACCTGCAAAGTAGCAAGTTCTTATTTTATAAATGCAAGAAAACTATGTTAGCAAGTTAGATTAAATGGTTACTTCTGATATACATGTATATAGGGGCCATCTGGTGAAATCGTGACATCTGGTGAAATACTTGCTCCCTTTCTTTTCCACTGCGTTTGTCATTGGTTTGCCAAAGTATGATTAGGGCACCTGATCCATATTCACAATGTGATCATTCGTCACATCATGATCAGGTTATAATATAATTTAATGATTATCATAGTTTTAAGCAGAAGGTATAGAATTATGGTTATCTGATTATAATTAAAATCATAGACTATTTCAATGCCAGAATGCTAGGCCTATCTGGCTATAGTTGAAGTCACATAAGTTTTTCCCCGATTTCTCACTCAATTCTCAACCAGTTTTCTTGAAGTTTCACAACCACTATTTTCTAGTCCTCTGCCAGCTATAGGGTTTCACATTAAGCCAAACAAGGCACTGACCAACCGGGCTAGTGGTGTAAATAAGTTACTAGCCCTGATTGGCGGTTTGGTAGCCTTGAAATTTTGCCTGCTAAAAGATCACTTCGATCACACACAACAGTCGACAGTGAGAATTATAATTTTTCTTTTTATAAGCAATTTTCAGTGAAATCATTAAATTATTGTTTCTTTTAAAAAAATAATTCATGTCATGGTTGAAAATCATAGTAGCCAGCTGGGCGACATAAGAATAATTTAGTAGTCCAGATTCCAGCTAGCCTCGGGCTAACGGGCCAGTGTTAATGTGCAACCCTGAGCAGGGGTAAAAATTCATGGAAAATCATTAGTGGCCAGCAGGGCCGCTAACTTTGAATTCTTAGTGGCCTTGCTAAAAATATAGTAGCCCTGTTTTACAATAAAATGTAGTTGCATCGGTAACTACTTAAAGTAATATCTGGCACGTTTTTCTTCAAAATCCCTCAGTTAGCCATCTTTAAAACGCAAATAGAAATTCAAAAACAAAAGTTGAATAAAAAAAAAAAAAATTACTGGGCGACTATAGGGGGTGACTAGGGGCGACTCGCCCACAGCAGCCTGCGCCAGGTTTATTTTGGGCAACTATAAGGGTTAAACAAATCATTAATCTGTAGAATAATGTTATATAGGTTCACTGATTTAAGTGTGGAGTCATGTCCAATGGGTCTAATGTATAAATGTCTGTACAATATAGACACTCTACCTCATCTGTAAATGATTATAATTGAACAAACTGAAACAAGTGTGAGTGATTATTTTATTTTAACATTTCTAGAATGTAATTGGTGAATCACTTAGCCCTTATACCTTTACAGCTGTTTTTCGGGTGTGAGCTGATTTATGTTTTTTTTTCGTAAATTGATAGATTTTAGCGCAATTTTTTTTTGTAATGGACCATTTCAAATAGTTTCGTGATCAGTAAATCTATATGGACTACCCCCATCTATTTTGAAAATATGTTTAACCCTTTTATCCCGAGAGGCTTTTCAGCTAACGCTTTTGTAATCTCTATTGAGACAACTTTATTATTTATAATCAATTAATTCAGCATTAATGATGTATCGGTGTCAGTAATATAGTTATAGTGAAGTCACACTGATTGGTCAATTAATTTGTATTTTTAGTTATTCAAAATGTGGTCCAAGATTGCTGCCAGTGTATGGGCAGATTTAAGAATTTGTGCAAATTCATCAATTTTAGCTCGATTTTCTTCTTTTTTTTTAATACATCATTTCAACCAGTTTTATGGTCTGTAAGCTCATTTAAACTACTCCCAGACAATGTTGAGCAATATTTAACACATTGACATGAGAGTTTTAATTTTGGCGACAAAAAACATCCAAAAATGTAATTGGTGAACCACATGGCTCATACACTTTTACAGCTGTTTTCTAGGTGTGAAACTGATTTGTGTTGGACAGATCATTTGATGATATATTGCATGTAAGTGTGATGTTTTCTGAGTGAACCACTTATTTTCAGTGTATACGCCTGATAATAATGTCACCATGCACATACTGGATCACAAAAATTATCAGTGATACATGTAACTTAAACGAATATACAGGTGCTTTAATGAATGCACTGGTATGTCGACGTCAATCAATTGCGCTGGGAAGGTGGTGTATTTATAATGACAGTGTATATAGGGCTCTTGTGTGAAAACTATTTTAGAAAGGACTCGTCTTAAATTATACAGAGCTGCATGATATTTTTTTTCAAATCTACCAAAAAAATCAGCTGCTTCCGCCTATCAGGCTTAGAACTGACTGTGTTGTATATCCGGACTGGTGTCTAAAGACACGTATGGCATGATGCTACCGCCACTATTTTTTCTCCTGTGATGTTAGAGGAGTTGGAATCGATGGTCTTCATCATAACTTTCTCCAGCCTCAAAAACGTTGCAGAATTATCGGAAACGGCTTGTTGTGGTGCAAGTGACAATTAGCAACTTTCATACTCCATCAGTGAAAACTGGATGGCAGCGATGATTCATTTGATCGGCTGAGTATTCGTAGACTGGAGGTAGGCATATGATGTTTGTATCTACATGTATACCAGACAATATGGTTTGTTATCGTGGTGTACGTATACAGTGCAATCACAATTCCATAGGAGTTCTGTGCGCCATTGAAGCAGTAGGATACCATATGAAATGAAGATTGCCATAAAACTAGCCATACTACTGATGGTGACCAGAATAGGAGAGTTGCAGCCTTGTGTGACCATGTAATGAATTTGCATAGGGCAAGGGTATTTGGGCGAATAAATAACCGGCCCCTTTGACCAGCCAAAACAAAATGCTATCAGATAGTTCTTCAGCATATTATAAATGTTCATTATAACTAATCAGGCATTTTTATTGGAACTGATATAAGTGTCCTGCTTCTCAGCAGTAAAAAAACATTTTTTTGCAAATATCGAATATTTAGCTGGTGATCATAGCGCTGATGATCATTCCTGTGGGTTTGTTCTGTATCCTGGGACTGCTTTTTGGCTCTGACCATAGAGTTAACTCTATGCTCTGACTAATTTACGCAGTTTTGGAATAGAAGCATTTGGGAACACCACCGGCATTCAACCGCAAATAACTACTTGCTTTCCATGTCAGCTCCTGTATCTAAGACACTTGATTGACCCTCCCGTTCACTCATCCAAAAAAGATGCATTACTGCCCATGCTGTTGTGTTCACCGGAAGACCGTGAGCTTGTTGTTTGATCAGAAATTTCCTCTATGGTTTATTTTCAGCCTCTATATCATCCGAAATGTTCATAAAGTAAGTATGATAGTGAAAGTAGACCTTTAAGTACAGTAGCCCATAAAGGTACATCTAAGAGCCCCTGAGGATCATTTGCACTAAATTGGGTATTAATTATCAAGTATTTTCTACCAATAGACCCGTATCTAGGACTTTTATCACACAATATCCCTATAGACACTGTCATTATATCTAAACGATAAGTTATGCACCAAGGATATACTGTGACATGTAAGAAAACATGAATCAGTTTCACACCCGAAAAACAGTTTGAAAGGTTTATGTGATAAGTGGTTCACCAACTACATTTTAGATGTTTTATGTCGCTATTTGAAAATCCTCATGTTAAGGTGCTAAATATTGCTTAACGTCGTCTGGGAGTAGTTTAGATGGACTCACAGACCATAAAACTAGTTGAAATGATGTACTACAAGATAAATTTGATAAAAAAATTAAGAATTTACACAATTTCTTAAATCTGCCCATACACTGGCAGCCATATTGGACGCCATCTTGAATACCTAAAAATACAAATCAATTGACCAATAAGCGTGCTTTTAATATAGCTATATTACTGAAACCAATATACATCACCATTATTACCTAATTAATTGATTATAAATAATAATGTTGTCCCAATAAAGATTACAGGGGCGTTCACTAAAAAGCCTCTTGGGATAAAAGGGTTAAAGATGTTTTTAAAATTGGGGGTAGTCTATATAGCTTTACTGGCCGCAAAGTTTCTATGACATAGTTTTTTTCACTTTTTTTTTCTGGTTGTCAATTCATTATATTATTTTTCGTTCGTTCGTGATAGACTGTAGGTAGACTCTACATTGGCGTATACTGAATCACGGAACGGAAGGGAAAGCCGAGAATCACGGAACGGAACGAAATATCAGAATCAAGGAACGAAATGATTCTATCCAGCTATGAGCAAGGATATTGATATAAGCTGACGACAGTATATTAGAAAAAAAATAATATACATTAATGTTATTGTTGTAGACTATTTCTACACTTTTGAAATTAAAATAATAGGCCTACTGTATAAATAATATGACAGCATATACCGAGAGCACTCAGCTAATGCACTGACAGTCACACTCACAGCAATAACAAATACGATGTTAACTTCTAAACCCCTACATATAGGCCAGTCTGTACTTAATCGCAAGGGCTATAATAAACAAATATTAACCGATTAGTGTATATTATTTTATTGTATTTGGTGTACATCCGAAGTAATATACTAAGTATAGAGCAAACAAGCAGAATCACGAGACGAAATGATTCTATATCCAGATATGAGCAAGGACATAAGCTGACGACTAATTTATTTTAAAAAATGTATATTCAGAACTTTATGTTATTGTTGTACGTTATAATAGTGGTTCATATTTTAAATAAATAACTAGGGCCAAAGGCCTAATGTAGCTGGAGCAAAGGGAAATACTACAAATTGTTCACTTATAAGGGTGTGTCATTCAGAATGGCATACTCGCTCATAACGGCATGCCCTTATATGCGTATCAAATCTGTGTTCTAGATAAAATTGTGATGTTTTACGCCATGCAACGGCGACAACAGTAAATGAACGAGGAGTGTTGTGGACTTATTTTATCTATATCAAGACTGATATCAATGGATAATTAAATGATGCTCATCCTCTTGTCACAGCTTCACCTAGACTGAGGTTGGAAATGTCCCAATTTCAAGTTTGTCATGTCGGACCGGTGTCACCGAATATTAAGCATCCCCATATATTAGGCATCCCTGACAAGTCAAAAAGTCACGTGACTGTGTGGGCATGCGCAGAGAGTGACTACGCAGCGGAAGTCACACAAAGGTGTCTTGATCAATCCACCACACTTACATATTATTCTCTTTTAAAATGACTTAGTTTTAATACTTAGTTTTATTAGTAGCAAACATAGTTTTGCACTCACTTGATGTGAATCATGTAAACCAATGGGTTACAATGTATAATCCATATCCCAGCTGGTGGTCGCTAGAATACTACCCATTCTAGACAAATGAGGGGATGCTTAATATTCCAATAAGAAGAACAAGACAGATGGTGAAAAATTAGATTCCCCCGCCATGTTTTCTAGCCTATTAGAATAACAACGATAATTTTCACATTGACATATATTTATATATTAGATTATATATTAACGATCTTTATACAGGGAATGCTTTACAAGGTTAATACGTATGAGACATAGTTAAATTAGGCATCCCCTTCGCCACAGTGTAGATTTGGCCATTCAGTAAGAGCGCATGCAGAGGGGTGCTTAATTTTGCTGGCAAGTACAAGCACGCCAACACTCTGGCAAGACCTTGCAAGTTGTTGCCAAATTAGACATCCCCCTCGTCCCGTGCAAGCTGGCTTGTATGAACAAACCCATACCCACTACTTCATTATCGATTGTCAAAATAAAAAATGCTACTAAGGTTGCGATAGATATAAATTAAAATTAGTTAATATTTTAGAAAGAAAAGTAATATAAAAAATATTTGGTCATGTCTTTTTTCTGATTAAAAAATGATAAATGTTGGATAAATGTTGGCCCAACGTCTACGACATCGTGTTTGCTGGGTTATAATACCTAGGCATAATTCTCCTAATAAAAAAATTTATTATTTGAGATACATATCGCTAACTGATCATACATATCATAAACCGCCGAGGACCACGTTGAGTCACCCTTTGGTTGCCAAAAACAATAAATAAATTTGACACAAAAAAACTCTTCATAGTTGCAATTATAAAATTCTATATCAATATCATGCTGTAAAATATTTGTATTTTTCAGATAATTAAATGTATTCCCGTATTTAAATACTGTTATCCGCTGTACCCATGGTACCCGTGGATACATTATTGACAATACGCGTCAGTCATGGGCTCACAAGTGTTAATTGCGGCGGGGGTTTCATTAAGGCGGGGTGTTATCACACCTCTTTCTTTGTCTGATCAACATGAGAGGGTGCAGTAGCTGTGGAAGCCAAAGGTGGGAACATTGCGTCATAGGACTGTTATGTTTGAAGTAGATTTAGTGCTTTATTTTGAAATTTATTAAGGAGTGGATAATACAGAGTTTTCGTAAAATGAAAGCTCTTTTTATCGGACACAAAATAGATTATTAATCTTAGGCGAATCCCAAGCTATGTAATTCGTGGTTTGTTCGGATCTCGATTTGTTTGTAACAGTCTCTTTTAGCAATGAAATCTTGAGAATGGTTCAAACCAAAAATTAATCCGAAAGAAATATAAATTTATATAGCAGATTCTATGTCTATCAAGAAAATCTTGTATTTTAAATACGTTTCAATAGTTCTTTTATATGATAGATATAGTTTTGCATTGTTTTTGAATATGTTCAACCATGTGTCAGTGTTTTTTTAGATTATGACTTTGATTGACATTGCCGACATCGATCCGGTCGCAGTCACGTGGTTAAGTCCACTTCAAATTCTTATATTATCGCTCACGCTGAATTCATGTTTTTATTAACTATTATTAATAGTATTATCCGTACGCGCTGTTAATCAAATGTCAAAGTTACTTGAGTCTAGATATAGTCTAGACTCGTCTCTAATTGTTACTCTAACTGTTAGTAGACTCAGACTATACTATATACATAGTATAGTCTATAGACTATGGCCATAGGCTCCTGGCCTAGCCGCCCTAGGCCAGGGCTAGGACTAGACTTTGGTCTAATTCATTTTAAATCTAATAGTCTAATTCTAGACATTGCACATTACAAAATTGTAGCTGTCTACAAAAACGTATATAGGCCTAGTCTAATCGCTTTTCGTTTCATTTCATGAAATCAAAAAATTTGCGCTGCTTAACCTCATTTTCATGGAATAAAAATTAAAACATATGATGTAGACTAGTCTACCATAAGACTGGTTGAATCGTCATTATTAGTGTAATAGTCGGCAGCACTTCCAGTCACTAGTGACATATTTTTGGAGTGACAAATTCATAATACAAAATTCATCTGGATTAAATTTGGTTTGGACTGTTCTTTCATGATTTTAATAAAATGTAGTCTAAAAAATATACAATCTTAGAAATTTAAGCGCTAGTGTTAACTTTAAATTAAGTTAAAAGCACAATGACCATATAATTTTGATTTAATTTAAATCAATGAGAGTGGTGATAGTTCACCAGTTTTAAATTTGATTTAAAATAGCAAGATTTGATGAACTTTTGGAGGCGATAACCAATTGCACATTAAAAATTTGTAGCTGTCTATACTTTATTTTTATATGACTATAAAGATCTATAAATAAAATTTATGTTACAAATATTTTTAATAGTTTGTGTATATATTTGATAACAGCTTTGCGTGGTTGTTATTGAATCTGTCTGACCAATTATTTGGATTATGACCCTTATCTTTGTCTCATTGACATTGTTGGCTTTCCATGTGGTCTAGTCAGTCTCTAAACCTTACATTATCGTTCACTCATTCTTTGTTTCAATCGTGAATTTCCGTTGTAATTAAATTATCAAATTTAACAAATTGAGCATAAAACAAGAATTCTCATAATGCAGAGTAACACTGATCGGTTTCTCATTTATCAAACATTTGCGGAATGACATAATGAAAAAATCATTTGCATTTTTGCATCCAAATTTGGGTTTGGATGATGCTTCCATAACTTTTAATATGTCAAGGGGGATGGAAAATAGTTTCATCTTTGTTATATAAAAATTTTGGTTTCATTCAGGTGAAAAAGTACTATGTTAACTTGTTGTGATTCGCTGAGTAAAAATTTGAGATGGCGTTCACTTTAGACAATATTAATTTTATAAATCAACGATAATTGTGTCAGAGAATTTGTTTAACAAAGATTGATTAACTCTTGAGGCGATAACCACTTTAGCTGCTTTTATGCTTTTATGCTAGTTTGTGGTTGACTCACTGATTCCTTTCAGGAACTGTTTTTCCTGTGGGCCATTCTTTGGCATTGCCACTGCGGCCTTATGGGGTTTCAGATAGGTCTTGTTGTCAGGAACATATGTTTCTGGCCTTTTTCCTCGTTGGGAGTTTCATCTTTGTTACTTAAATTTTTTTGGGTACATTTTATTGTGTGATTTGCAGGGTCAACTTTATAAATTATCTTGATAAGAAGATTGATTCTTGTTGTGATTCGCTGAGTAAACATTTGAGATGGTGCTCACTTTAATGCAATAGACAATATTAATTTTAAAAATCAATGATAATTGTCTCAGAGAATTTGTTTAACAAAGATTGATTAACTCTGGAGGCGATAACCACTTTGGATGCTTTTATGCATTTATGCCAATTTGTGGTTGACTCACTGATTCCTTTCAGGAACTGTTTTTCCTGTGGGCCATTCTTTGGCATTGCCACTGCGGCCTTATGGGGTTTCAGATAGGTCTTGTTGTCAGGAACATATGTTTTTGGCCTTTTTCCTCATTTTTTGGAGTTTCATCTTTGTTACTTAAATTTTTTGGGTACATTTTATCGTGTGATTTGTAGGGCAAAAATTTACAAATAATATAAATAAATAAGAGGAGCAATTGTTGTTTCTAGAATTTGATTTAGCAAGAATTCATAAACTCTGGAGGCGATAATCACATTGGCGGATGCCAATTTGTGGTGGACCCACTGATTCCTGTCTGGATTTGTTTCCTGTGGGCTATTTTCTGGCCTCGCCAGTACAGCTTTCGGTTTCAGATAGGTCTTTGTCAAAACTATGTTTTCGGCACCTTTCCTCTTTGATTGGAGTTTTCTTTTTTTTGTTACTTTTGGTCAATGAAGCATACATACAAGCCACTCTTAATCTCAAATTAAAATATACAATATTAGTGCTCATAAGGATATTTAAAAATAATTCATGTTAGGAAGTTAAGATTTAACGTTCTCATTAGTAATAATTTAAATTAATGAGAAGAGATATAGTTGATAATCTCTTGATTTCATTTTATATAATTAATGCAATTATGCCAATTTGTGATGACTCTGGAATAATCCCAGGGGCTGGTTTTCCTGTAGGCCATTCTCTGGCTTTGCCAAAGTGACCTTAGGTTTCAAGTGGATCCTACGAAATTATGTTTTGGGTCACCTTTTTCTTTCTAAGTTTTCTTCTTTGTTGTTTGTTTTGTAAAGCTTAGTGATCCAGCTGCTTTGAAATTACATAATAATTTAAAAAAAAAAAAAAAAAAAAAAAAAAAAAAAAAATGGCCACAAGAATTAAATCTTTCATCATTCTTACTTAGATATATATATATATAATAAATAATTTGTAAATTAAAATAATTCGGAAGAGTATCCAAGTGTAGGAGTGTAAGGTAAAAGCAATATAATTATTCAATTAAACTACTGCAAGAGCATATTATTAGTCAATAAATACAAGGTCAGTTACAACAAGACTTGGCCAGTTGTTACAGGCCGCAGTAATTATTGCATACCTTATACGCCAACTACATGATGCTCTCTGTCTAGCTTGATTAATCTAGCATCAGGACTTGCGCCAGCTGCTGAAATCAGTGCTAGTAATGATAGATAGGATGCATCCGGACTTGCGCCAGATGCAATGAACTTCATGAAGAACCAAACATATGATTATTCATTTGTTAGTTCGGCAGGACTTGCGCCAGCAGTTCTAACTATAGCAAACATGATGGGGAGTGATTTGCCAACTGGATTTGCGCCAGCTGCTGAAATTAGTGCTAGCAAGGATGGGCAGGATGCATCCGGACTTGCGCCGGATGCAATAAACTTTGTGAAGAACCAAACATATGATTTTTCATTTGTTAGTTCGGCAGGACTTGCGCCAGCTGTTCTAACAATGGAAAACATGATGGGGAGTGATTAGCCAACCCGATTTCGGCCAGTCGGTTTTTGATACAATATCCACAAGCTCATTCTTACAGGTGGAATTAGTTTATTCTAGCATCAGGATTTGCACCAGCTGCTGAAATCAGTGCTAGCAAGTATGGGCAGGATGCATCCGGACTTGCGCCAGATGCAATAAACTTTGTGAAGAACCAAACATATGATTTTCCATTTGTTAGTTCGGCAGGACTTGCGCCAGCTGTTCTAACAATGGAAAACATGATGGGGAGTGATTTGACAACCCGATTTCGGCCAGTCGGTTTTTGATACAATATCCACAAGCTCATTCTTACAGGTGGAATTACTTTAAATGTGAATGATTTATGTCCTTTTTCTTCTCCCGTAGAAGAGAAGGAAAAGCTAAAATTTTACTTTTTCGTCAATAACTGCGTGAGTAAGAAATTATTATTATTATTATTATTATTTTTTTTTAGAATTCTTTAGATCTTGCTTTTGAATGTATATGTAAACACCATTTTTAGTGAATACAGCAATACTCAAGATGTGGACCATTTCTTCATGTTCCTAATTTGCTTCAAATCCTTCTAAATCTATGTTTTGTGGTCTTCTTATGTTTTCAAAGTCTGTCTGCAATACCTAGGTCAGCTCAAAATGAGGTCTGTATACTTCTGTTGTCAGATTTTACACTTACAGAAAATAAAATTCCACTGACATATAAATCCAGCCAGTCAAAACACTACTCAGACTTGCTTCAGGAATTATAAATACAATAGATGTTATGATAATGTGTCCCTTATTATCTACATTTGGAAATTTTAATTATTTGGTTATCTATTCATTACATGTAAATTTCAAGTTTCACTTCTGTAGACATCCTAATTTCAATTTAAAAACTAAATTTCAGACTATATAGCACTTCACTATTTAGAATTAGTGTTGTTTCTGATGCCGCAAGTAATGGTGGATTAGACAGATGAGAGGTTGGAATTCATATGTGCTCTACGTACGATGCATTCGTAAGTTTGTGTTGTGGGGGTCAGACACTTTGTGTCTGTGTGCCGTTTTCATACCCTCCTCAACAACAGATAATCTTGTTTAATAATGTTATTGATAGATTTTGTCAATATTATGTAATTTGTATGTAATGATACAAGAGTCAATGTTCATTAATATATTAATGTGAACAATTAGTAGATTGTTATTGATAGGTTTGGTTTTGTGTGAACAATTACTAGATTGTTATTGATAGTTTGGTTGATATTATCTAATTTGTTTGTAATGATACAAGAGTCAAAGTTCACATTTAAATAGTAGATTAGATCAATCAGAGACATGTATAAATATTCATAGTAGATTAGATCAATCAGAGACATGTATAAATAGTCCTAGTAGATTTGATCAATTTGAGACATGTATAAATATTCATAGTAGATTAGATCAATTAGAGACATGTATAAATATTCACTGGTTAATCCTGTTAACTGACTGTCAAGTAAATTTATACCTATTTTGGTCTTAGGGCTTCACTCTGTTACAACCACGTTTACATTAACAACATTTGAAGTGAAGCCCTTTTTATTTGTAGTCGTTTAATTTGATGTTTATTTTTAATAAACAAATTGTCCCCATTTTATGTGTCTGTTTTTTGTACGATAAATACAGAGTTTTCGTAAAATGAAAGCTCTTTTTATCGGACACAAAATAGATTATTAATCTTAGGCGAATCCCAAGCTATGTAATTCGTGGTTTGTTCGGATCTCGATTTGTTTGTAACAGTCTCTTTTAGCAATGAAATCTTGAGAATGGTTCAAACCAAAAATTAATCCGAAAGAAATATAAATTTATATAGCAGATTCTATGTCTATCAAGAAAATCCCACCTCCTCCCGCTTCCATCCGCTGCAAGTTTTTTGTTCATTTTACTTCTGACCGTTTTCATACCCTCCTCAACAACAGATAATCTTGTTTAATAATGTTATTGATAGATTTTGTCAATATTATGTAATTTGTATGTAATGATACAAGAGTCAATGTTCATTAATATATTAATGTGAACAATTAGTAGATTGTTATTGATAGGTTTGGTTTGGTGTGAACAATTACTAGATTGTTATTGATAGTTTGGTTGATATTATCTAATTTGTTTGTAATGATACAAGAGTCAAAGTTCACATTTAAATAGTAGATTAGATCAATCAGAGACATGTATAAATATTCATAGTAGATTAGATCAATCAGAGACATGTATAAATAGTCCTAGTAGATTTGATCAATTTGAGACATGTATAAATATTCATAGTAGATTAGATCAATTAGAGACATGTATAAATATTCACTGGTTAATCCTGTTAACTGACTGTCAAGTAAATTTATACCTATTTTGGTCTTAGGGCTTCACTCTGTTACAACCACGTTTACATTAACAACATTTGAAGTGAAGCCCTTTTTATTTGTAGTCGTTTAATTTGATGTTTATTTTTAATAAACAAATTGTCCCCATTTTATGTGTCTGTTTTTTGTACGATAAATACATTTTCTTATTCTTTTTAGTTTTAATAAACTTTAAAGCTCTACAAATGTATTAAATACATAACATAGATTGATGACATATCAAATTGCATGAAGAAAGTGTATCTATCAACACACTATCTGACAGTGTTGAAAATACTAACACCAGAAACAAAATACCTTTTCAAGCTATTGAAAACTATTTACGATCGGGCGAATTCCCTGACTGTACTTGTAAAACTACAAAGAAATCAGACACTATGATTAAATGTTGTTCCTGTGAAAATGTATTTCATAAAAAATGTATTAACCTCGCTGAAGACGCTTCATATTATAAATGTAATATATGTTGATAATTTTAAATGAATGTTGATAATATTATGTAAAATATTTTGTTCTTATGATATGTACTTTGCCTTGTATTAAAATTGTATCTTTAATATTGTGATGGTCAGTTTTATATGCTATTAGGAATGTTAATACACTAAACTGTTGTTAAACTGAATTGAAAGGTATATGTAATAGATTACCTACATTGTGAAATTTGTATTTCATATATGAAAGTCAATAATATACTTAATGTTGTTGTGATTGCAGTATAGTATGCTACTATGAGTGTGAATATATTATATATTAGCTGTGAAATCATATTTATAAATGTTATTTACTCTCTGAAATGTACTGCAATAAAATAATAAATAATAATCATGTTAATACTGTTGGAATAATTGTATGATAACTGTACATTTGTAAATAAATATTTGCATGTCAATATTGGTTTTCATCCGCTTGGTCGTCTAGGGTTAATCGTTTAGATAAGGATATTATAACGCTTTGCTGCATAGACGCCGCTGTCACCTCTTTGTTCCTTGGCAATGCCATCACACGTTACAGTAGAAACAACACCTCGTGAGCTGGGGGGGGGGGGGGGGTGACTAACAATAGCAAACCCTTGTGATGTCGGGGACTAAACATGTTATTAAATAATATTAGTTTTTTTCAAAACATAAAATCAGAAATAAAACTGGCTTAAAATACATGTATAGCCATACGAGCAACGCTGATTATGATGCTTAAAAACACACAAATACGCGTTATTTATCTTCTTTCATTTATCTGCTTAATGTCAAGCCATGATAACATTATTAACATGTGATATGTTTTGATCACATTAATGCACTATATTGCTGTAACAATGCGATCTCTCCATTTGGAATGTCAAATATAGGTAGATAGATATTTATTGATGACGGAAATTCTATGTAGACGTATGCTTCGTTAAAATCATGATATATTGCTGAAATATTTGTATAATTACGCTCACTGAATTTTGATAATTTTGTGTTTTTATATTTGCTAATAGTTTCGGTTACAATTTGTTATTCTATGCGATATTAAATTTCAAAACGACTTGCCAAGCCAGCGATATTAGGCTCCCCTAACCAGGACTGTCACCACACTGTGACTAGGGGGATGTCTAATTTGACAACGGCTTGCCAAGGGCTTGCCAGGGTGTTGGCGTGCTTGTACTTGTCAGCAAAATTAGGCACCCCTCTGTATGCACTCTCACTGAACACGCTACACTATGGCGAAGGGATGACTAATCTAACTATATCTTATATTTATTATAACATATATTAATTATATACTTTTGTTATATTTCTTGTTGCCAAGGCCTTATAATATAAACACATAGTATGTTTAAATTACAGTAGTGTAATATAATAACGTGGTATGTTTTACTTAAGACTATCAAGATAAATTTTCTGATAAATATTGGTAATATTCACAAGTGAAGATGTATTAAACAATGATGAATGACATTTCCATTCCAATTTACTAAATAGTATGTATTATGAATTAAAATGAATTTGTGTATAATTTAATAAGATTGCTGTAATATTAGTATGATTATGCCTGCTGAATTTCAACAAGTTAGTGTATTACATATTTGATAATAGATTTGTGTCAAATTTTATCATTGTTTGCAATATTGCAATCGCAGAAGTCATGTAGGCTTTTTCTTCAACTAGCAATTAAATATATAATATATACATCTGCTGATCATTTACCATGAGACACACAGCTGTCTCACTATGACCACATTATGTGCCTACTTGCGCAGAACCGGAAGGGAAGCCTAATATCGAGGGGATGCCTAATATGGCGTGACACCGGCAACAACTTAAATTTGGCAATTTATCATAGAGCTGGATTAAATCTCCAATTCTAGAGGTGTAGGCCTACTGCATCTGATGTTGTCAAAACCAGCACGAGTCGACTGTTACACAGTATGTGTTTTGGCCTAACTTCATTGCCTAGGTAGAGTAGGTAGGCCCACATCACATCAAAATATTAGATTTGTCCACTACGCATATAATTTTTAAATAAATGGCTAGACTACAATGAGCAGAAAATTATACCCCACAGTTATCAAGTAGCATGGCAAGGGGTGGCATGTCTTGAACATTATTATTTGCAGATATAGGATACTTTACAACGAGATTATATCATTCATGAATACATTCACTATATTAACCATGAACAGAATTATATGAAAACATTACTTCACTGCGATAGACTCGGGGTACCTTGAGACAGTTTTGGGGCACATTGAGACACCCTGACTGACCTCATATCTGATATTATTCATAGTTTTTGTGTGGGGTGTATTTGAAGAAAAAACCATTATACATAAGTGATACACAAAAATCATAGGGAAATCAAGTATTACGTGATCTATAGACACAGATATTGATCATCCTAAAAAAGTAATTTTCATGTAAAAAATGGACCTAAGCTTAAACAGGGTGGAAAATGGAAATTGGTTAGTTTTGGTACCATTGACCAGCTGGCGAACAAATCGCAATATATTTTCTGTAAAACAGGCCTGTCTCAATGTGCCCGAAGTCCCTAGGTGCCCCAGTCTCCTCTATACATTATTTTGAGATTATACCATTCATATATATATACATCTGCACCAGTCCAGTCTCAATTCATGCCAAGCGTAGCTCAATGAGTACCGCAAATCACATGGCAGAGTGAAGATGACATATATAGGGGCCTACAGTAGGCCTATAATAAACATAATTAAGCTATATGATGTTATAAAGGATATTAAGCAGTCTGCATTGTACTTGAATTTCAAGTCTTAGTTGCAACTACCATGGTAACACTGCTTTGACAGAAAACACAGTGACATAATTCAGCCTTTCAGGAGTCAGGAACGCTCCATTAGATATATGGGGGGGGCTGCTAGAGTTTTTGTAGGTTGCAAACTTTTTTTTGTGATGAACGTCTGACAATTTTTTACAAATTTTCCTTGCAGAACTGAAATATATATTTTTGTCGTATGCCTTTCCTATTATGTACGTTACCATTAGGTGTTTTTTTTGGTCGACATATTTTTCATCAATTTCGACAACAAACTTTTTTTTCTGACCACATTTTCAACAAACTTTTTTTTTTCTAGCCCCCCCTTCCCAGATATCAAATGGTGCGCCACTCAGATGGCTTAGTATGTCAACCAGACTCTTTCCCCCTTCCAGCTTGATAGCCCGGCCTACTCCAATTGAATGTGATGCAGGGGTAACCACATGAACCATGTGGCGCTGGATTAAGTCTGCCAGTAGCCTACCCGGACAGACGTTGATACTTTGTGCATTAGTAACGTTAGTAGGTCAACACCATCCCCCACATCGGTGAGCCACTCTGTAGCCCTGGAAGAGCCCACACCAACAGTGACAACCCAAGGTCTGTCCACAACCTTCAGTTGCAATTTTTTTTTTGCTACGTTGTGTTGTATTGGGGTTTACAACTTATTTACAATGAATTATGTAGGCCTACGACAGGGAAATTGGGAAACAATGTGTGGATATGTCTATGAGGTAACAATCAGACTCAAAGATCATGCTGTGGTGTGTAGTGCCTATACCCCCATTTTACGACGCTGGACCAACGTTACACCAACATTGATTCACTGTCTTGTGTATGCTGGGTCATCTTCACTCTGCCATGTAATTGCAACGCTCGGCGTGAATTGAGACTGGACTGTTGCAGATGATGCTGGGTAGACTATAGGCTATTATGTGTCGAGACCAGATGAACAACACAACATTGATTACAGGTGCTCAGCAGACCCAATGCGATTTAATGTTGGCCTAGCGTCTGCGACATCGGACCAATATTGTATCAGCATCGGGTCAACGCATCGTGGTTGCTTGGTTGACCTGAAACCTTGCGGGATAACGATATTAATGGTAACTGAATACCACCCCTCCCTCATTTCATCTGCAGCGGGGTGACGTGTTGTTGGCCCCTATGTACAGATAATTCTGATCTCAGAGGTTAGGTCAGCTATTGAGGTCAGACATGTTTTATGAATGATGTCATTGCTTGCCAATCAGCATGCAGTATGTTCCAGGAGGGGAAATCCTTGAGAGCAGTAGGGCATACCATATTTGGAGATGGATGTCAGCTATTGTGTCACTTTTAAATGATGTCATCGCTGGGTAATCACTGATCAAGATACAAACCCTTCTCCCCAGAATAATGCTTGTCACCGGGCCCTGTAATTTGCATAAGTTGCGCCCAATCAGAACATAGCTGATTGATTATGCTGGACAAGGGCCATTGCTGATCAGCCAATAACATTTCTGTTTGGACAGACTTGAGTACAAACCTACTACCAGTAGTTAAGAGACCGTCAACATCGAACAGTCTTGTTTTGTATCAAACTGATATAAGAAGCCCCTGCGGATATGTATCTATTGATAGGGTCCCGGAAACTAAGGCTAATGGTCAGATTTATGAATGGAATTCAACCATCTATCAGTTTTATGAATGAAATGACGTCACTTTTTGTCCCAAATTCAGAGACTAGATTCTGAAATAATGTACCTGGGCCGACGCCCAGCTACAAAAAAAACTGTACATGCCTAATATAAAAACCTACAGAGAATCACAAAACGGAACTAAATATCAGAATCACAGAGCGGCAATGTAATGTTAGTCAATTGTAGGTAAATTAATTTTGCAATGGTTTAAAGAAAAGTCAAATTAAAACTTCTAAATTCCTAAATAAACGTGTGTTCAGTGCTTGTGTTGTCACATTTAGGCGGAGCAGATCAGGTATCAGATCAGGTGATATTATAACTGTGATAACTGTGATAAATATAACTGTGATAACTGTTATAGCGTGTTAGTCGCGGGGTATGCGTGGAGCATATCATACAAGCAGGATTAACACGTGAGGTACGGTTGTTTGTTTGGTCAAAGTGAATAGATGAATTAAGACAAAGTAGTTTCATACCATTGTCTACAATCCAGTAAATAGCCTGAATTTGAATAATTTTTCTTATATATTAGCCCCTACATAATCTAAAGATTGTAAAGTAGTGATAAAATAAAACAATAATAAGCTATTAACCCTTAATTCTCTGTGGTAGTAGGTAGGTAGTAACAAATCACAATCAAATCACATATAACCCACTGGTTGTTATAATGGTAGGCATATACATTGTACAACATAAATATAATAATATATTAATTGAATATAATAGAAATGTTATGATATAAATATAATAGTGGGCCTACATTAAACTTAATAGAAAGAAAATATATTTTTTTAGTACACCATCAGGAATGATGACACAAAATGAGACACAAAAATTCTAGTGGGTTGGAATTAATCACAGTTGTTTAATTTAACACCAAACATGAGCAAATCTTCATGGTTAAATACCCGTTTCATTCACAATTTAAAGCATTGATTTAATCGGTATGTAATGATAATATTAAAAGCGATGATAGCCAATAATGTTAGTGTTACACGTTAGAGCAGGTGAGTAGATCTGAGACAAGCTGAGTTGTGAAGGGGGTCACAGCTAGGAGAATGTGAGCAGTACTCCGTCAACTCCGGAGCAGATGACACAAGTTGAGTTGTGAACGATCGCAGTCACACCTCGGAGAAGGTGACCAGAACTCCGGAGCAGTAGGAGTAGGGAGCCTACTATGAGCAGATATGGGTCAATATTAGCTAAGGTGTAATAAAGTGTAACATACACAGTTAAATTATAACATATTTTTTTGACAAAAAACATTATTTCCCATAAAAGTAATTGATGACAGCTAACATTATCTACCATTAAAAAGATAGTTGTTTTACACAGATTTCGCCAAGATCACATCAAAGTTGTAGTTTTGTCGCTTACGCATGTTACTTTTGACGGACAAAAAATTGATTTTTGTTTTTGCAATAAATTATTTTTCAACAGTGCAGACCATAAAAGTATGTGTTTTATAGGGAGTCTTACCTCGGCTGCATATATGTACAGTAAATCACCTGAATCTTACAGAACAATGCCTAATAAACAATATGGCCGGGGGAGCAGCCTGTCTGTCAAATAGTAACACACGAATCATTGTCTGTCAAATAGTAACGTACGTAATCATTGTCCGTCAAATAGTAACATACGAATTTACCGTTTTTTAAATTTTGAAATCTGTTGTCAAACTACAAGTTCTGTGCGATTTTGTTGTTGTAGTTGTGTGTTTTTTCACAGTTTCGTGGCCGTGATCATATCAGAGAAGTTTGTGATAGCTCCTATCTATCTTAGCAAAGTTATTTGCATGTAACTGACGTTGATGCTTACGCACGTTACATACGCACGTTTTTGACGGACAGGGTGTTGTTTACTTTTATGCTGTCATTCTTCCCCTCTAATACAACAAGTGATGACGTAATCGGAAAGTGTCCTCAGTAGTTTTTTGTGAACTCCTTGCTGAACACATAGCCATTTGTGGGTGTTCTTGGGCGGCCGAAATTACGCATGTTACTTTTTGACGGACTTTTTACAGATTATTTTTAATTCGGTATTATTCTGGCAAATTTGGTTCGGAGTTTCATTCCTTTATATACTGCTACAGTATATCAATTTCGGGAGCCATAGCACATCACGTGGCATCATAGAACTGTATTTTAAGCAGTAAGGAAGCAGAGCTAGTTCTGTTTAGGTTTTGACGGACACATGTAACATGCGTAAGTACTATTTCATATATCGAGTTGTATGCTCTATAAACAATATTACTATACATTTACCAACTTTTCAAGAACAATTGGGCATGATCCTTATTGCAACACCTAAGTTTTTTTCATTTGGAAACAAATATTATACATACCAGCAGTCCAAATACACACTTGCCAAAATGTTACGCTGGATTGTTATAAAATATTATAATATTGACCACATATTTTACTCGTAATCTTTTAAAAGTAAACCATCCTCCATGAAGTTATGTTTTTTATGTAATGATGTGTTTACCTTGAGGAAGATATTAAAAAAAATTATATTTAGATATATTAATGGTCCCCATTGGAACTTTATAATTAACTTCATCAATATAACACCTTAGCTAATTTTGACCCATATAGACAATTGAAGTGAAGAGCTAAACAGTCTCGACGAAATTAAAATAATACATGTAGCTTACGACATAAAAGTGTGGTGTGTATGTGGGATGCCAGAGGAGTATGATGATATGATTTGTTGTGGTCGGTGTGAGAGATGGTTTGACAGGTTATGTGTAGGGGCCGAAATGTCAATGGATATGTCATGAAAATCCTGTAATATACCATCACATGGTGACATATCACCAATTAGTCTACTATAACTCATTCTTTCACAACTCGGCTAGTGTCAATTGCCCTGGACTAACGTCGCCTACTGTTCAGCTTCTCCGAGGTGTGACTTGTCAATTCTTCTCACCTGTCAATAAGCAATTACAATTATGTATACCAATATTCCGTAACGTTATTGTCAACAATGAAGTGCTATGTATTGCTATTCCAATGCCCCGTAATGTTATTGATGTTATTTTTATGTAGGCCTGTTATTGTTATTCACTATGTTTATCATTTATTCCATCGCAACGTATTATTATCGATTTTTTGTTTTGGTCAATAAAACTATTACAGGGTATTGTTATTATTATGAATTGTCTTCCATGTCTTCAGTAGGCTACTTTTATTCCACAATAAAAAATGATTTGTACAGTAATTTAATATATTGACGTCTATAATAACACATATCTTAGCCTTAGGGCCTACTGGGCTACATAGGCCTATAATACTGACAACTATTAGATTAGTCGGGTACTAATAAAGTTATGTTTAGCACTGTAAATAAATAAATAAATGTATTTAATTAATTTATAATATCATACATTTTTGTGTTCTTATATTATACTTTGGATTTGTTTCTTTGTGGTATCAAAGTAATTGCTGTAGGCCTAATAATAATTCCGTTCCGTGATTCTGATATTTCGTCCCGTTCCTTGATTCTCCGCGTTCCGTTCCGTTCAGTGATTCAGTATACACCCTCTACATTCAATGATTCATAAAAAAAAGTCATTTTGTCATGGTTTTTTCGTGTTTTTTCAGGCTTTATAAAATTTTTTGTGAATTTGTGAGACACTGCTGCTGCAATAAAAGACATATTTTTCTGTGTTTGTTTGTTCTTTTTGCTCACTTTTATATATACCGGAACATTTTTTCACTTAAAGAATGCTGTAGTATATGGTCTCACCACCCTAACAGGGTTTGACACAAACGTTTATGAGCAGTGGTCCACAGGACCACCAGCTCAGAGGATCTGGTGGTCCTACAATTTTTTTAGTGGTCCTGACAACAACTAACGTTATAACACTTGGAAATCTTGAACAATTTTTTTTCATTTTTGCGATCATGTGTTTCCACATCGTTAATTTTGTAAAACCACAAAAGGCATGACAGGAGACAGTTCAAGGATGATGATCGATCTCAATGTCAAAAATTCCTGACCCTCATAATTACGAACATGTGTTTTGTTCCTTCAAAAAGGTGTGAAAGGATAGAGTGTTTCTATTATTATCACCCGCAAGTTGCGACGATTGTTTATATCTTCGGGGCATGTTATGATTCTGATTATACGGTAGGGGCCTACTCGTCGTTAGATTAACGTGTATCACATTTTTTTGCCGATTGCTCAGTCAATTCTCAACCAAATTTCATGAAATTTTGCAAGGACTCTGCTCGAGTCATCCGCCTAATACAGTGAGATTATTTTCATAAAAAAATATTCTAAAGTTCAAAAGTTAGACCATCTGGCATGTAGGCCTAATGCAATTTTTAAACTTTAATTTAACCAGTTTAAAGGGTTTATAGAGGGGCGTCGTAATATCAAATTTACTACATGTCAAACATGTCAAATGGTCTAACTTTTAAACTATATAATTTTTTTGGATGAAAATTGTGCAGTATTTGGCGGGTGACCCGACAATAGGCCTTACAAAATTTCATAAAAATCAGTTAAGAATTGACTGAGAAATCGGCAAAAACATGAGATACAAGTTGATCTGACGGCGAGTAGTCTATAGGCTAGGGTTAGATATTTGGTGGTCCACAGGACCACTGGATAGAATGTTCTGGTGGTCCGACATAATTTCTGGTGGTCTCGGACCACCGGACCACCATCAGTCGTGAACGCTGCCTAAATGAGGCGAAATCCGGCCAGGTGTCTACTAACAAAGGAATCATAACATAAAATATTTTTAATGCTTCCGTTCTAACCTCTGTTGTATTAAAGAAAATATATAAACAGGCTAAAATTCTGTTAATATTTAACAAACACACTTTGTTTTCGTCATGCAGGATATCAGATGCAAATGTTTCATGATAATCTCGCAGGGGTACAGTGGGGTAAAAGGATGTGTGTCTGGTCTGTAACAGAGGGTAAGAATTAGAGCTAATTTTGAGCTGTTCTGACGTTTATACATGTCATGGACTGTAGCTCAAAATCTGTCTGGTTACCAAACATATATCAGACCTGTTTTTGAAAAAGGACAGAAGCCTAAGAAAAATAATTGTTGGTTTCCGATTGGTTGTGAAAATAGAACAGCGTAGGTGGCAAATTTATTTTATTTTTTTCTTTATTTCATTTTTTTTCTAAAATTTATTCAGGGTATGTAGAAAAATTATTTTATTTTATTTTTTACATTACTTTTTCCTCAATTTTTTGGCAAACATGGATACGGTTTAAGAGTTGATAGGTTAAAACCCTGAATTGAAATCAGAGGTTTAAATGGCAGACCCATAAATATTCTGCAATATATCTATGGACAGACATATGCAGAATCAATCTGCACGAATTGCCCAGTCACAGTTAATTTTGTGGAACCTTGTGATCCTGCGTAGTCAATAACATCAGTCTTCTCAGAAAAAACATATTTATAGGCCCTATTTTTTTTTATAACAACATTTGACTACAATCATATGACCAACAATCAGAGTAGGCCTACTTCAAAGAGTGTGTAGCATAGGCCCCCTACTGTCACGTGTGTACCGCTATGTTATAAATTCTGGCTCACACATGCTGATCAGCACATGCATGCTTGCCTGCCAAAGTCTGGCATGTCACCCAGTGACTAAAACACAAAAACGGCCGTTTCCCGATATATAAGTCTGTAGATGCGGTTGAAATCATGTTGCTGGATTTTTTTAGATCTTGGGATGTCGATATTTCACAACCAGCGCCACGCTGAGTCCTGTGGCTAACAAGTAGTTTTAATTTGATTTGAATAATAGTTGTTGATATAAAGAAGATTTTAGTATGATATTTCTTCAGTTTTGCAAATTAAAAAGATTCACATTCACATACTTAGTTCAGCCATAGTGGTTGCCGCTAATAATTAGCATTTGAGAAATCGTCATGCAGTGAGCACTGGTGAGGGGGGCGCGATGAACAGCCGTCAGTGCGCGTGCGCACGAGAGCGTCGGAAGTGAACTGTGTCGTATTTTCATTTTATAAACAAACACGCGATAGGCCTACATTCGATCCTTGCCAAGAGATAGGCCTAGTGACAGATCAACAATGTTGAAAGGCCCTAGCAGCCTTATGCGAGGCTAGCTATCCTAAACAAACAATCAACACATGATGATCGCCGAGTTTGCCGCTGCCGATAAGTGGACCCTTTTTCTTGTAAGTAGATTGCAAATATTTTTGCTGTAGTCTAACCGTTTACCATGTTTAACGACGGACGGTCGGCAATATTTTATTTTATATTTTTGACTGGCATAAAATTTAATGAGTCGCAAACATCAGCAAGGGTCGGTCGGCAATCGCAAACCAACAATTATTTTTTTTAGGCCAGATCAGGTTTTGTCATGATATGGCATATGCGACACTATATTTGGATATTGTCAAAAAGGGGTGAAATCGGCCCATGGAATTGAGGCAGTTTACATGTATTTCAATGGGAGCGGCATTTGGGGTGGTGAGACAATATGGGAGGGGTACTAGTCTATGTATGGTGAAACGTTATACTTTTAGTTAGAAACCCCCTATTATCGCCCATATTAAATAGTTTAGACCAGAAAAATGACGAGCAGTATGACTATGAGTCAGTGTGTCACTGAGTCGGATATCCTACGGCTACCGTACGCCGAATGAATGTCAAATTATTATCTACTTCAACCTGTTTAAAGGAGGCGTAAATGTCACTAGCTAGACACAGTTAAACTTACACTTGCACAATAACAGTAACATTGGAGCCCAGGCTGAGTCTTTAAGGATGTTGTGACAATTTTATCAGTCTGGTTTCTGCTGTTGACATTTGGGTCGGTATAGCTAAATACCAAAATAAGCTTGAATTGTAAAAGGAGGCCTACCATTCTCCACACATAGATGTCGCTCAGGTGAAACCCCGCTGCATAATCTCTGAGACCGAGGTCAGTAGGCCCCCTATGTGAAAATACATCATGAAAATCTTTCTACAATATTACAGCGGGCCTATTATAATCGGATTCACCGATAGAATAAATCGTATGTCGGGTTATAATTGATTAGAGTAAAACACATAGGGGAGGACGGGGCATGTTCGAACACCGGGACACGTTCGCACCTTGCTGGTAATTCAGAATTGAGGGCCACCTGGTGAATTAAAAATATAATTCATGATGTACCTCTCCCCTAAGTCACTGTTTCTCCCAAAATTCATCAGCTACAGTTTTTTTGTTTTGCTCTCGATTCAAATATGTGATTTTCGTCTCATTTTATGTTATTTAGGGTATTTTTTCTAAATACTGTGTGAACTACAGCTTAAGTAGTTAAGTAACAATTTGTTGTTCTATACATAGAACACAGAGGTATACACCATACAGGGAAAGTATTTTTGAACCATCACAAGTGGTACAGGCAATAATTGGGGTTGAAGCTGAAATGGCATTACGGGGCACGTTCAAACGCGTTCGGACATGCCCCGGAAAGGGTGTGAACATGCCCCGAAGTAGCCTCACAACCAATGGTCATAATTGTAGCATAGTTTATCTTATTCAGACATGTCCACACTCACCCTTACATGCTGGCACTCACTCAGCCACACATTATTACACTTTTTCATACAACACATGCTGTTTTGTCTGGTAACCCGGCGGTTGGTGGATAACCGTGATAAATGCCGCTAGTGGTGCGCCGGTAGCCTGATGGACAAACTTCGATTGCCCACTACTGGCAACGTTATGGGAGACTGACAATGTGCTGCTACCTTGTGAAGGGCAACATCACACTGTTGCTATTTATGCAAAATGCAATAATAAAATACAGAGGATTGTCAATTATTGTCATTGTTGTATTGCATTATAATAACCGGGGCATGTTCGAACGGTACTGGTCGGACATGCCCCGGCTCCGGGTTGTAATCACATTTTGCACTATATTTTTTAAAATATACAAGACACCTAACTATAAATTTTAGTGGGGCATCATACATGTGGAAGCACTGTATGTATGAAATAATGAGTGATTTAGGTAAATATCTAGTAAACAGGTATGCATTATGTCTTAAGGGTTCGAACATGCCCCGTCCTCCCCTAGGCCAATAGGGGCCTATAGTTCCGGGTTATAATCATAAGAGAGCATAAGCCTAATACTAAAATTTCGCTATGCAATTTCAAGACTACGCATTACCCTGTAAACAATTTTACGTTGTAATTTAACGTCCCCGCAACGTACAGCATTCGTACTTAGGACGTAACTCTGTGAACTCCCATTTACGTCCAGGTTAGAACGTACATGACGTACAATATAAATGTAACAATTGACGTTATTGAGACGTTACGGGGACGTAACTTACGTCCTTAGCACGTCCTCGTTATGTTCATCCATGATTGACGAAACTGGGACCTTAACGAACGTTTGGGTAATTATGACTATACATCCTTAGCACGTACATCCTCGATACATTCATCCATGAATTACGAAACCGGGACCTTAACCAACATTATATTACATTTGCAGGGTAGATCTCATCACTTGGAAATTGAAACCGGTGGATACGTACACCCGGCCTTTAACACTAGCCAATTAGCGATTTTGTGCTGCGAGTCCTGGGAAAGTAAGTGATGAAATTAATTTTTTTACAGAATGTGAGTCTCATTCAGAAAACCGTAACATTTTATTTGATGAAATTACGAAAGAAATACCAAATTTCCTGATTAAGTCAAATAAAGAAAAAATTATCTCAATCCTCAACGAACAAAATATGAATGTATTGCTTTCATTAGCAAAATTTATTGCTAAAGCATGGGGTTAAATATTAATTGTGTAAATTCAGATATGAAGCAGATGTAGCGTATGTGCTGTAATATATATTGTTCTTTAACTCTTCCTTTACCAAATTCGCATTTATGCGGAATCCACATGTGTACTTGCATTAATTGCAATGGAGACATTTCCTTACATGCGTGGTTGAAAATTTGCCAACCAGAATGGTCAGTGACGTACAATGTTCTCTTGCATTTTTAATTTGTGTGATGTGCGCATTAGCATTTATATAACTATTGCCTGTATCGCGTCCAGGGGCTTCCTCAGGGGTCCTCCTTAAAAAAAAGTCAGTAAAGGAAGAGTTAACATATTCCATTCAGTACAAGTTTGCATCCCCCGAATTTGTTTTGTAATATTAATGAATTTCGGTCAATATTCCTGTGGGGAATAGGGCCTACTGATCACTTCGAAATGTGCATAAAAGGATATATAGGCCCTATACTGAAATGAAAGGAGATTAGTTTTAGAATGTAATTTTTATTATAGGCCTAGGTCTACATAGAATCTATACATGTTTTTTGTCTAATGTGTGAAAGGTAGGCCTATATTTCCATAACCATATACTTTTATGCATTTTTTTTATTATGAATATTTTTTGACACCATTTTTATAACACTGACATTTGTATCATACTGATTCTCTTTGCCAATAAAAGTATTATTTATTAATGACATATGCTAATACTATTTATCGGTTTGGTATACATGTGTAACCCGGCCAGGGGAGGGGGGGGGGGTGCTCTGATGATAAAAATTCTGTTGTGTTTTCACGAGTTCAAAGTAGAGTTTCTAGGCGAAGTTGTTAGCATGTGTGATTAATAATTAAGTGTTACATTTATCTGCTTGTGCACTTGTTGTATGCGCTGTCACATTCAGTGGAGCTTTTCTAGCTGGAGGACATATATGCGTGTCATCACTTCACTTAGTTGGGGTGGTCTACTGCTGAGTTGTATTACCCTGGATTTTGTCACCTGCAAAAAAAATCGTCCATGATATAAAGGGAATAACAATGGGCCTAATATAGAGCCCTGTGATACACCCCCTTCGACATCACTGACTTTAGAACAGCAAACGTGTAATATATAACCCTTTGTTTTCTGTAGGCCAGATACCTTTCCAGCCATTTTATTAACAGACTAGAAATAAGCCTACCTAATTGTTTTTGTTTAAATAAAAGGCCTTTGTGCCACACCCTATCAAAGGCTTTGGAGATGTCAAGAAACCCTGGAAATGCATTTTTTTGTTATCCAAACCAGAATATAGTTTGTGTACTAAGGAAAAAAGCTGATTAACAGTAGAATATTTTTGTTTTAGCCCTGAATTTTTCAGTATTAACATGACAATGAACCGTATTCTCCAAAACCTTTGATAGGGACGATAGTAGCGATATTGGCCTATAGTTGGACGTGTTGTTTCTTTTTTTTTTTAAATGAGGATAACATTAGCTATTTTCCATAGACATTGACAGGAATGGACTGTCGACTGGCGCGAAATCGTCGTGAACTTACGGCTCGCATGCGTGGCTAGGAAAAGGGAGAACTGATTTCCGGTCTACATATATATTGAATTAAAAACACAAGTATAGACGTCAAATCATACCCAGCTAGCACACAACATTTGTGTAACATTTATACAGCGTCGGCCCAACGTCTTCAACAAATGTTTTGTGTTTGCTGGGTATGTGCTGCCGAGTCGCTGGGTGTATTGGACATGGTGTGTATACGTCTTATTACGACCCGGTCTGATTTAATCAAAGAACGAGAAAAGTGAGCGGATGCAAGTAAAAACAACACAGTAAAGTTTTTTATAATGGCATAATAAATGGTCTAGGAGTATAATCAGGTAATTCAGAAATTTAAACAAGAAGATAATGATAATGACAATTTAGCATATCCAATATATTAAACAGTTTTAGAGTTCAGTGTTCTTGGCTGGATACCTGTGCAGTGTAAAAGTGCAGGCTTGGTGAAGAAGTGAAGAATGTATGGGAATCAGATAGGAGAGCAGCATGTCGTCAGGTCCCGTAGCAGCTTGTGGTTGCAGTCTGAAGCTCACGCCAACGCTGCGCCAGTGTTGTGCGGGCGCATTATATTTTAACCAAAGTCTTATAATTTCAGCAGAGACACTTAATGAATAAAAACTTTAAAACGTCAAACACGTCTTAACACAACGAGTCCAAACTGGAACTGGCAATAATTATTATATTTCGCACGAGGAAGGGCTATACATAATGGTCAGTCTGGTTGGATGCACCTGGCTGAATCAGTGGTCACTTGACGAGCGTACACATGGCACAGGACATCGGGCAGATAGCAGAGCAGTGATTAATATATTATTGAAAACTTCTACATGTATGTTAATTTAATGAGGGCATGTTATACCAAAGAAAATATCTATCACTACAAAGCCATGAATGTATACAACTACACTGCTGTGCATAATACACCTAACGGACCTGCCTACACGGTTGGACACAATGCTCCTAACACATTAGAATTATATTAATCATACACATATTACACAAATAAAATAATAATCTAATAATCTGAACCATAACAGTCTATGATCTATGTCCATGCATGTGCACTGCCCGGTCGCACATTTTCACTGGAGAAGCATACTTTATGTGCTTGAATGTTTTATTCTGTAATACTTAAGTACTTTTGTTAATGAAGCAGAATGAATTATTATAATTTATTCATTTATCAAATACATTTGTTACGATTTGAAAGATATTAATGTTAATCATTAATTTGACTGTGATTGAAATTGTGATCAACACAATGTTAATATACCCATAAAAAATGATCAAAAAGCACATGGTTGACAGTTTACAGCGGAAGTGAACCATCCCTTCTCTTGCCAATTCTCGCAGACGGAAGCTCTTACGCATCAATGATTGTTGTGAGATTTGAAGTTAGCAGTCCATGCTCTCGTTGTCTATGCTATTTTTCAACATATGAAGGGATACACCTTGAGCCAGTGACAAGTTAAACAGACGGGCGAGCAGTTCACTCAAAAAGATTGCACACTCTTTTAATATCTGATTACTAATTTTATCTGGGCTGACGGCTTTGGATACATTTAATTTTTTCAGGATGTTGAAAATGTCAGCTGGTGCTAAAATTATTGTTTCAATTTTGTTATCTGTCAAAAAAGTAAAATCTGGCAATGGATCGTTTTGTGTAGGGTCCAGTTTACATTGTTCGGTAAATTATTGTTTTCAAACACTTCAGCTGTTTCAACGGTCTCAGTAATGAGAGGGTCGCTTACAATTAAGTGGGGCATTGATTCAACACGTTTAGTGCCATAAACCAATTTTGGTGATTTTCCTAAATGTTTTCGCTGAGGTGTTAGGATCAGTTAATTTACTAGCCGTGTTATTATAGAATTTGTCCCGGCTTGCTACTAAGGCTGATTTAGCCTCTCTCCTTTTGTTAGGAAACTGCTCATGGTGAACCACATCGCCCGTCCGTTTCCATTTCTTTTGTAATCGTTTACACTGCCTCAATAATACCCTGATCGCAACAGTCATGCCTGGCTTGTCTCGAGTTATCACATAAATGTCATTATGTTGGATACAGCTGTCAACTATAATGTTGAAACCGTTAGTGATTTTAAACAAGTGGGTTAATATCATCAGTTGAGAAAAAAGTCATTCCAATTGATGGCCAGGAGGATATCATTAAAAAAGTCATAGTTTCCTCTATCACTAAATCAAATCCTTCTGTTTATGTTGAGGCCTTAAGATAGACATACGTAGGCCTACTGCTGTGTATGATTTTGTGATCAAGACCATTAATTAGTAAATAAACCGGTGCATCTGTAGCTAGCAAGTCAAGTAGATTTTCACCTCGAGTTGGTGCCTTAATTAGCTGAGATAGGTTATATAAGTTAACAAGTTTTAAAGAATGATTCAACTGCAAGACGCGCATGCCTGGGACGGTCAAGTGTAGGCCAACAGTAGCCTATTGAGTACAGATTGACGGCATTAATATAGCCACTGAACTGATTACAAGATACTACTTAAACGGGACATTGATCCAATGCTATTTTAATGCTAGGCCAACGTCTGCGACGCTGGCCCAACATTAAACCAACATTGAATAAATGTACAATGTTTGAGAGAAAGTCCGCCTGCATGTCAATACAAGCTTGGGTCAAGCAGTTTCAACATCCCCGCAGTAATACAGTCAGTTTGTTTGCAAGCAAGCGACCAAGTAGGGGTAAGGGCCAAGATCTTTGAATTATAAAGTCATAGATGTCGCTCAAGTATATATGAACTTGCTGTGATTTGAGAACTTGCTCTTAATGAGGCTTTAGGTATGAAACACATATTTAGTATTATTATGGAATAGGGACTTGGCCTACCCACGGGCACTATTGCCTTCTGGGGGACCCTTGTCCCTTGAATTTCAACAGTTGACTACACCTTTAATCCAAGCTCGCTGTCTCTATGATCGGATGTCCAATTAGTACATCGCTCATTAAAGTCGTCCAACGGCACTGTAATTACATTTTTTTGTGAGATACAACTGCATCTTCACTAAGAGAATTATCTAACGCTTTCGTGAAAATATTTATTCCGGCTATTGAAATAAATACTTGAGGTGGGGTGTGCAACAGCTGTTAACCACATGCATCCCGATGTAAATAACGATTATTAAATAAATATCATAGAGACGTAGGATTAACAATCCTTCAAATGAAACCAAACGTACATTTTCATACACAGACATGTATGTAATTACCAACAAAATATAATAATTGACATTAATGATTTATAACGATAAACACTGATTTTTAATGCCAAATGTAGAATTGAGATGGTCAGCCACAACAGTCTACTTAGTGTGACAGTAAGAACAAAGTTTTAGCAGCGCTAATGCTCTTACACAACAGACAAGCCAACAGGAGTAATTGACCCGGTACTGGTTTAATGTTGGTCCACCATCTGCAACGCTGACTTAACATTAAAGTAGCATCAGGCTGAGGTCTTGTGTTTGCCGGGTATGTGGTCAGGTGTTGTGGGATATTCTGTCGCCTATACCTGCTCACAGACTTGGTTTTACATGTAGGCCCTATATAATTATGTACTAATGGGCTCACACGTGGCACCCGTCGTGATTGGCAGCAATCGTGCCCCGTAGATAGGGTTGACTGTGATCTTGATAGAAGGCCTATTGCAAATTAGCAATTAAATTTGCTAAATGGTTACCCTCTTGAAATAAAGTTTATTATTATTATTATTATTATTATTATTATACTGCTGGAGTACAATAACACGTGTCTAGCTATAACATGTATAATTCAAGTTGGTGGGAGAAATTACAGCGGCCCTGTTATACGGTAATGTTGGGACGCGGTTTGTAAACGAGTTTTTGCTGAAATTCAAAACCATTTAAATAGATGCTCAATCAATTTTTAAAGCTTGGGGTGCGGTTTTCAATCAGGATGCAGCTACTAACCGGCAATATATGGTTATTCACATATTATTATCCATTAATTACCATCTAAAATTTCATGGTGGATGATGCTGTTTTAAAGTATATATCTTTTTAAAAATCTAGAAATTATAGTAAAAATTCCAATCAATGATGTCTTTAAATTAGTCAGCTAGACTAGTAGATATTACAAATTCGTAATTTTTTAGGTGAAAAAATGTGTAAATTTAATGTTTTTCACCACCCATATATCCCCCAGCGTGAAAATAGGCCCAATATTTGGTGCAGGCCTAATATTTAATCCAAAAAAAATTCGTGAATAATAGGGCTAGGCCTATATACCTTGGTAGGGTGATATAAAATTATTCAGTTTAGTAAATAGTTAGTGATTGGAAACAGAAGTAATATTATATCAATCATCCAAATTTTACAAATGGTCCATGTTCCAAGCCATGGCCCATATCTTTCCCCAGAGATGGGGCAAATTGTGCCATGCCATTTAATTTAGTTTATTTGCAATATGATTCATTATCAATATTGATTGCCACTTCATAACAAATATAAATTTCATAAATATACTTGTTTTAGTCCCTCCGTCTTTGCCTTTATGAATGGTACTTTTGTTGTAGTCATCATTGTCAACCGGTGAGAAGGCAGTGTCAGACAGGTGCCCCGTCTAACAGTAGGCCTATAATATTTTCATGGACGACTGGCAGGACAGGGCATATTAGTGTATGTAATAAGCTGGACATATTGACCTGATAGTTTAAAAAAATGATAAAGCTGTCAAAATTGGAGGACCTGTACTTCAATATATCTTCTTTAATATAAAGATGGGAGCCCTCTGAACAAAAATTGACCAAAAAATGTTTTGCTCTGTTTATGTTGGTGGGGTCTATGAAGTGTAAGCGTGGACAGCTATACACCGCGAAGATGTGGGCGTGGATTGTGAAATTTGTTTGAACATGGACATCAATGTTTGTTATCATGGCAGTTTGTGAGAGCGATCTACACACTAATTTTGAAAACATTCCCACAAAATCTCAACGACGTAGCTGACAACGAGCTTAAATGGCTAAATATAGGTAAAATGTTACTGATTCAACCAAATATATTTTTGACTGGCCAAGCCTTAGCCGTGAGCGCCCATAGAAATCACTACACGTATTTGTACCGTCGCAATCTGTGGCTCAAATCTTAGTTTCAGATAGCCTACAGTTTGGGCTATACGAAATGGGGTTCGTAAGCTGCATTATATTGAGCAAATAGATCACTTTTATGATAAAAGTGGCAAAGCACGCATACATGTAACTCAATAATCTTTTATCATTTTATTCAAATTGTCTTTTTTTACCTAAATAGTGTTTGAACATGGTGAATTAAACAAAAATGAAGTAAATTATTTTAATATGTATATCTAGCATGTCATATAGTTCAAATTTTAATAGTTACTATATAAAATCATATCTAGCCTAAATAGAAGCGTGGATACATTTTATTTATAATTCTCACACTTTTTTTTTAAAGTTTAATATTATCATTACACTGATTAGTCGCATAAGTAATATTTCCATGGTAAATCGTTGTTGAGTTTTTAAGTTATTAATCACAGTTTTGACATTTTTGGGCCCGTTGTGGGCCTCTCTAATACAGATAAACAAAGGGCCTACATAATACACTAATAATTACATGTATAATACAATACCATGTATGTGGCAAAAAAAAGGGATAGAGATGTCCGCTGTTTTTTGGCGATCATGTGGTCAGCTGCTTCACCTCAGCGAGGCATCCATATTTGCCGATAATAAGAAATATTTGTATATGTAGGCTGCAAAATATATGTCTTACACATGGTGGGATATAATGTCTATGATGTCGTCTATGCAAAGCTACATGTATCTTGGATGAAATAAAAGTTTTATCATGTGTAGTTTATGTAATATGAATTCGTCTCATTTTTGTCACAATAGTCTTTTGATTTGTCAACATGCTGGATGTCTTTGGTTAATAATTTGTACTATTTGACATGTTTCAGTTCAAAAACCACCTAAATAAAGTAAAATTTGTACAAAGCGGATTAAATATTTTTCTTGCACTGAAATTGGCTCGGTATGAACCAATAATCCACCTACTATGTGATAGTATCCAATTTAATTGGTTAATTATAAATGAAATAAATGGTTCACATTGTGCTCTATATTTTCTAACATAATTCCCCTTTTGTGTGATAAATATAACAGACCTAAAAAGTAAATAAATATTAACAACATATATGTGTCTCTGATGTTGTTACATGTATGGTTGCACATGCAGACAATTTTTTTTTAAATATTAACATTGAATTCAGATATGAATCTTGCAATTAGAAAATGAACTTTGATATGGTATAACTGTCAGTCAATAATTATTATAATATGTGTTACCTGATTCACACGAAATGACACAACTTTCATTGATTGTTAGGTGATTGAAAAGTGATATAACATAAATATTAAACAAAACCACGAACAAAATGTCACTCTGTATCTCTAACTGGGTTTTAAAAGCGTCTGGAATCATTGATATAAGTTTACAGTGTGTATGCTAATGATGTTAACTTAAATACTCGACAACCACAAAGTGACACATCCAGTGCGCGCTGCTGAACATGTCAAGTATGAATACTTTATACTTGACATGATGATACATGGAGATACATTATTGCAATGTATAGTATATTTGATTTTTAGAATAATTATATATCAGCTATACGTTTGCGTGTTTTAGTGGTGATTCTCAAATGATTTAGATCATCATTAACATTTTAGTTCAATATGTGTATTTATTGAGATTTAAAAAATCGTATGTGTTTTTTACACAATAAATTGACATATTGCCAATAGCTGGCTCACTGTAAACCGTGGCAATAATGAGGTACTTAAGAGGTATTATCAAACCATTTTCACCTCAGTACGCACCTTCTCGTTGGCATAGTTTTATTGTTTTAGATAGGTGTATACACATAGCGAGATTTGACAAACCCTCATGCTCATAGAAAAGGTCCGTATATATAATAAGTGCGTATTTTATTATTTGTTAAATTTCCCTTTTGCTATGAAAAATATATTGGCCATACAAAATATAATTTAAATGTGTCATACTTTGAACTATTTTTAAGCTTATTGATCCCACTTTGACCAAATTTTGATCATAATTGGACAATAACAGAAGAATATGGTTTATTCTATGATTTTAAGTTGGTATTTGATATTGTTTGATTATTGTGTCAGTAGGGGCCTATGTATTAATATTACTACAAACGGTTTTCTCTGTGGTAGATTGAAAAGCAAAGGCGGTTTCAGGACGGTCAAGGATGAGAAGGCTGATTTTGACTGAATAAAGGGAGCTATCAACATGGCTTCAATTTCAATCATTTTTAGACATAGAAAACACATTCATGTATTTATTCCTTCTGATCTGTCAATGTAAACATATCAAACGTAGGCCTCAAATTAACCAGATATTATGGTTACAGCGTCTTATTATCAACATCAATTTTGTTATCGCACGTACAATTCTATGAATTGTATTATACTTATTTTTGAATATGTTATTATTTTTGCGCCCATTTTGTAAATAAAAATGAAGAAAAAAAGTTTATTTGAAACAATATTTTATTTTCTCATCCAAGCTAGGTCCCCATCCAGAATTTGTAAGGGAAGGGACATAGCTGTAATTTTATGTGAAAAAGATGGGGTGGTGGACGTTTTTTCATTGAAATTAAGCATATTAAAAAAAATCGGGAACGCAATTAGTTGGGTCCTCTTAATAAGGCCAATATTAAGAAAAAAACGTTTGTTACAATATGCAATTAAAGGTGATTGTTGTATTTTTTTTTTTAATTAGAAAAAAACAAACATTAATCTTGAAATTTAAAAATCACAACAAAATTGTCTTCGAGGGCTCCCATCTTAAGCCGATATAACATCATCTTCTTCTTCTTTGTGTGAACAGCGTTTGCTCCTTTCTTGGAGCATTGCACGCCGTGGTGTGTGTGCACAAATTACGTGTCGGAAACTGGTGTTAAGAGTGCTAGTTGTAACCTAAAGAGAAAATAGGAGGTTACAGCAAAACAAGAATTGTGCAGTGAAAACAAAGGTGAATTAAAAAACCCTGCGGTTTACATAGTATTTAGTCGTGGGCGGAAGGAGTCTAGTGTTGGAGAGGAGACAACATGGAGTGGGAGGCTGTTCCAGACTGGTATAGTGCAGGGTAGGAAAGAAAGTTTGTAAGGGTCATTCGACGGGCTCAGTGGAATAAACCTCCACGGATGGATTCCTCGTGTTTGTCTGGTGGATAGGGTCAACCACCTATGCCAGGGATCTCCCATTGCCGTATGGGCATCAGGTCGTTTCGGCCTCTTACCTGTTCGGCCCCCTCCCGTTCGGCCCCTTACCCGTTCGGCCCCTTACCTGTTCGGCCCCCTAATATACAATGCTTCCCCTGGCCTGTCAGTCACTGAGTCAGCGTGGTCAGAGCGTTACCCGTTCGGTCCCCTACCGTGGTACATACAGCTATACTATAGGCCTACTACTACTACTACACTGAACCAGATATAAAATATAACCTAATCATTAAAATTGTTTATCCTTAATTATGTTCAGCCCCAGCCTTAGAACAATCTAGAACAAATCAGAAAGTCCAGAAATTTCAGAAAAATTGCCGAAGTAAGTGAGTCGAGACGTCGTGAAGTTTTAAAACAACCCTTTCAATGTTAGTTCAATTTACTGTTATCTTATTGATTCTTTGAACTACGAATTTAACATTTCTATCCTTACGTTTGGCTCCCAAGCATTGCCTGTTCGGCCCCCAAATAGGCCCCTACGTACGTTCTACCCGTTCGGCCCCCTATAATGAATAGGTCTATCGCGTTGGGAACTAGAACTGATATAATATTATGCAAACTTTATATAGGCCTTAAATATATTTACTATCTATAAATCTCATAAAATTATACAATAATTTGTAAACGAATGAAGCAGGTCATTTCAACTTTAAGCACGATCAGATTATCGCGTGTGTTGACATTGCTGCGTTTATTATCATTTCATATATTTTGAAACAGCTAATTTTAAATATAGGCCCCTATATCCGCTCTTTCTTACATTTATATTATAAAAATTATATTGAGTTGAAACACCCAGTTTTTATTGGTAAGCGAGTTCACAGCTTACCAATCTATCACTTACAGTTTCATTCCAAGCTTTCACACCAGCATTCACAACTCACCAGTTGTCATCTGCTCGTAGTATCACTCACCTTCTCCGAGGTATCGCTCTGTTAACAACTCAACTTGTGTCATCTGCTCCAGGGTTGGCCTACTGCTCACCGAGGTGCGACTCCCTTCACAACTCAACTTGTGTCAAACTGCTCTGTAGTAATGCTCACCTTCTCCGACGTACATAACTTCCATCACAACTCATTATATCATGTCATTAAATTAATTAAGTTACATAAATGACTTTTAAATAAAAAAAATACGTTTGGGTTAGATATGAAATATACGTAGCCTGATCTTTCTAAATTTAAATGTGATTGTTTCAAATAACGTGATAACATGTCTGTTGTGATTATAGATGTCTATTTATGTCAGCTGTATATATATATGTCTATGCAACGTAGATCTATAATTAAATATTAGTTGAAATTTCACATGGTAGCCTATTGCCCTACTCGCCCAGTCAACTCGATACACTGACCCAATGCTGGTTCAATGGCGGACCATCGTCTGCGACACTGGGCCAGCGTTAAGCCACCATTGCTTCAGTTTACATATAGACCCCTAGAGCCTATAGATTGTATTTAAATATTTCACATATTGATCATCACAATGAATAGTTGTGCTACTTATAATTGACAACACTAGATCTACGGCAATGTTTTATAAATTTCAATATTTTAATTAAGGGGGCGAACAGGTTAACAAGAGCATGCCAGACAGCTTAGCGCACTTATACACAGGGCTGGACTGAGGGGCGAACAGGCTATCGCTGATGGGGGCCGAACAGGTCATCTTGCTTACAAGAGGCTAGATCTAGAGCGTACTGGACAACTTGTGAACTCACAGGGCTGGGCAGGTGATCGTTGGTGGGGGCCGAACAGATCAACATGCCATGTCACCCATGACACCTCTGACCTGATGACTTATGTAGCCTATACTAGGGGACCGAACGAGTAAGAGGCCGAACGGGAAAGGGGCCGAACAGGAAAGGGGCCGAAACGACTGGCATTCGTCGTATGCACTATTCTGTACATTGTATGCAGTCTCATATTACTGCGACGCACAGCAAGGGATTCCCAGCCAAGGTGGCTATAACCATCTCGCTAACACTGCTGGTGTTATGCCAGCGGTTGCAGACATACCTTGCAGCACGTCTCTGCACCATCTCCACTTTTTTGATATTATCAGATGTATGTGGGCTCCAAACCGTGGAGGCATATTTCAGGTGAGGTCGGACTAAAGATTGATATGCTTGGGTCTTGACAGCCTGCGATGAAATTTTCAAGTTTCTGCGCAGGAGGCCAAGAACGCTATTAGCTTTTGCTGTAACATTGTTGATGTGGGAGTTAAATTTAAGATTGGAAGTAAGTGTTAGGCCAAGATATTTAACAGAATCTGTACTTTGGAGTGGCTGGTCATGTAGATTGTAAGATGCATTGATTTTAGATTTGCTTCTGCCGGTCCTCATGGTAAAACACTTGTCTGCATTAAATTGCATAAGTTAAGTCTTTTCCCAGGAGCCGACAGAATTTAGGTCAGATTGGAGTAGTTCGGTGTCTTTTTTACATCTGATGGGGCGGTAAATAATACAATCATCAGCGAATAAGTGGACTGTACTATTCACGACCCCATCAGGGAGGTCAATTATATATATAAGAAAGAGTATGGGTCCCAGGACAGTCCCTTGGGGCACCCCCGACAATACAGGAGCACTGTCAGAGGTAGCACCGTCCAGGACTACTCTCTGGGATCTAGAACAGAGAAAGTCTGTGATCCACTCAAGTGTATCCCCTCGGATGCCATACCAGTTGAGTTTGTAATTTAAACGTTTGTGCGGAACCTTGTCGAAAGCTTTGCTAAAGTCCATGATAAGCATATGTCTGTTTGAGCTGTTTCGCAACACCGATCTAACTTGCCTCATTCTCCCCAAAAAACTCATGTTCGCTAGGTGGCGGAATTGCATGGCTATCTGCCATTTTCTACAGCCCCAACTTTAACATGTTTAAGTTTAGACTCTAATCAACAGACAACAAAACATGTCGAACTCAAACGTAATGTCTTGTAGAGCTGTCACCCGATCATCCAATGTATCAACTTAGGTACAATATAAATTATGTTCTTGTCACTCAATTATGCAAACAACTAACGTTAGCCTAGGCTAAGGCTAGGGCTTAAGCCTACCAACCAGTACCAGTGCCACTGTCAGACTGTGTGACTGTACCAGCGTTAGCCGTGGTCCAGGCGACTCGCTCCGCTTACCGATCAGCGCTATACCAGCGTAAATCAAGTGTATTTCTAGTTCTACTCGTCTGCCGGTCTGGGCAGACTGGGTCTCACCGTCTGGGATGGCACTGACAGAGTCACAGACCACTGACAGTGACACTGTCAGTGACAGTGTCACTGTCACTGACCAGCTCGGCAGCTGACTGACTGTGGCAGGCCATTTTACGGAGTGTACAGTACTCAGTAGAGTAGGGCTATGCCTATGCCTACATGATGTAGAGATCTGAAATTTTGTAAAAAAAAGTATACAAAATATCAAATGATTGCCAAAGTTATGATACATTAGTGTGCGTATCTATGTTCCCCAGTCTCTATGTTCCCCGATCTCTATGACTATGTTCCCCGGTCCTATGTTCCCCAGTCTCTTTGTTCCCCGGTCGTGCGACACTAACGCTCGACCCAGTCCAGTAATCCTGGCACCGGGCGGTAGGCCTACACAGTCTCAGGCACTCGACCTGCTGGTCGAGTATATATTCAAGTCCTTATCTGCTTATGTAACGTTACTAGGCCTACACTAGTATTGTCAGCATGTCTGACCAGTGCATGGATAGTCTACAGTAGCGGTATTAAGACGCGGCGCCGTCATTAAGCCACGCGACATTGGTTAGAGCTCCCTGCACATGCTAGCCTCCATCCACTCTCACGCCGCCACTGTGAACGCGCTGGCAGCAGTTGTAACTGGTGTGTTAACACATAGCAGGCTGACACCCTATGCAGCCACGGCCCGCTTTATTGGCTTAGACGACGCAGTTACCATCACATTTCATCTTTGAATGTTCTCATTTGGGCACGACAATATCTTAATATGGTAGCTATTTTTAGACACATCAGAATAATAGAAATGCGTTGGCGGCATACTGTATGAATGCTTTTAAAAGACGTAGGCCTAACTGATTAAATTTACATCTAATTTCACACAGTGTGTAGGCCTCAGAATGTCTGCCTCAAGCAGACCGTCCCGATGACGTCATCTACTTTTGCCGACCTTAGCCCGCCATTAGCCCGCTATTGATCAAATGGTGGTATATCATCTCTGCAGGGACATCGTGTATACATGTGCGCTAAACATTGGTTCAATGCTGCAACAGCTCGTCTGGGGTTGAGCACGTGTCAAGTCCTGTGTCTCTCGGCGCTACTATGGTAGACTCACCATCCTCAGGAGGTTCTCCTGGCCCAGTTTAGCCTGTATGTGCACAAAAGTGGCCTAAAGCCCGATTCATTTCATTTTTACTATGGTAGAAAAAGATCCATACCTCACTGGATGACCAGTGGACGCCAACTGCTAACAGTCGAAACATGAGCTAGCGCGATAAACAGATGCTTCAAATCTTAGGCCTACTTAACATTAGGTCTATACATTGACGTCGCATTATCGCTAGGAATTTAACAGGGGCGCTTGTAAATCTGTAAATCAGTGATCACCAGTGCAATGATTGTTGTAAGCAAAACTGATATATGGTGTCGTCATTCTGACACAACTCAACGATTAATCACCCAACACACACATGTGTTGTTCAATGCTGGTCCACCTGTACGACGCTGGCCCAGTGTTGAAACAAGATGTACAACAACTAGGCTACATTTAACAGTAGCATACCGCGTTGGCATTGCTCACGCAATTGCAACTTCAAATGAAAGGAAAATACCTCCTCACTTAAAAATTAAACCTGCTAAATTTCACAATGGGGGCTTTACTCAAGATTTATACATGCATATTTGTTCAATTTCTGTCAAATTTTAGTTGTGGAAAAACAGTATGAATGCGCTTAAAAGCGTCGCCCACACTCAAAGGGTTAATGAGTTAATAAGCCATTGCGTAGTTGACACCATACTCGCCAGGGTTGTCATTCACCACAGATCATGAACTAAACTATGTCAAGTTGGCAGACGAGTGGCCAGACCAATATCTTAACCCTTACTCTGCTATGGGCGACTATAGTCGCCCAAAATAAAATATCCTTTGTCTGCTATGGGCGAGAGAAACTACACATTATTGTGACATCGTATTTTCAATTGTGACGCCATCGGCGGCGTCAGCGGCTAAGGGACAAATTGTTGAGACAAAATTGAATAGCGGTTACTGCTATGCAAAATAGGATTTGATTAGCAATCGCCTGTTTTTGATTAGCATTTCCACACAAACATTTTCTGCGCATCGTTATATCTAAAATTCAACTGAGGAAATCAATCAAACGTGACAAATAGCCTGATAGTTTATGTCAATGAGCCTTCCTTCTCGTCACCTATCTCTCTTCTGTAATGTTGTGACTGCCCTGCCTATTGGGGTGGTTTCTTACTATATGCATGGAGTTGGTAACTCCATGCTATAGTATATCTATGTCATTAATAGATGACGGGATGCAGATATAGCTTCTGCCCTTTTCTGCTGACCAGATAAGATGTCTTTCTTCGGGGCTGAACCTGATATTCCAGATATGAAAGCCTTGCTGAAATTACGAAGGGCCAGTTTTCTGTAGACAAATTTGATATATAGGGGCCTAGTCCACATGTGATTTTTGTCACAATCATTCAGCCACTTTTCACGTGGGTCTAGCAAACAAATCCAAGATCTCACTGTGTCAATCTTCACACCACTGTCTGCTGGGCGCATTTTGTCTACTTTTTGACACAGACATGTCATTGTGAATGTTTTAATTTGTTGTTCTTAAAAAATTGATCTAAATCATTAAAGAGTTCTATTACAAATGAGGTGTGTACAACTACCACCCCCGGGCTACCATCCCATCCTGCATGGGATCCACATTTTTTGTATACAGCAAGGCTAGTAGTGCCACATGCGTTATAGGCTAGGCAGAGCCTAGGCATAGGCCAATTAATGCATACCCCCTCTAGTGGACATTGCTCAAGATGTATGACAACACGCAACACCAGCGGTACCGACCACGTGTTTTATTGGCTAGGCAGAGGCCAATTGATAATTACCCCCTCTAGTGAATATTGCTCAAGACAACACACAGGTCTGCTTCCTGGTATTTGTCAACAAAATCTCGATGCGCTCTACAGGCCCACTGATAAAAAACGGGATGATGACAAGTCCCAGTATTTGTGTACCGCAAACTGATTAGCACCTGCTGCGATGCATAAGGCAATTTGGCTAGCAGTGGGCATTTCTTGCATCGCAAAATGCGATGTGATACCAGACATTTTGTGCCTTGGGCGGCGCATGCGCAAATGTCGCGGTAAAACTGCCGGTAATATGTAAACAATGTGCAAGAGATATTTGGTGTGCGGCCCCCTTTGTTATTGCGTACTGCGGTGGAATGTTGTACAGTGGTGCCAGCTAATTTTCTGTGTCTTTTTTTATTAGTAGGCCTCCAAGCCAGCGTAGTTGAAACACGGCGTGGCACGTGGCTGCTAGCTACATGTATTTTAACTGTGACGTCATCAATGGGAAATTATTATTTCACGTGCGCACGATGAACGGCCGTTTGTTGAATAAGTTTCCCGCGTCATTCTGTGATTGCTCTTCTTGTTTGCTTGTGCATGTACAATGTAGGCTTAGATCCAAACGAGTTGAGTAAATTTTTATCTTTCCCAGTAAGTTAGAATACGGCATGGCTACCGAGTTTCACGAATTATTTGGCAATAGTGACAGTGACGATAGTGACTTTGAAGGGTTTTATGTGACTGATGCTGATGCCAGCGATCGTGATGAGGGTCTGGACGAATTTCATGAACTATTTGGTGATAGTGGCAGTGATTCAGAATTTGATGGCTTTGAAAGATCTAGTGATAATGAAAGTGACGCTAACGCCAGACCTAGCAGATTTGATTATGAGAAAGCATATGATCACCCATGGCTTGGGAAATTCAACGCAACTCATGGCCCCATCCTACACAATATGAACGATGACACCCACCCCTCAGACATTTTTTTAACGTTTTTTACTCCAGAACTTAAAAATATAATTGTAGAAGAAACCAGCAGGTATGCCACACAGTCAATCGAAGCCAGAGGAGGCGTGGAGGCTTTGCCAAATCATTCACGATTCAGAAAGTGGGAAGCAACTTCGGAAGGTGAAGTTAAAGCCTTTTTGGCCTTACTTGTGTTATCTGGACTGGATAAAAGGCAAACTTTTGATAGTTATTGGTCAACTTCTCGCTTGATTGAAATGCCTGGTTTCAAGAGTGTTATGTCTAGAGATCGGTTTTTGAACATTTTATGCTACTTACACTTGACCAATAATGATGATGCTTTACTAAAAGACAATCCACAGTATGACAGGCTTTACAAGCTGAGGAATTTCATTAATCACTTAGTACCACTGTGGCAAAGTGCTTTTTACCCAAATCGTGACGTAGCGGTAGATAAGAGCATTATTGCCCTCAAGGGGAAAACCGGTATGGAGGTATGCAAGCCCAACAAGCCCCACAAATGGGGCCTCAATGCCTGGACATTGGCAGACAGTAAAACAGGGTATGTTTATAATTAGCAGCTGTATGAGGGGAAGCAAGACAGTAGAGAAGTTGGTATGACTTACCGCGTTGTGATGGATATAACAAAGCCCATTTATGGCAATAATCACCATGTGTACATGGATAATTATTTTTCATCTCCAAATCTTTTCAGCGGTCTTGCTGATAAGCAGTGTGGTGCTTGTGGCACTTTGCGGGTGAATAGAAAAGGAGTGTCTGCCGAGATCAAGACAGCTCGACCAAAGAAGAATGACCCTCCTGTTGTTGTTCGAGATGGAAAGTTACTCTTCATATCGTGGACACACAAACGCCTTGTCAACGTCGTTACTACTCTCCACAATGGGTCAGTTTTCTTGAGGCAGGTGCAGTCACGTGTAGAGCAAGGCTACCACAGAGAGGTAGTGAAGCCGATGGCCATCGAGCTATATACACAAAACATGGGTGGCATCGACCGAGCAGACCAGGCCATTGGTTATTGCCTGAACACTCACAAAACCATGAAATGGTGGAAAAAAGTTTTTGTCTATCTCGTACAGGTCTGTCTTGTTAATTCTTGGATTATATAAACATTACCATCTTAATGCAGTGCATCACTTTTCTCAAAATTTCCGCCTGCGAATTTGTGAAGGACTTTTAGAGGGCTACAGATGTTCGAAGCCTATCTTTGGAAGAAGTGTTTCTGATCCGCCAACAAGACTTCAAAGTCGGCACTTTTCAGCTATCAATTCTGATAAAACGCCTGCTGAACGGTAGTCCAAACCAGACTGTGTTGTCTGCAGTGTGCGTGGTATACGTCCTTGCCAAATCATATACATTTGTAAGCAGTGCAAACTACCAATGTGTCCCGCACCTTGTTTTGAGCGTTGCCATACCCTGAAATATTACCATATTGATTGTTCTCCTCTCCTGCACAAACCTTCTGCAGTCGAGATGTAAACACACAGTGGCTTTACTCAATCTAGCCTATATAAACTTTCATGAGATTGTGTAAAAAGTTTGTAAACTTTCAAAGACATGAAACAGTCATATGATATATACACGTAGGCCTACTTGTATGGTAGTTAGTTTTCTACTGTAATGCATTGCCTATGTAATTTGTACTGAAAGGTTGTTATTCATCGGACTATGCAAAAATTGTTCGTCAAAGTGTCAAATAACATTTCTACATTATCCAAAACCGACAATTTTTACAAAAAGTACATAACTTTGTTGTCCCTTTTTGTTTTGTTCAATAATAAAACTGTTAATCGTTGTTGTCATTTTGTCATGTCAGGCCAGGTTCAGTAGCTAAGAGCAAGTTCAAACTTTCAGTAATCAAAAGGTGCCTATGATCATTTCTAATAGCGGTAACTGCGGTTTTGCCGGCCGATAGCGTGAATTGTCTGAATTGTTGAACCGGAACAGTGTTGAGTCATTCATCCTGACAGTAACAGCGGTATGCATATATTGTACTCGCTTGATGTGTTGTCTATAGATGTCTCTCGTGATTACGTGAGACTAGACCGCTGGTGAACCAGTGTTAAGTTTTTGCTGTATAATTATCGTACAGGACGTTGCGCCACTATTAGCTTGGTAGGCCTACATAAGACGTGATCCAAATGCTGGTTTACCGCTGGGTCAACTGTCCATGATGCTGGCCCAACATTTAGCCAACATTGGGTCAACGTCTTCTTTTTGCTGGAGGGGGTGGGGATGAAACAGCAGCACGCGTACGTGTGGCCCATAGGCCTGATAAACCTGTGCATACTTTGACACTCTAGCAGGCTTAATCGCACAACACACAACCAGCAAAGACGATACATTAAACCAGCGTTGTCTCAATGTTGTACCAGCATTTCCTACGCTGGCCTAACATTTAAATAACGTCGGTTCGTGTTTGCTAGGATAGGCTTACTGTGTTGGCGCATCATTGAGCCGATGCTTCGATATATGCTGGGCCTCTGTCGTTAGCACTGACCTAATGCTGGCTCAGCGTCTGCGTTGCTGGCATAACAGTACTTTGACGCCGCCACTGGCAGTGACAGTGTGGCTCCATCAGCACCACTACTGGTCCAATGTCACGATATTATTGGGTGCAATAATGTTCCTATATCTAATATTTAGATGATAGTACTACAGCTGAGAATAATTTTGATATAATATTATATCTCACCCGTTATACAGCGACTCTCACACAATACCAATAATCACAGTGCCGCTAGATTTTTTTACCTGTATTGATGTCAAATCATGTGCCCTAAAAATAGGTCAAAGGTCAAATATGAGGTTAAGGTTTACAAAAATGGACTCTTGTCTACCACTGTTCCGAAGGATATCATGATCGGTTAAATACTTTAGAAATTGTGGGCAGTCGATGTAGATAAGCTGATAGCCTCAAATTGTAAAAAAATGATACATTTTTAAAGAGGATCTGTTAAAATAAGGATCATGAGGTCAAAGTCAGCCACTAAGGTCGAAGGTAGGTATACCATGCTTCAAGGCAAGGTCACTCCTCAGCGTGTAGTTAATGAACTTGGGCATGACATTTACTTCCTGCTTATGTTGTGAATATATAAACCTGGCATATTACTTGTAATAAGCAAACTTGACCTATTTTCTTGCATTGAGGTCAAATCAAGTGCTCTCTAAATAGGTCAAAGGTCTAATGCAAGGTCAAAGTTTACAAAGTTGTACTCATGTCCACTACTGGTCCAAAAAATATTGTGATCGATTAGATATTTTAGAAATTATGGGCATTTGAAGTATATACACTGATTGCCTCATAATATGAACAAAATTGATAACATTTTAGTGCATGATTTTAGAAAATGAGGTCAAGGTCAGCCACCAAGGTCAAAGGTATGCATACCATCTTCAAGGAAAGGTTACTCCCAATTGTGTAGTTAATGCAAGTGGGTGATAAAAATTAATTCCCTGCTTGTGTTTTGAATATTTTGGCCTGTATTGAGGTCCAGTCACATACCCAATAAATAGGTCAAAGGTCAAATGATAGGTCATGGTCTAAAAGTTCAACTCTTGTCTACCACTTGTCCGAAGGATATCGTGATCGGTTAAATATTTGATAAATTATGGGCAGTTGAAATATATATGCAGATAGCCTCGACATGTGAACAAATGATACAATTTTGGTAGATTCTATTATATAATAAGGTCAAGGTCAACCACCAAGGTCAAAGGTAGGTGTACCATGATTCAAGAAAAGGTCAGTCCCGATTGTGTAGTTAATGAACTTGGGTCATGAAATTTACTTCCTGCTTGTGTTTTGAATATGTTGGCTATATTACTTGTAATAATCAAGCTGGACCTCTTTTCTTGTATTGAGGACAAGTCACGAACCCAATAACTAGGTCAAAGGTCAAATGAAAGGTCACGGACTTAAAATTTGAACTCTTGTCTACCACTTGTCCAAAGGATATCGTGATCGGTTTAATATTTGATAAATTATGGGCAGTTGAAATATATATGCAGATAGCCTCGAAATGTGAACAAATGAGAAAATTTCGGTAGATGATATTATAAAATAAGGTCAAGGTCAATCACCAAGGTCAAAGGTAGGTATACCTTGCTTCAAGAAAAGGTCACTCCCGATTGTGTAGTTAATGAACTTGGGTCAATAATTTACATCCTGCTAGTGTTGTGAATATTTTGGCTATATTACTCATAATAAGAAAACTTACCTCTTTTTCTGTATTGAGGTCAAGTCATATACCCAATAAATAGGTCAAAGGTCAAATAAAAAGTCACGGAATAAAAGTTGAACTCTTGTCTACCACTGGTCCAAAGGATATCATGATCGGTTAATTAGTTTAGAAATTATGAACATTTGAAGTTGATAACCTCTATATATGGTAATATTGCATCTCTGTTCAAAATATCACTTAGTGGGGAGGCATAGTTGACACAAAAATTGCTCAGCAGTGTAAGGGTTAGGGCACAACTATATCCAGCACAGGTCAATGTTGTAATCACGGTGTATCTCAGTTCCTTGCCTCGTTTCTCACTTTGGTTGTTTCGTTGGTTTAGTATCGTGTTTTGTTGTTCCACATCACATCACACTTTAGTTGTTTTGTACTTTCGTTGTTTTTCACTTTTGTTGTTTAGTGGGCGTACTTCAAATATTTTGTCCGTCATTGCTTCACACTTTCTTTTTTTTATACTGTCGTTTTATTGAATTTTCGTTGTTTTATACTTTCGTTGTTTTGCACGTTTTGTTATTTCGTACGTTTGCTGTTTTGTACTTTCATTTTTTCTCAATCTTTTGTTTCACACGTCTATTGTTTTGCACTTTGTTATTTAATACTTTTCTTGTTATGCACTTTCAGCTTCCATGTTCCCTGGTAGCTATGATTCTGGGTTCTATATGTTCCCCAATATCTATGTTCCAGATTTCTTGGTTCCCCAATACCCTCCCCAACACATTTTATCCCCCAGTGTTTGTACTTTGTTCGTAATTTTACTTCTGTTGTCTTGCACTTTTGGCCTGATCCTTATATTCCACGGTCTTTATAATGTTTCCCGTTCTCTATGCTCCCCAGGAGTCCCTACCTATGTGAAATATCCCAGTGTTTCGTACTTTTTCGTTGTTTCGTACTTTCATTGATTTGTACATTCGTTGTTTCGTACTTTCTCTATTTCGTAATATCTCAATTTCGTTATTTCACACTCCAGTTGTTTAACACTTTTTTTTAATTTGATCAAGTTGACATTTTTGACAGTATATCCATCACCAGGATCCCTAAAGCTACACATTTTGTTTTATAGAAATGGTCTAGCTATCTGGCATGGTTTGCCAGATATCCGGCATATTAAAGTTAATTATGAGCGATCGTCGGCCATTAAAGTGGATCAAACTTCATGAACCCCAAAAGGCACATTTACACCCCCTAATGGATGTGTGTGTGCAATATGAAATGGATCCACCCATGGGTTTCCGAGATCTGCTCCAGAAACGAAATGTGGCCAGATATCAGGCATAATAAAGATGATTATGGCCGATGGTCGGCCATTTCATAAACTTTAAAAGGCACATCTACACCCCCTAAGGGATGTGTGTGTGCAAAATAAATCCATCCTCAGATCTGCTCCGGAATCGAAACACATACAGACAAACAGACAGCAGGACGACTGGACGGACATAGGCCTACCCCCGCCCCCACTTCGTCGGGCGGGGGATGAAAAACTTGGTGTCAGAAATAACTTTCTAATGCGAGATGTCATTGGAAAAGGTGATATTACACACCTCTTTCTGTCGAAAAGTGAACAAAATAAATCTTCTAAGGTGGCAGTGGCGACTATCTTGAAAAAGGAAGGTAGGCTAATCTTCCAATTTTGTCAACAAATTGTTCCAACACTCCACATACCTCCCTCCCCCCCCAAAAAAAAAAAACACTTCGGAGAAGATAGGTTCCGGGGAACATAGGTATCGGGGAACATAGGTACTGGGGAACATAGGGATTGGGGAACATAGAGACCGGGGAACATAGGACCGGGGAACATAGGGATCGGGGAACATAGAACAGGGGAACATAGAGACTGGGGAGCATAGATACTGGGGAGCATAGGATCGGGGAACATGGAGATCGGGGAACATAGAGATCGGGGAACATCGGGATGACCCCGATACATTAGACTAGATCTAAAGTCTGTCCGACGGTGGGGAATTGTCCAAAATGAAAGTTAGCTTTTCCCCCTTATTCACTCAATATTGCATTATAAATTACAAAAATGGTGTTGGTGTAGAGCGGGTTCGGGTATTTCCGAGCGGGGGGGGGGGGTATTTCCGAACATTGCTAATATATATCATCCCGTTTCTGGCTAGAAATGAATAAATTGTGTCAAGCAGAGCTGCATGTTGTGCGCACCGTTACTATGGACCAATTTAATATCCATTAATTTTGCTATTTTTAAAAGTTACTTTCAAAATGTCGTAAAGAAGACAAGTCTTTAAAAATTAAGGTAATTACATGGAAGGTAATGGTATATTTATGATATGTATTATCAATCCTGGAATTATTATTTATATGGGCAAATGTACCTTGCAATGCTCATCCTAGATATAAAAACATAAAAAACAATTTTTGGTCATGATAGCCTCATCATTTGGGACGTGTTCGGAAATAGACCCATCCATTAATTTGGTTTCGTCTAATTACGAACACTAGGCCTATACACCACAGTTTCACAGCGAATGCGTCATTGCGAAAGGAAGTACCGCAATGGAGCGATTTGTAAGCCTGCAAACATGTGTGACGTTACTATGTGGGTTTGAAAAGAAATATGAAGTAAACTATGAAAAAAAAATCTCAAATTCCCACAGATTTGGGTAATCTTGAACAGTGGCATTTCCAAATATTTTTTGTTTCATATTTTTTTTTGTGGACGAATTACAATGAGCATTGATTCTATTTGTATCATATTTGAGTATACTGCGCATGTTCCTGCTTCTAAACTGGTTATTTTCTCTTTAGATTAAAAAATCGGTGGGTGTTCGATTATACCCTACTTGGTGTTCGACATTACCCCCTCTATTTCGAGTATACCTGCCTTTACCTTGGGTACTACAACTTCCTGTACAACTTTCAGATTCATGAATGGCGGTGCACGTGGTTCATTACGTCAGCAATCATAGTTTCATTCATCAACTGATGTCACGTGGGGAGCTGATAGACAAATGGGGACACCAGAAATCAAGTGCAGAGGCTTAGGTGTTCGGAAATACCCGAACCCGCTCTATTAAATATCCCATTTGGCATTTAGTTTTATAAAAAAAACTGTCGATACTCGCGCACTACATTTATTAATCAGCCGTTTTAATCTCTCCTCTGTAACGCCATAAGCGCCGGTGGTTAACTACGCATTTTATCGCTCACCATTTGGACGACATCACTTCAGAAAACCGGCGGGGGTGTTTTTGTGGCTTATTTTCGTCCATATTTATAGCGCTATATCGGCCTCGGCGCTCATAAAGAACGTTATAGATGCCTAGCTTGTACTGCAAGAGTCAAGCGCGCAAGAGTCATGTCAGCAAGTGCTTGGTGAATTAAAAACACCCCTTCAAAAAATTTAGAATGATCCGTTCAGGATCGTTGCCATAGTGACGCTTCCATGGTTCAAGGTATCATATTTGAAATGGCAGCCGTGGCAGTTGAAAGCTGTCGGTAAAAAGTTAAAAAGGAGGATTAAAGCGGCAATATATCGGATAACATTAATTTTATGGATAATTTAAATGCCAAATGGAACATAGAACAGGTAAATATCATTTCTGATAGGTTTCATGCAGTATTTCTGAACTGAATACCAAAAAGCTGACTCTCATTTTGGACCATTCTCCACCGTCGGACAGACTTCAGGCCTAGGCTATGATAAGTCTGAATTTCGAAAATAATAAAAAACAGAAAAAACGCATAAAATTACAGATGAAATCTATAGGCTATAGACTTGTTTGTATAGGACAAAAGGTCATACGCCCAATATCGCGAACCGCGTGTTTCAACATTTACAGGACACAAAATAAGGATTGTTGGCCTGGTTGTCTGCCGGACCACCAGGTCAACTTTTCAAGTTGTCTGCAAGATTTTTTAGTTGTTCGAATTTTGGGACATAAAAAAACAATAGTAATTTTTTCAAAATAAAATAATTTAAAAACAATAGCTGGTGATTCCCTGCAAATCTCCCGCTTTTTTTCACGTGTTAGAGGGTTAATGCGCCGGTCACAGAAACAATTTGCATATTTTTGTAAATTTTATCAATTTTTGACTGGTTGTCCGACAGAAACCCTGATAGATTGATAGATTTATTCAGCATTCACATAAAATAGGGTTGACAATCAGTATGATAAATACATTATGCATTCAAAATACAATGTGACCGCCATTGTGGAATATACCAGGGATAAAAACACTGAAAAATATCCTGGTGCAGGTCACAACCTTGAGATTGATACTGGAATGTCCGTTGGCAAAATGGGTTGTCTCGGACGCCCGGAATGCCCTTATTTCGTGCCCTGATTTTAAAAATATTTACTGGCCAAAATTTTTTTTTTACTTTTATTCAACACACTGAAATGTCCGGCGATCTCCACTACTCCAGGTATTACTTTTGTTTGAAAATTATTTTACCTTGCAAAATCGTTTGTTTGTTATGTATACCGATATTACCGAATTTCACGTAATATTGCCCACCGCTCTAATGATGAATGACTTGCACCTGTCGTCATACATGACAAAGAAAGGATGACACGATGTAAAGTATTTTTTGCCGAAAAATCGTCATAAATAGTCGCCGGATAACTTGCAAAGTGGAATGGAGTTGAAAAAAATAAAATTTAGTCACCAAATATTTTTTAAATAGCAGAAAACGTGGTTCGCGATACTGGGGGTATGATCTATAGGACTAAGCCCCTATCCCAATTTGTAAAATATTTCTAACCGTCGAGATAATTTCATTTTTTACCACATGCTCAGCAGAGCATACTAATTATGATTAGTCTATATTAACCAAATTGAAGAAAAAAATATTCTAAGCTGTCCTTATAAATTTTAGTTTTTATGACATTTATAATTATATGGTGAATTTGGAAGAAACTCGCCATATAGACTATGCCCTGGTAGTTAAAAGAATTTATAATGCATAATGGTATCTAATTTTAAATATTATAAGTAAGCCTACATGCCTAAATGTCAATATTAACTCAGTGGACACTTGATCTTGGGGAAATAAAATAATAACGTTTTGAATGTCTTAAAAATATATGAATATATGACAATCAAAAGATGCAGCTATCAGTTTAACACTATTTCTCAGATCTCATAGACATCCTGTTGCAGATTACATTTAAACCTATAAAATAATAGACTCATTAAAGGATTCAGCAAATAAATCATAATTTTTTTGCTCCTACATGTAGCTACAACCCATCAAACACAACAAACACACAAAAACACTCATTTTTAGCCCGCCTTTTAATTTTAATTAAAAAAGGTGGGCTATTGCAATTGAAGTTCGGCGTCGTCGGCGTCGGCGTCGGCGTCGGCGTCGGCGTTAACATTTACTTGTGGGCGCGATAACTTGAAAAGTTTTTCATGTTTCCTTCCCAAATTTGTTTTGCATGTTACTAATGACCACTTCTCGGACAAGTTCAATAATGGCTGGAAAAAAATTCAAAATGGCCGACTTATTGCGATTTTTCACCTTTTACGTCAATAATTTGACCTTGTGGGCGCGATAACTTGAAAAGTTTTTCACGTATCCTTTTCAAATTTGTTATGCGTGTTACTAATGACCAGTTCTCGGACAAGTTCAATAATTGCCAGAAAAAAAAAAATGGCCGATTTATTGCGATTTTTCACATTTTACGTCAATAATTTGACCTTGTGGGCGCGATAACTTGAAAAGTTTTTCACATATCCTTTTCAAATTTGTTATGCATGCTACTAATGACCAGTTCTCGGACAAGTTCAATAATGGCCGAAAAAAAAAAAAAAAATGGCCGATTTATTGCGATTTTTCACATTTTACGTCAATAATTTGACCTTGTGGGCGCGATAAGTTGAAAAGTTTTTCACATATCCTCTTCAAATTGGTTATGCATGTTACTAATAAGTAGTTCTTGGACAAGTTCAATAATGGCCGAAAAAAAAAAAAATGGCTGATTTATTGCGATTTTTCTCATTTTACGTCAATAATTTGACCCTGTGGGCGCGATAACTTGAAAAGTTTTTCACATATTCTCTTCAAATTTGTTATGTATGTTACTTATAAGTAGTTCTTGGACAAGTTCAATAATGGCCGAAAAAAAAAAAAAAATGGCCGATTTATTGTGATTTTTCTCATTTTACATCAATAATTTGACCTTGTGGGCGCGATAACTTGAAAAGTTTTTCACATATCCTCTTCAAATTTGTTATGCATGTTACTAATAAGTAGTTCTTGGACAAGTTCAATAATGGCTGAAAAAAAATTTAAAATTGCCGATTTATTGCGATTTTTCTCATTTTACGTCAATAATTTGACCTTGTAGTCTATGCAAGTATTATATAGTATATCATATTATACATGTATCTATCTTATTTAACATACCATTTATATCTTGGGTTGTTATTTACGTGATGACATTCGTCTTTACTTTCTTTATCATAATTCGGCGGCGGGCTATTATCGAGTGTGCTCTTGTTCTTGTTTCACAGAATTTTTTTGGCAAAAATAGAAAAAACTCCTAAAGGAGATGAATCAAATACTGGTTTTGACTTACTCAATCATTTCCACTGGGTAGATTTGCAGTACACAATTGGTCATCTTACCCAGAATAAATTATCCCCAGAGATAACTTTAATCCCAAATTATGCCTCGGATCAAATTTGAACTTGAAGATAAAATCTTTTCCGCCTCAGAATAATAGGGCTTCCATCCTCATGCACACCTCCTCTAAAAGTAGGCTAAATCTTGGCTTGGCATGCAGATCGGGTGATCTTGAAGAAATTAAATTTTAATTTACCCACTTTTTAAATTTTGTGTCCAGGTGGAGAAAATCTGCCACGCATATCCCTACACTTTTCCTCTTTTGGGCAGCAACCTCGGCAGTTGATCACAGTGCTGGATCTTACATAAGAATGTCTTGTGAGTTCAGTATATATCTTTCCTGGCTTGTACAATGGTCTCCTCTTTCTATTTGCTAACAGTGACTTGACGGCTACCTTAAGTAATCGTAAGGAAAAAATGAAGGAGAGCTGGGAGTAGAGGCGGGGGAATTGATGGGTGGCACTTTTCTAGACTGTTACTCAGGGATCCGTAAATTTGTAGCTCTTAGTCTCGTGCCTAGGTCTCAGAGCAACCGTCAGGAAATTTAGAAAACATACACTCAGACGTTGGGCATGTAGCTTAAATTTTGTCTAATCATTTCAGAAAATAATTCTTCTCCCAATTGAATTGTAATTTATTGGATAATCCCTAGTTTTAGTCTTATGACATATAGCTCTATCCACTGTTTTTGATGCATTTTATTTATTATGGCGATGTCATACAGAGCATTTTGACATGTTTTATCAGACATTTTCAAGAAAAAGTCACTAATTTGCGGTTTATCGGTGCCAACTTCAGCAGCGAGTTATGAAAAAACTACAACTGTTTAAGCTATGCATTTTTTTGTGTCTTTTTCTTCAGATAATTAAGTTTACTTCATGATACACACATTTTTAATTTAATTTGAATTTTTTTTGGTGTGTTGTGAAACAAAGTAGCACCAACTTACATACTTTATGCCGATTTAAATTTTTTATTTTGTAGATAATTATGGACAAGTGAAAGAAGAAAAATGAGTTATGTGACTGATATGAGGCTGTCGCCACAGGCTAGACTTGACGCCAAGTGGCTAAAAGTTGATTTACAGGTTAGACAAATTTTGAAAAATGCATTATCGTGACATGAATTACAAACTTTTAATTTTATTTTGTCTTATTCTATTTAGTGTATTCATATTGAACGTTAGATTGTATGTTATAGTTAGTGTTCACAAGAGAGGGACTAAGTCAGCTGTGGAATGAGTTGGTAAAGGATAGAGAACTTCTGCCGACAGCTAACCAGTCTTCTAGTTCTGTATTTTCTCCCACCCGAGGTATGTTTTTTATAAATTTATTTTTTGTAAATATATTTTCTATTTGGCTTCATCACATGTAATATAAATATCACGCTAATAGGGGTCTCATTAGAAGCTACAAAATGTTTATTTTGAATTAAAAATTTAAATAATGATCATAATAATTACCAATGTTTCTTTAATGTCGGGCAAATGATGTAGAGGGCGGCACAACAGTATACATTATTACCAACCAGTTATCAACAGCTGTTAACCATCTGCATCCTGATGTGAATAAATATCAGAGATGTAGCAATCTTTCAAATGTAACCAAACATACATTTTAATACACATGTATTTAAATACCTACGAAATATAATAATTGACATTATAGAATTCTACTGATGGAAACTGATTTTCAATGCCACATCTGATATATATATGACGATATTGTGATCGCTTGTAGGACTGAGATAGTCAGCCTAACACCCTAATTAGTGTGACGAGAAGAACAAATATACTTATTATACAACACTTCATTTACCCTATACTGCTGGCCCAACATTAAACTAGCATTAAGTCAACATCTCATGTTTGCTGGGATGTGGTCAGGTGTGGTGGGGCATTCTGTCGCCTTCTTTCTCACTGAAAACACGCAAGGTTTACATGTATACATGTAGCATTAAGCCTGCACTCCTGTGAGAAACTTGCTGACTGTATAATTTTATACAGTCCGTTATAGAATGTTGTGGCGAAACATTTGTGCCCCCATAGATAATACTGTGGGGACATCAATTTATGCAGCTGCTTATTGTTACCATATCATTTTGTCATATTTTCTGATAGAAAGCATGTCGTAATACAGTGCAGGGCTCGACATTAAGCATTGCCCGCTTTCCCGGGGCAAGTGACGTCCAAAGGCCCAGGGGCAAGTGAAGGCTTAAACCCAGCCCGACGTTTTCCCGTGAAGCCGAGGTCGCACAAATCCCGCCGATGCGTCGCAGAGCTTTGCATTCCCCGCCTATCATCGGGAGCAAGTGTTGGCAATCCGCAATCAGAGTGTGTGTTATGGAATGACTGCACGCGGTAGCTACTGTTGTTACACGCATATGGCTAGAAAAATATGATCCATGCTTTATAGCGCGTACCCTGCCATCGCGATCGCGCTTTGACCCGCTGTTTTTACTTAAATTTTAGGCCAGCGTCATACATACACAATATACCAATATTTACACTCTTTGCACGAGTTTGCGCGTAAACAAAAGTCCCAACTAAATAGTTCAGTTTTGGTACCTGTGTGGCGTGTTGTAAGTGAAAAAGGTGTAACAGGAGTCCCAACTAGATAGTTCAGCTTTTGGTCACTGTGTGGCGTGTTTTTATTGCAAACATTGTATTAAGCCAACATTGGGCCAATGTTTCGTGTTTGAAGGACAGTGATAATGATGTCATCAGAACTTTATTAGTAAGGTTTGTTTTAACTGCTTGCTACACTGTGTATAGTTACAAGTACATTCTAGAGTGTAACGGTGGTCTAATCGTGCATTGACTCTGTATCATTTTGTCTAATAGGCCTATAACATTTATATAGAATTTCGTATTGGATTTGACCACCCACCCATCCGCCCAATAAGAAAGGATGGGACATAGCAAAATTCATAGCAAATCCATTCAGCTTGAAATGCAAAATTAGGAACCTTCATAGGCCTATATACATATCTAGCTAAATATGATTTTTTATAAATTTAAACAAAAAAAAGCAATCTGCAATCATTTATATATTTAGATAAAAAATAGTTTGAATATATAGTATTTCTTGGTAGCTTGAACTGAGCAAGAATGCTTTCTTTAAAATCACCAAGTTGTGACAGCAGTTCCTGTAAAAAAATCCAAAGAATAGGACAACCATGCCAGAAGATGAAAGATTAGATTAAACTGTGGTGTGATCTGGGACTGGCGTTGCCAAAATATAATATTTCATCAGGATATCTAACAAGCAACAAAACTGGATTTGAAATTCCTGTGAGAAACTTGCTGACTGTATAATTTTATACAGTCCGTTATAGAATGTTGTGGCGAAACATTTGTGCCCCCATAGATAATACTGTGGGGACATCAATTTATGCAGCTGCTTATTGTTACCATATCATTTTGTCATATTTTCTGATAGAAAGCATGTCGTAATACAGTGCAGGGCTCGACATTAAGCATTGCCCGCTTTCCCGGGGCAAGTGACGTCCAAAGGCCCAGGGGCAAGTGAAGGCTTAAACCCAGCCCGACGTTTTCCCGTGAAGCCGAGGTCGCACAAATCCCGCCGATGCGTCGCAGAGCTTTGCATTCCCCGCCTATCATCGGGAGCAAGTGTTGGCAATCCGCAATCAGAGTGTGTGTTATGGAATGACTGCACGCGGTAGCTACTGTTGTTACACGCATATGGCTAGAAAAATATGATCCATGCTTTATAGCGCGTACCCTGCCATCGCGATCGCGCTTTGACCCGCTGTTTTTACTTAAATTTTAGGCCAGCGTCATACATACACAATATACCAATATTTACACTCTTTGCACGAGTTTGCGCGTAAACAAAAGTCCCAACTAAATAGTTCAGTTTTGGTACCTGTGTGGCGTGTTGTAAGTGAAAAAGGTGTAACAGGAGTCCCAACTAGATAGTTCAGCTTTTGGTCACTGTGTGGCGTGTTTTTATTGCAAACATTGTATTAAGCCAACATTGGGCCAATGTTTCGTGTTTGAAGGACAGTGATAATGATGTCATCAGGACTTTATTAGTAAGGTTTGTTTTAACTGCTTGCTACACTGTGTATAGTTACAAGTACATTCTAGAGTGTAACGGTGGTCTAATCGTGCATTGACTCTGTATCATTTTGTCTAATAGGCCTATAACATTTATATAGAATTTCGTATTGGATTTGACCACCCACCCATCCGCCCAATAAGAAAGGATGGGACATAGCAAAATTCATAGCAAATCCATTCAGCTTGAAATGCAAAATTAGGAACCTTCATAGGCCTATATACATATCTAGCTAAATATGATTTTTTATAAATTTAAACAAAAAAAAGCAATCTGCAATCATTTATATATTTAGATAAAAAATAGTTTGAATATATAGTATTTCTTGGTAGCTTGAACTGAGCAAGAATGCTTTCTTTAAAATCACCAAGTTGTGACAGCAGTTCCTGTAAAAAAATCCAAAGAATAGGACAACCATGCCAGAAGATGAAAGATTAGATTAAACTGTGGTGTGATCTGGGACTGGCGTTGCCAAAATATAATATTTCATCAGGATATCTAACAAGCAACAAAACTGGATTTGAAAATTAAGATTTATTTTAGATGACATTGTGTTATGTGATTAAAATTGTGTTGCGCCTTGGACAAAGTTTGGGCAAGTTATTTTCCATTACAGGCAAGTATTTCTTTTACCTGACTTGCCCTGTGGGCAAGTGCCTGAGAAACTTGATGTTGACCTGTGTAGTGATATATTGTAGGACAAAGTTAATACAGGCAAACATTGTTATAGCACGAATCGTTACAACACGGATCAGTTATAACACGATAAGGTCATGGACTCCAAAATTTAAGATCCCTTTCCTAGGTTATTTTTCAGAAAATTGTGTTATAAAATCCAGCTGTACACAAACCTACATGATTTATTAAAACAGAGAGCGAGATTTCGTCGTCGACTTATTGCCGCTGATTATGTGATAGCGCTAACATGCTTACGTGTCACGGCTTTCACACAACAGTGCTCCAGCTAACAAAGACGTTATACTCAATGTTGGCTCAATGTTGGACCAATGCTGGGTTCGTGTATTCTGTGCAAGCAGCATGGTGTCACGTAATTTTTGCCAGGTGACCGTTTGATCATCCAATTATCCTGTAGGCCTATTTATCTGGAATAGAAGTTGTTTATATATTGTGTTATAATTTAAGCAGTCTCTTATAGCACAAACAGTTATTTTTTACTAATTTTCACTTACAAAAAACATGTTATAAATGTAGTAATCTAAGATGGCATTATAATTCAAGCATATTGCCGTAATTATATGATGAAGTAGCGCATCAGTATGATATGATTCATGAAGCGAGAATAAGAAAACAGTATAGGCCTATCATCAGATCATGGGTAATTGCCGGAGACCTAATGCATATCTGACATTACAGGTAACACTTGTGGGTTCGCCCTGATATTGCACAATCAGTCGGCCGTAATTCGACTAAATTGTCTTATGGTAATGAGCAGAAATTTAACTAATAAAATATCATATTTTTAAAAACATTTTTACGCCATACTTGCTGTTTAATATATAACCAGGCATAGAGAGTAGGAATCCAGATAATGTCAAACATTGGCCTATAATATCCACTAGCATCCACAGGGTCACCAGACATGACACCGTTCCTAGACAGCCACCTGTCTGGCAAATCCCAAAAGTTTGTGCTATACTGGTTTAATGTTAGACGAACATCTGCAGATGTCGGCCCGGCACTGATCCAACATGTGCTTACGGTAATGTCTTGCGTTTGCCGGGCTCATATCGTCTCTGCCTTAAGCATGAGAAATTGAACTAGTGTTGCCCTAATATGGGGCCAGACGATGTGCTACCATTAGAACAACATCGCGTCGGCACATAACACGACATAACTAATCCCCCAGTCACTTTAATACTATACCCTGTCTTAATGAGCTGTCCACGTCTGTTAGTTTATTCACGCATGGAGGAGGAGAACGTGTGTCTTGTCAAACACAACACATTGAATGTTGGCTTAATGTTGAGCCAGCGTCGCAGACAGTGGCCCAGCATTAAGCCAGCTGGTTCAATACATGTGCCTTGTATCGGACGGGGCAAATTTCAAGTCCTTTTTGTCAGCTATTTTTAGTATTTTATTGAAGGAATAGTATTAATAATCAATTGATATAATTAATATATCTGTAATAGTAAATACGTCTTAGAAACATGCAAATAATTGGCCACTATGATAATTTTTTATCGTTGTATAATCGATTCTGTCCTGTATTATAACATGATTCACTTATATCACGATTTACCTTATTGGACCCCAATGATCGTGTTATAACGATGTTCACCTGTAGTTGGTATGCATGGCGTTGACTGTGATCATGACGCAATACCGCTGGAGTACAACAACATATGTCTTGCTAAACTACGCGAGTTACCGGGAAGAATCACCGCGAACCATTATATACCTAAAGTTGTTTCTGAAATTCAAAACCATTGAAATAAACACTAGGTAAATTTTAATAGTTTGGAGTGTGATTTTTAACCAGGATGCGGTTACTAACCGGCAATATACTGTATTTAATCAGGTCTTAGTATTTAAAAACTTAATTTTTTGTTTTGTGCAGATGCCCCTCTTAACACCAGCTCCACATCAGAAGACCATTGTTCTGGGACGGAAAATTGTGGCTGTGTGGCTTGCCAAAAATTAGCCAAAGATGAGGATCAGCGAAGGCAACAGCAACAACAGGTACCGGTGTATGGCTAAATTTGGTGTGAACTTATTTTCATATTTATTGAACCATCAGTACTCTGAACCCTAATACCAGTGTCATAGATTTCTTATCTGGATGCTCATCAAAATTATTGGTTACGTTGTATTGGTAAGCTGGGTTTAAAAGTTTTTTTTGCTTTATACCATATATCCCTGTGTATTATGTGATGGTTTTTTTATCATAAATAGGTGTCAAAAACGCAACTCGTAATATACATAGAGGTGGGTTTTGATTTTTTTTAAGAAGTCAGACTGTTTGCTCTGTTATTCCTGCTAAGACGTCATATATCTAGCAGTAAATATATCATAGCTTTTTCACGTTATTTTCGCATTGTGTACTCGTAATTTGAGCAATGAAATGAATTAAGTTAACACACATAAATGTGTGGAAAATGTATAATTATCCAATATTTTAATCAAATAGCCACATAATTCTTTAAAGCACATAATAGCAGATCTAGATGACAATGTGTCAAATAACATGGTTCTGCGATCATAGTCAATAACGTTTATAGTCACACCTCTCACACTACCCTTTAAAGACTAGAGGGTGTTATATCTACAAGTTCATAAATGTAACAAAGTAAAAGTCTTAGCACTGTGTATAGCAAAGCCCAGTAATGTGGGGATACTGTGTATATATCTACACATTTATTAGTTTAAAATCCTTTGAAAGAATTTTCACTATGATCTATCAGAATTGTCTTTGTCAAAGTATGATGTCAGTATTATGTCATTAAGTCTCCACCCACCATGTGGTGGTGGAGACTTATTGTTTTTGCTGAGTCCGCCCGCCACCGTTGGTTTCGCCGCCGCAGCTGCCACTTGTTGCTGCTCTCAGTCAAAAAACTCTGATTATTTCTAAATATTTTCATCACCATGTCTGGCGTGCGGCCGTGCACTGTGCGACCGTGCACTGTGCGGCCGTGGGGCCGTGTTTCGTTCCCGGACCATATCTCTGAAACCGTTAGCAGGATTGCTTTCAAATTGCATACACACATCCCTCAGGTATTTAGATAAAATATTTTTCTCATGTTTCACCATTTGAACTCCATGATGTGTGACTAAATCTGTTACAGCAGCAGCAGCCTACTGGAATCCAAGCATCTCAGGCAGTTATTGATGCCTGGACTTGGGAAGATCAACCAGGTATTATACCATTTATATACAAAAAAAACTTGTGGAATCAGTTACATGATATACAAACAAAATTTGGGAGTCTTCGATTCCTAACTAAACATTTTTTTTCAAAAACAGCTGATTTTTTCATTCATTTACAGATTATCTATGTAGAATATTATATATGGTGTTTCTGATTTGTTAATCTGAGCTGTATTTGTTAAATGTGGAGTTAAATGTGCAATTTAATGGTCCTTTTTCCCTATACCTTTGGCTCTTGCAAAGTGCATTTGGCAAACTGCCAAGATAAAAATGATATTCAACTTCTTCCAATAGTGGCAGCTCTTGTAATAGGTGATGTAGAGTGTGTGAGAATTAAAACCATGATCAGAGATTATAAAGCATCCCCGATTATATTGGGATGCTTATAAAATAGTGTTTAGCATTATTCCGTCTCCGCCGCCGCTGGCGTCTCAGACATAGAGCTCTAACTAAAAAGTTAAGTTCTGAATTTTGTTTATTTTTCACAGACATGACCTATGTGCCTGGGCAATTCTTCCCATACTTTTTTTTTGCACCAAGTCATAAGCGGGTGGCCGCCTAAAAAGCTTGTGGGTACGATATCTTATTAACTGTTAAATGGATCGCATTCAATTTTGATGTTGTGGTTCTCTGATTATTTTTGATGATCAATTAATGTAAAACAAGATGGCTGACGGAGGACATTTTGAAAAAATGGCTGACCAAAAAGATTTGTGGGCAAGATATCTTATGAACCATTGGTTCGATCACATTCAAATTTGATGTGATGGTTCCATTGGTATTTCTGATGATCTGATTAACCCTAGAAATGTCCAAGTTGATTTTATCGGCTTTATTTAAAATTTACAATTGTCAAAGCCGATTTTATTGGCTTTATTCAAATAAAGTTGTTTTGAGGCCGTTTTTCCCGCATCTCCCATCATGTAATGAGTGCAAATGCATGACATGTGTCATTATTTAGCCGATATTCTAATTGCCTGGGAAATGCCCTCACGGACCAATCAGAGATCGTCTTACAAAACTGACCTAGTTTGTCATCGCTTCCGCTCAAGATGTCAACAAATGGACAATTTGTGTTTCGCTTCAATGTTTAACATCGACTTTGATCAAGTTCTAATTAACGAATGTTTTTATAGATGTGTCACTTTAGAAATACAAATATGTTGAATCATTTTTTCATATTCATTTACTATAGCTATTACTCCTTGTTCAACAATCGCGCAATGAATTGCCAACAAATATTGAAAATGCTCAAATCGCGGCGCCGCCATTTTGGAATTACGGAAAAACCCGAGTGGAACTATATGAATGGGCATATCGTTAGTTGTTCCCTGGTCCAAACTGTAACTGAAGCCACACCCATGTTTCAAAGTAATGTTGTGTGGCTGTTCACGTCTTAGACTATGCAGGCCTATAATATCCCAATAACATGTAAACATATTACGGCTGGTCAATTAGACATGGCACTGCTGCACAAGCATGACTATGCTCTAAATTGATCTTTTTCTGGCACATCAAAGGTTGAAAACACATAGTCTAGGGTCTTCTTCCTCAGAGATGCTTATTTTATGACATTTCTCAACACTTTATGTCAACATATGTGATCGACTTCCACCTAGAGCTACATGTAATTGTATGGCAACAAACCTTGTTTTTTGCCGCTTTTTAGCAAATGGCGGCCATTTTGGGTGGCCAGCTTGGATTTTTTGCTCAAAATGTGGCATTGCCATAGCAACCATTGCATAGTCAAGGACAAACTAAAATAGAATTTACATTTTTATATAGTTTTTAAAAGTTTTTGGCTAGTTACAATAACAGGTATATGTTAGATCGTGGATTTTTCACGAGATATAACGTATGAGCTCGCTACTTTCGGCACTCCCGTTCTGAACGCTAATTGCTCTAAAATCCTTAAAATTAATTTTTTTCACCCCAATTGTTTTTTAAGCTACTCAGTTTATAACAGTGATCATTTCTAGATGTCAAATACAACACAATGTTTTTATGTACAACCATTTATGTGGACTCAACCCTGTTTTAAATGAAATGACTGGTGATAGCAACCACTTTGTAGCCCAGGCCCCACTGAAACTAAATATATATGGTTTTACATGTTTTTTGACAAGAAAAACATAGCCATATCACTTTGAATCCAAAAAGTCATTTTTCATCAAAAATGCCTGACATTGTACAGACACAGCTGCCCAAATCTTAGACATAGCTTAGGTTAACTTTTGGGAAGAATCCATCAAATAAAAACAAGATGGCTGCCAGAGGCCATTTTGAAAAAAATAACCAACTGATGGCCGCTCAAAAAACTTGTGGGCACTGTAACTTATAAACTGTTGGTTGGATTGCATTCAAATTTGGTAGGGTTGTTCTCTAGGTATTTCTGATGATCTGATTAACTTTTGGGATGAATCCATTAAAAACTAATGGCTGCAACAGCAATTAAAACAAAATTGACATGGCGGAGATCATTTTTTCTCATTTTTTTAAATTGTATTAATTTTTTTATCGGAGTGGTCTTTCAAGTTCAGAAAAGTTTTTTTTTTGAGGGGGGGGGGGGGCACTTTTTCGGGGGTGTGGGGTGGGTTGCAGTCATATTTGATAGGATGGCTCTCCAGGTATTTCTGATGATCTGATTAACTTTTGGGATGGATCCATTAAAAACAAAATGGCTGCTGCAGCCATTAAAAAAATAATGAATTTTTTTTATATATACTGGACCAGGGTTCAATACAGATGGGTTTTTCTATGGGACATTTGTTCCCCCAGAGCTAAAAATATGGGGACATTTACAAAAGTAATGGGACATTGAATTTTTTTATATAAACATTTTCAAATCAAATAAATTTAAACCACTCAGTGGTCAGTGAGTGAATTAACAACCACAAAAAAATAAAACAGTGGATGCAGGCTTACTGTTTAATAACCACAGCACACTACATCAATTTGACCTGGTAATGCACAAAACTTTTTTTTAGGTGGCATTGTGCCCATTGTGTGGTCATCTAATCTAAAGACAAAACTTGTACGTTAATTAGCCTCTAAATTGCGTTGATATTGTGTTACTGTTTATAATAGCGTGGCACAGTGAGCGGTGTTACGTGTATATATGTAATACATAGGACAGGCAATGGCCTTGCCCTTGGCCTTGGAGCTGACATCAGGCATTAAGCTATTTTTAGAACGACGGCGTCACGCCTTGTCCTATTAAAGCAGGATCACCCCAGCACATGCAGTCCACCAGTATACAATATGACGCTGGCTGCATAGATTTCACACACCACTGGCGACAGTCTATTGAGGCTACTCATGTGGGGTGATATGACAATCAATCATAATTAGGCCTACAATTGCATTTCAATGTGAATTTAAATTGTAGCATTATAATAATGCAATTTTAATTGACTGAAGCCTCTGGGGCAAGCACAAACAATACACCAACAATGTTCGTAATAAGGGCTGAAAGTCTGGTTGTCCAAAAGTAGTCTGTTGATGGCAAAATATCACTCTTTCCATGATTAGGCTTAGCTAGGAGCGGACAACCACATTTTGAGAATGTGGTTGTCCGCCCGATTTTCTGGTTGTCCACATGCCTTTAATGTGGTTGTCCGCCCGATTTTCTGGTTGTCCGCATGCCTTTGCTTAGGGCGGCTCCTAGCTAAGCCTAATTCTGGAAAAAGTGATATTTTGCCATCAACAAATTACTTTTCTGTACGGATCAGTTTTAGGCTAATATTGTTATCGACCTGTGACGACCGACTGTCTGTTTAACACGTCTTACGACCTTTAAAATTTGGCAGCGTTAACAGACTTCGAGCTAATTTTTATTAGAGTCTACAAATTGTATTGTTTGTGCAGGTAATTAGTGTCATAATTAAATATTATGTAGGCCTATATGTTTGTAATTTAACAATTTCGTAACCTATTATAGATTGCTTAATGTATTCAAACCTGCATGACTGCAGTCTTCAAACGGTGGCTTTGATTCTTAGCAGTGCTATATTTGACGCGATAACGGTGGCACCGTTGACATAGATAGAACTACACTGTTGTGAGAAACTGGCCCGGAGTTGGGTCAATACAGACGACGACAAAACACCATTGAATTAGCATTGGACTGGCACTCCTTATTGGGATAAGATCGGTTGAAACATGGAATAGTAACTATATCCATGCTTAAAAGTAGTGAAATAGGCCTACAATTTGCATAAACTTGTTGCGAATGACAATCCAGATCAGTATCTTATGATCTATCATACCTAACATATGAATGTACCGGTACAGCAACTGCTTACCATGTGCATGGCTGTTCCTTTTTGTTGCGATTCCACATATTAAACGATTATCAAGACATACCTGCAAGTCTAACACACAAGTCATAATGACTGGGAAGGGGAGGGAAGTCGATAAAGGGAACAGCCCCAGGAAACGGAAACCTGGGGATTCCCCACTGACCAGATGAATGTGTGTAGGCATTGCGATATCAATGAATACAAGTTTGCATGTGGCTTCAGCACTGATTCATTGCAAATGTCGCATATTAAACTTTTTTCAAGAAAACAAATTGTTTTGTTTAGTCCTTAAATCTATATACTGTGCTTTTACCACACAACAATGTCAACAGTCAGACGCACGTGACAGCAGACCCAATTCAAGACTGTGATATGACGCTACTCTGCCGTGCGCTGCGTGTCACGGTACGGCGTATGTCAGCGTGTTCAGTGGCAAAATTGTTTCAGGGATAAACGTGGTTTTCCGTAAGGACAACCAAAGTGTTCCAAAGATTTATATTTGGTTTTCCGTGACAAGTTTTGGTTGTCTTGGACAACCGGACAACCACTATTAGTTTAGTAGGCTGCAAGTGTAGATGCGCCCTGGGGCCCCTGCTTGAGCACATGGATGGAACATTCTTGAAAACAGTGCGCCCATGGCGCAATCCCGCGGCCTGTATTGAACCCTGCTGGACTGGTCATGGACTGACCTAGAAATATGTACACTCCTACAGCAGTGTCACCTGTCCCTGTGCAGACACTGCTAGACACTGCTAACATTCGTCTCTGGCTTGAATAATAATGCAGTGGTCAAAAAACAGGTCATCGGGAATTCCCTTTCCACCAAACCCATGGAGGGAGTTTCAGAATTTTTCAGATTCTGCCAGAGCTGGTCGCTGAGTGGACCTGGAAAACTGCCAACACCTCTAGTTAGCAAGCTGCTATTATCCACAAGAGACCCTAACATTTCCAGTCTTTAGGCTGACTTAGAGAGCTGGTCTCGAGTCTAGGAAATAGAATATCTAACGGGGATGCTTTTTTAATGTTTTCGTGTCACATCCAGGTGAAATAAATATAAAAATATTTTTAATATCTTTATTTTGTAGTTTATACTTTCTTTTATATGGTTGTTTGACAGATAATGATCAGTTGAAGAAATGTTTACATGATATATTAAGTGAGCAACAAGCAACAGCTACAAGTGGAGCCACAAGTCCCCTGAGCTCTCTTCGACTTCAACAGAGGCTTCTGGTTCTTAGACGCTACTTTGTGGCCATGGCAAGGCACAGACCTACTGAAGCAAAGTCTCTCACTCGCAAACGACAAAATCTCCAGACTAATCTGAGCAAGCAGAAGTGGTAATGTTTATTTGAAACATTTCAAGTGTAATGATAAAATATATGAAAGTAAAGTGCTTTAGTACAAATATATTTTATTTTATAGGAATATGTTTTTTGTCGATCTCGAAGTAAATAAGAGATATATTTTTTAATAGGGTTATATAAAAGCATAGCAGAAAATATCTAATGAGCTACTGTAGAGTTACAGCAAATCTATGTCACTACTGTCAGTGTTGAAAATATGAAAATATGCCACCACTTTCTCCTTTTGTGTGAACAACTGATTTTTTTATATAATAGTAGGAGCCATGACACATGTACTCATGAAAAAAACAGTAGAGATAGCCAATTTACCAAAAAACATGTTTATTAGATTTTGACAACCAGACATGTCATGTTTCCCCCACCATTTGCATGGCTATTATCATGACGTTAATTATTCACTATTATTTTTTATATAACTTAAATGATAGTAATATCTATTAATCTTTTTTTTTAATGTGATGTTGCAGCTCACCAAGGCCAGCAGAAAAGGCTACTCTCGGTCTTGCTCGCGTAGGCTCACGTTCTGCACTCAGTTTCGCTTTTGCATTTTTACGTCGTGCTTGGCGTTCTGGAGAAGATGCTGATTTATGTAGTGAGCTGCTCCAAGAATCGCTTGAAGCAATGAGGGCGCTACCAGAAGCTACCTTGTTTGATGAACATGCAATTTCTAGTATCTGGATGGAAGTAGTTGATAGAGCAACCAAGTTCCTTACTTTAGTTGTAGAAGGGTGAGTACAGCAAATATGCCAAACTTCAGATGAGTTAATTTAGAATTTCACACAAATGTGTGAAAATGTTTTCATCCAACACTCAACAGTACTGTGCAATTGTAACTTGTCACGTGAAAATTAGCATTCCCTGACAAGTTACAATCGCACAGGTCCATAATTACCAATATTATTCTTCTCTTTTAAAACCAGCCTCACTATTACATTGGCATTTCGTAGTAGATAAATGGTGTAAAGCTGCATTAATGAAGGTCTGATTCGCCAAAGATGTTTTGTTGATGGAGATTCACACATACAAAACTTTTATGTTTTTATTAAAAAATAATATTTCAGGATGTTGTGTTGTTGTAGAAGGCATGTAAATATCAATTATTTATTTTTAATAAATTATTTCAGGGAGTTGGCTGGAAGCAGTGTTTCTCGGAGTATGAGGGTACCTGTTCCAGATCAACAGTCAGCTTTGGCACTGTTACTTGAGCTTGCAGTGCAGAGAGGAACACTACGTCATATCTTATCTACATTATTGTTACTGCTGAATTTATGGAATGGTGGACATCATGACAGGGACAATCGCTTGTCTGCTGGTCTAACAGCAGCTCCTCTAATCCCTCTTTTACGCAGAGTACATGATATAACTCCCTCTAAGAAAATAGTGGATACTCCCCGCTGGGATGATGTGAGTTATTCAATTAGCTTTGTCTTAGTCATAGTGTTTGTACAAACATGGGATTTTTTTTTGTAAAAGATATTATGTAATTGCATATTTTGTTAAAATCAACTAGTGATTTTTATTATACAACTGCTAGCATTTTTTGATATGTGGATCAATATTAGCTAAGGTGTAATAAAGTTAAATTATAACATATTTTTTTGACAAAAAACACTATTTCCCATCAAAGTGATTGATGAGAGCTAACATTATCTACCATTAAAAACATAGTTGTTTTACACAGATTTTGCCACGATCACATCAAAGTTGTAATTTTATCGCTTCTGTACATGTTACTTTTGACAGACAAAAAGTGGATTTTTGTTTTTGCAATAAATTAGTTTTCAACAGTGCAGTATGTTTTTTATAGGGACTCTTACCTCAGCTGCATTATGTACAGCAAATCACTTAAATCCTACAGAACAATGCTTAATAAACAGTATGGCCTGGGGAGCAGCATGTCTGTCAAATAGTAACACATGAATCATTGTCTGTCAAATAGTAATGTACATAATCATTGTCCGTCAAATAGTAACATACGAATTTACTGTTTTTTAATTTTGAAATCTGTTGTCAAACTATAAGTTCTGTGCGATCATGTTGTTGTAGTTGTGTGTTTTTTCACAATTTCGTGGCTGTGATCATGGCAGAGAAGTTTTGTGATAGTTTCTTATCTATCTTAGCAAAGTTATTTACATGTAGCTGACGTTGATGCTTACGCACATTACTTACGCACATTATTAACGGACAGGGTGTTGTTTACTTTTATGCTGTCATTCTTCCCCTCTAATACAACAAGTGATGACGTAATGGGAGAGTGTCCTCAGTAGTTTTCTGTGAACTACTTGCTGAACACGTAGCCATTTGTGGGTGTTCTTGGTCAGCGGAAATTACGCATGTTACTTTTTGACAGACTTTTTACAGATTATTTTTAATGCGGTATTATTCCGGCAAATTTGGTTCAGAATTCCATTCATTTATATAGTACTACAGTATATCAATTTTGGGAGCCATAGCACATCACATGGCATCATGGAACTGTATTATGAGGAGTAAGGAAGCAGAGCTATTTCTGTTTAGGTTTTGACGGACACATGTAACTGCGTAAGCACTATTTCATATGTCGAGTTGTATGTTATATAAACAATATTATTATACATTTACCAGCGTTTCAAGAACAATTGGGCATGATGTTTATTGCAACACTTAAGTTTTTTCGTTTGGAAACAAATATTATACATACCAGCAGTCCAAATACACACTTCCAAAAATGTTACGCTGGACTGTTAAAAAATATTGTAATATTGACCACATATTTGACTCCTAATTTTCTAAAAGTAAACCATCCTCCATGAATGTTTTTTATGTAATGATGTGTTTACCTTGACGAAGATATTGAAAAAATATATATTTAGATATATTAAGGGTCACCATTGGAACATTGTAATTACCTTCATATATATAGCACCTTAGCTAATTTTGACTCATTTCATATTATAGGCCCATGGATGTGGCCGAAGACAATATAATTTACCTTTACCATAGCAACCTTATTATTATCATAGAGGGAACATCAGGTTCAATATATTTTTAAAAACAATAGCACTAAATATAGTATCGAAAATTTGAATAATTTAATACTAGAGCTGTAAAATAATAGTGTTATATGAACAAGATCGGGGCAGTCTTATTTTTTTTGCATCACAATATTTGGACATACTGTTCCCTTTCATTTGTCTGCCAAGAACAGAGACTTTGATTGATAACGTTTTAGAGATTACAACAATAACGCAAGAGTATTTTAAGGCTATTTTATTATCCTGATGTCTGTTAAAAAGCTTGATCTGGCTGGACATGATTGCCAGTATTGTGGTAATCTTCAAGCTGCAAGTCTGCTTCAACACACATCCAGCCATATAATATGTAATCATTGTATTTGAAACAGGTGAAGTATAATATATAACAGACTAACACTGTAATCCACAACACACTCTTAATAGTATAGTGTGTATCATATTCCTCCTTGAGAAATTTGTTTCAGCTAGGGATCAGCATTATGCCAATGTCTGATAGTTACCTTACTTATATATGTATCTTTTTATCCTAAAGCTGTGAAATATATTTGTGTGATCATACATACTTTTATTGCAGACATGACAGCCTCTGGCAAAATCTTGTCAGTGTTGTATACTTAGCACTAAAGCTAGGATTGTCATATTGATTAACCCCATAATATGAAGATGTTTGGTTGTTCAGGCCTCAAATTTTTTCCTATATTCTACACCTGTGTATAATGTGAGGTGCATTTTTGGGACATTTACGAAGCATTTACATTATTACAAAGGACATTATTGCTAAGCCTTTTTAAAATTATAGAATACAACTCTAAACTTTTTTTTTCAGAATGGAGGGTACAAGGTCAGCCCAACAGAATGTTTTCTGAGATATTTAACTTACCCTGAAGATGATGAGACAGCTGTTGATTTACGGCAATGTGCTGTTGTCGTTCTCTGCCATCTTGACAGGCTAGCAACACCACATATGCCACCAGCATCAGAAAGTCAAAAAGTAAACATTTATTAATGGACCTAAGTCTTCTACTATAAGAATGTTTTAAAAAAATATATACTGATATTTTAGTATGTATGTTTGCATGACTTGATATATTAGGCAACAATGACCTCCATAAATGAAATGAATCGGGCTTTAGGCCACCTTTGTGCACATATAGGCTAAACTGGGCCAGGAGAACCTCCTGAGTATGGTGAGATGATTGAGATGACACTGTCCTCCAGACACAGGATTCGAAATTCGAGCCCTGGCGGTCTGAGGCCGAGCACGCTACCTCTCGGTCACGGAGGCTCCCCACAATACTGACTTTCACACGTGGATGGGGAAGAAACATTTTTGTTTCTTTGAAACCGCCGAGACCGGGAACCGAACCCCGAACTCTGACCTCCATAAGCCATGGGAGTGAATTTCACCACATTTATTGTTATTTTAAGATCATAAAGAACACAAGTAGCAATCTAACGGACAGTACAGATTGAGAATGTAGCTGTTACATGCTAATATTTATGGGTCAAAATACAAAACAGTTGAAAATATAATTCTATTAACATATTTATTATTTTGCCTGCTAGGTTTTTAATTTAAATTTTCACCCACGTGAAGTTGTGTCTCTCTACTACGGCCCATAAAGAAACAAAAAATGTTTCTTCCCCATCCACGTGTGAAACTCAGTATTGTGGGGAGCCTCCGTGACCGAGAGGTAGCATGCTCGGCCTCAGACCGCCAGGGCTCGAATTTCGAATCATGTGTCTGGAGGACAGTGTCATATGATCTCATTTATCTCACCATCCTCAGGAGGCTCTCCTGGCCCAGTTTAGCCTATATGTGCACAAAGTGGCCTAAAGCCCGATTCATTTCATTTCATTTCATTACTACGGCCCATAACTTCTAGTGTGCAAAAATTATTTGTCTCTGTTGAATTTGAGACCAAACATTTGCAAATACAGTAGAAACCCGTTATAATGCGGTAGTTGGAGTCCAAGAAACAAGATTGCGATATAAGTGGATCGCGCTATTGCGGAACAACCGTTCTACTGCCAATGGTCAATATATTGGGCCTATGTGGACACGCTATGATCTATCTATCTATAGATATAACAATGTGTTAACACTCGCGAGATATGATGACATATTGTGCTCCGTGAAATCACTCCATGTGTACTTTACTTAACAGTTTGAAGTGCGATGTTGGGCCGGAGTGGAAGGTGTAAAAGATTTACACCGACCCTGTGCACGCTATGGGCTCACACAAGGAGTGATTAGAGTAGACGTTTTAACAACAAATGTGCTGCTCTATTTCGTGCAAAAAAATAGTTTATTCTTTAAACTGATCGACGGGTATAATGAAATGGTGGTCTTTGTATTGTACATTCATGCCGCCTTGAGAATCAACGAGATCTGCTAGAGTTATTTAATCTTTTTAATCGCTTCCCAGACGGCATCATTCATGAGGTCACGTAAACAGTATAGAGTGGTAGCGTAACTATAGCACAACACTGTTTCAATGCTGGATCAACTTCGTGAGAGTGCCCTCTCGAAATAAAGTTTATTTGATTTGATTTGATAGGTTGGCTCGGCATTATGCCGTAATCACCTGCAATGTGTTTAGAGAGTAGGGTGGGTTGTAAGCCTATATGTTGCTTAACTAGCCGTCACAATGGGAGACCTGTTTAGCTCTAGTACTGTTAATGTATACAGACGGCCAGATAGTTAAAGTACCAGCGGTGATTAAAGAGAGAAAAGGTGTACTTCCTAAATGTGGTACATACAAGCAACAAAGTAGTAGTGTCCTCTTCGCTGTGATCTTGCACAACCAAAACATAGCCTTGGAGTTGTGAAACAGGTACAATCACCAATAAGTTATTGGCTCTATATAGTCCCCATTCGTTTAAATGAGCACATGGCGGACGATGATTGCAGGGTGGTCCACGTTAATTATCTAAAATAATTCTATTTCTCTGCATAAAAAATAATATGGCCTATTTCTATACTACGGTAACATGATGATCACATACCGCTCATATACTGCACGGTGTAACAGAATCATCATATACGGCGGTGTAACAACATCATCATATAGCGTGGTATAACAGAACCATCATAGGACCTATACTGCGGATCGTTACATTTTATTTAATTTTGAACAGTAACAGTCAAAAGTTTAATCCGACACACAGACCAGCGTTATCAAGACTAAAAAAATACTAGCACTTTTAGCTATTACCTTGAAATTTCTAATCGTAGCTGCAGCTTTAATTAGAATGAAAATTTTCATTTTCCATCACCCATTGCCAAAGTCCACTTGCGGATTCTATTGGAGGTTTTGTTCAAAAAATTAAATTACCGCGCGGCTATCAATGTGAACTGCGATAGCAATCACCCAACCCTTCATGTCCAATGGTCAAATAAAGATATGCCTTATTAATCAATTTGATGCTCACATTAGTCGGAAAGTTTATTTACATAACGCTATAATTAAACATCGTTCAGATAATGTAATAAGAAGATACGCCATGCTTGATTTTATAAATAATTATGTCTACAGCACACATAAATGTCCACAGTTATTCAGTATGTTGCGCTCGTAGACATGCGGGCCACGGCATAATTATGTTAACACAGCTGTGTCAGTCGGCTAGCACACCCCTTTCCCCACCTCAACACTGGTCAGTGCATGGCCTGTCAATCATGGGAGTGCCGTCGTCACTCAGACTAACTGTACAGCTAAGACTGCTTGCACGCAATGTTGACACAGGGTTGGCTAAATGTTGACAAAGGGTGTCTCCAGTGAAACAGCATTCAACCAGCAGTTGGCGTTGCCCAAGTAAGTAAACGGCCACATCCCTCTCCTAATGTTGATCAACTGCAGGCCTGGGAAAATATATTTTTCTTTGACTTTGACGCGGTTCTGTATGCTTTTGCATTTTTGGAAGTTCAAGGGTGGCTTCTATTGGAGATGCGGCTACAATTGGGAATTTTACGTTAGGTCAAATTTAACCTGAAAAAAACGGGGTCCATGTGTGGACCGTGTTATAACCGATATCGCTGTGTAATGATTCACGTTATAATGGGATTCTACTGTATTGATGTTTAAACACACATTTTGTTTCCAATAACGGTGATCAGCTAACAAAACGTATTGAAAATGACTAGTCATGAGTAGAGATGAAAAGGTTAATAAATATAAAAGAGACAATAACGGCTTCAGAGTTTGTTTGATATTATATTTTGTCTTACTTAAATGGTGCCAAACTATAACAATGTTTTTTAAGTATGTGCACATGTTTTCACATGCATCACCCTGTAAACAATTCATGTATCTATAGTAGTGTTTTATGAAATTCTGAAATGTATACTATAGGTCATCAATAGATGTACACATGTGTGTAAATATTAAATTCAAATGTTAAATGCAAATGTTAAACTCTCCTGTTTATCAAAGTGATATGATGTTTTTTTTACGTAATTGCCTGTTTTCTACTTATGCAGGTTCAATCCATGTGTCACATGCAGGAAGTGTTCAGTTGGGGGTGTGGTCCACCAAACAGTCAGACTCATGGATCAGCCTCCACCATCATTCCAGTGGATGTCCTTAGTGAAGTAGGCGGAGTACAGCAAATAACATGTTCTGAGAGTTGTATGCTGGTCCTCAATAAATCTGGACGAGTCTACAGATTGTTTTACAATGCTGATTCACAGGTGTGTGGTGCAATTTATTTTAATTCATTCTACACATAATAAATTTTCATTGCTACCTGATGATACGAGTACTTTATGATCGCTGATTTTGTCTCTAAATCAGGGGGTTGGGCGTTTTTTGGAATATGTGCGTTTATTAGAATAAATACGGTACCTTGAATAGCCTTGATCTTTTCCATGACACTCATTAATTTATCATAAGGCTCATTATATTTATAAAAAAAAATTGTAAGGAATGTTATTTTCTTTGAGTTTTCTGTAATATGATGTTCTAAAATATAATTTAATATGATTTTTTTTAAATAAAGAGTCCTCATCTAATAGCATCCCTAGCAAACAAGGAGATAGTGCAACTGGCCGCCCATGCAGAGGGAAATCATTACCTTGCTCTCACCGCTGAAGGGGATGTCTATTCTTGGGGTAATGGCAATGGAGGAATGCTCGGGCATGGAGACAACAAGTGAGTTGGTTCTGTCTGAAGGCTATTGTAACCACAGGTATTGCAGGGCTAATAAAGTATATGTCAGCTGAGATTGTCTTGCTTGTCAACCGTCATAGCAAACTGTGCACTGCCACTAAGCTGCCCTGCCTGGTGTGTCATCTGGTCAGTCCTATTTGTATCCCAACTGCATTAAATGTGTTGTTGGCCAAAATATTTTTGATTGGGCTAGTATATTTTCAGGACCATCAGACCAGCAAGTGAACATTTTTTACAAATTTGACGTCTTTTAGTTTTGTATTGATAGAGGTAATTAAGGATTCTGCTGTTTACGTGATGCTTATAGTGTCTAGCATTATTGCACTACATTCACCACAACCAAAAATCGATTCATTCCTCAGACAGTTTAATTTTAAATTTATATCATCTAAATGCCTGAGAAAATTTACTAGGACTAGCATCACCAATTCAACGCTCTCATGCATTGGACATTTGTGACGTCTCATGGTTGTCACAAATATCTGGGGACTTGTCAAATCATCGAAACGATTTTGAACAGTTTGTGCTGCGATTTTTTATTTTAAAATCAGATTTACTGACGGCGAACATATTGACACAGCTAAGGTAGAAATTTTAGGACTTTCCACTGCTATTTACATGTTGAGATAATCACTTTTGTATAGATAGTCATGCGCCGGAATCGATCTCAACATAACGTCACAAAATCGCCGAAATCTGGCACATAATTTGCGCAAGTTTTTTCAGTCCCCGAAAAACAGCGCTTGTTTTACGGTATTTTTAGGATGTATCCTCTCTAGTAATACCCTGGCAGTTAATTATTCAATGAGGCAGGGAATCCCTTGCGGTCCATGATGGTGTTCCCCTAATTTATGTCAGACGATTGACAATTTCACAACACAGCCACATGCTGACACGAACAAAAATATCCCAGCAATTCGTCTATTTTACAAAAAGTACGACCTTTATACGCAAAAAAAAGCAAGCATCATGTTCAGCAAATAGTATGGAGAAAAGTACATTTACTGATATAATACACAACACGATAAAAAGTACAGAAAAATCCCGTAGTAGGCAGTCAGTATTTATAATATTTGATCAAATTTGGCCGCATGATGCCAGACTTAGCCTTATGAATATTTATGACGTCGCGCGCGTTATTCTTGCCGCTGATTAGCTGTGTACAGCGACCACGTGGTTAACTCGGCCTTGACCCTAGGCCTAGGTGTGGGCGCCACATGTTGTTGATTTGGGATGATCTAGCCTAGGGAAATTATGTGGGGTAGGCTACCAATGCTCAGATTATCTGCAGATGTGGTGAGGAAAGAAGTAATACCAATGACATCGTAAACCTGGATTTCCGTTCATCATTCGTGACGTCATTTCAAAACAATAACAAGCACCTGTCAAACTGACACACTTCATGCACTTCCACGCTATGTTTACCACGCGAATTTCCATCAATCTACACGCGGGCAACGTGTGCCATTTGTTTACTGGAGTGGTATATTGCTGGTCTGTGGTGACGTCAACGAGGCCCCACGGGAAGCCGGTAATTTTCAATGACCAAAACAGCGCGAAATTAGTATCTTAGTTAAAGTTTAAAACCCGATTTTTTTGAAAAACAACGGGGAAAAACTATTCTTACTAGGCCTAGAAGTTGCAACTAGACTTGAGTGCTTTTGAGAGACTTTAAATATTTTTATTACTTCTAAAATAAATATATTTTAAAAACAATTTCAATTTTCAAATAACGCAGTTCTAAACTGTTTAGTAAATCATGTTAATATACAGTATTTGTAGATGAATGATACAATATAACTCACTGCTGCTTACATATAGTAGATGCGCTTACTAGTAAATGGGTAAAACCAAAAATTGGGGTAATTTTACATAAAATTAGTGTCCCCAGGACTTAAAAGGTCCGCATATTGATTTAAATATAAAAATATTAAAATAAATGGTGCAACTTCACGTTTAAGCATTACTACTTAATAATGTTTAGATTATTTATAAAAATATATATATATATATATGGTTTTATAAGAGCTCTATGTCATGGAAACGGGGAAAATGGCATGTCCCCAGAGAAAATTCCACTATTTGAAACTTCACTGTAGGATACAAAATCACAATATAATTCTAACAATTTCATTTATGGCCAGACATTGTTCACTTAAACTAATCAATGATCAAATTATTAGTCAAATCAACTTAAAATTGATATCAATATATATAATTTTGATCAATATACATGTCCCCACATTTGCACTCTACTCCGTTACCATCATCGTAGCATGCCCCATTAAGTGAATAATCATGACTAAAATTATATCAAGTGTAGTTTGACTCACTGAAAAGGTCTTATATGAGTTTTTCGCCTTGAAAGAAATAATATTGTTGAGTGACAAGTTATACGAAACAGGTATTACCAAAAAGTATGCTTTTGTTTTTACTACCCCGTTCCTAGCCTTGTGGGTATAAAAACGAGTTTGGTATTATGCTTGCATGCCTAGAGCAGTTGCTATGGGGACTATTTCCACCTGTATGATATATTTTTGAATTTTTGCCCATATGTTTGCATTATTCCCAAGAATACTTTTAATTCTACTACTCCGTTCTACTCTACTCCGTTACCAAAAAAAAGGAACGGAGTGGTGAATTGTCATATTTTATGGGTTTTACAGTCATAATGATTGATGATATAGCCTTTTAAAACATGGCTCGTTGTCCCCATATAAATAGAGCACCCATTTATGATCGATGTTATGATGAGAAAATACAGTTAATATATATGTCGAGTAAAACATTTGGTAACGAAGGTGAGTATTTTTTGGCTTGGTAACGGAGTTGAAATAAAGATTTTTGTTTATCCCAGCAAATTTTCTTAAATTTTTAGCAGTTTTAAGGTACAATTGTTTAGTATTATGCTTTAATAAGAATATCACGTTTAAAAGTGTGATGTCAAGCTGAACAAAGTAACATAATTTTTTTAATGGTTTGGATTTGGTAACGGGGTAGTAAGTGGAATGCTGCAACTTTTTTAAAATTACGTTTTTAAAGCAAAAAAAAATTTTCTAGCGCAGCCAGTGACTTTTTTATGCTCTATTGGGATCAGTGCACCAAACCCATAAAGTATTTTTCCTCTTCTTTGATGGTCACCTCACTGCCATTTTTGATGCTACAAAATTACCCCAATTTTTGGTTTTACCCAAATATACATTTTATAAAACGGGAAGTGGCTAATTGTTCATGATTCTTTATAATTTAACTCCAGGACAGCCTCATTTACGGAATGATATACGATTTTTGGCCCATATAGGTTGGGTTAACCTTTAGGTGTTTTACCGGTTTTCCAGGCCTTCAGATTTGGCGTGAGTGATTGCTCACGCATACCATAACTCACGCAACTGCCAAGTGTAAAGTCTCGTGAGTGAGATACAGCTCACGTCAGTTAGTGTTGTCAGATTTTTTAAAATTGCTAATTTATAGTTTACTTTTCAATTTTCATCTATCAGTTAGCCATTACATTAAACTATGGTGAGTGATCACTCGACTCACCACTTTGAGGTGAGCATTTTTTCACTCCCCACCAATTTTCAAATCTGAGGCACTTTCGGTATATCAAGTGGTTTTTGGTATTTAGGACTACTGTAAAAAGTAACGGCAGATACAGCTGCTTAGTGCTATAGCTAATAGCTTCACAGTGTAGGCCTATATCCTAGATCACAAATATTGCCAAACCTTTAACCATTTCAATTATTAATTGCCTTGAATAAAAATAAATGTTCAGTAGATAGTCTTTTTCTTAATGAGATAGATTGTTTTTTTAATAATTATAAAGTGTTTTCAAAACCAGTTTGAACTAATATGGGTGTAGACACAACAGCTGGTTATTTGGCTCACAATTTACAGCATTGTACAGATAATAATTGCAATGGAATAAAATGAATTCTTAAACATAAAAATGTGTAAATGTTTGGTCTTAAATTAAACGAATATGAATAATTTTCAGCCAGAGAGTTGAAAAAATATGGGTATTCACAAAAATACTTTGCAATTGATTTGATTACAAAGTTACAGCATTCTGTACATTTTTTCCCTTATTATCTATAACTACATACATTTATGCAAATTAATCCAAATTAGATGTACATGTGGTATATAACTTATAACAGCTGAATAAACTATCTGAATTGAAAAACATGGGTAGGCCTAGCCTATATAATAAAAAAAAATATTATAATTTTTGCAAATGAAATGTATATATGTGGTATTTAAATTTAGCTAAAACGAATTCAGTGGAATAAAAAACATGGATATAGACATAAAAAATAACATTGTAAGTTATTTCATTACAAGTACCGGTAATAGCATTTTATTTACTTTTTTCTCTGTAATTATGCTAATTTATGCAAATTTAATGTAGGCCCCCTATGTTGTATAATTTAAATTTAGCTGAAACAGATTTTGTGGAATGAAAAACATGGGTATAGACACAAAAAACATTGTAAATGATTCCATTACAAAGTATGAGCATTTTTTAAATTGTTTATCAGTTATAATTAAATCATGCTAATTTAATGGAAATGTATGCTAATTTAATGTATATGTGGTACTGGTATTTAAATTTAGCTAAAACAAAGTCTGTGTTACTGTATATTATTTGAAAAATATGGTATATATAAACACAAAAAACAACATTGTACATGATTTACCATTACAAAGTTGGAGCATTTTATTTATTTTTTGTCTGTAATCAGGCTAATTTACACTAATGTATGCAAATTAGATGTTACATGTATAGTATATTTTGACATATTTAAATTTAGCTGTCCAGAACAGATTCTGTGGAGTGAAAAACAACATTATAAATGATTTTATTACAAAGTTGAAGCATTTTATTGTTAATCACTAATAGTAGTACATGTAGTAAAATCATTAGATAGATAGATAGATAGATAGATAGATAGATGTTTTATTGACAATAACTCAAGTCATTGCTGACTTTTTTGTCATAGCAATATATATATATATATACAATATGTACAGCAGGGTTAGAATGGTTAGTTCTGTGAATCACATATATCGGCATGATATGTACACTTACATTCCGGCTTGCCATTTACACAATTAAACAGACTTAGGATATTTAAAATACTCATCATAACTATTTAAAATCACGTCAAACACAATACATCATTATCATGGTATATGTACATGGGACATGTTTCCCGCACCAAAACCAGTGATAAAATAGCTACTATAACTTATTCTAAATCATTGCTTTACGTCACTTTTCGGCACAAATGGTCTTTTAAGTGACATTTTAATACGATAAAAACGTTGTAGTCAATTGATGAGATAAATGAGGGTGGGGGTGATAGGGCATGGTGGGTTATTGAGAGCGTTTTCCTTCGCTCGCCCGATAAGGGGTTCTGGGCAGGTCTAGGGGATCCACCCCCAGACATGCCCAGATGGCTGGAGACTTGGGTTTCGCCGTGCAATTTATCACTAATCACTAATAATTAAACTTCTGTATGCTAATTTATGCAAATTTATGCAAATCAAATGTATATGTCCTATTTAAATTTAGCTGAGGTGAATTGTGTGTATTGAAAAACATGGGTATAGACACAATAAACAAGATTGTAAGTGATTTAATGACAAAGTTAGACCATTTTATTTATTTTGTGTCTGATTTTAATCTAATTTATGCTAATTTATGCTAATTAGATATATATATTTTATTTTAATTTAGCTGAAACGGACTGATTCTGCGGGGTGAAAAACATGGGTATAGACACAAGAAACTACATTATAAATGATTTTATTACAAAGTTAGAGCATTTTATAGATTTGTATCAGTAATTATGGTAATTTATGCTAATTTATGCAAATTAAAAGTATACTGGTATGTGTAGTATTTAAATTAGTCAAAACAAATATGTTACAGAAAAACATGGGTATATACACAAAAACAGCATTAGAAATGATTTTATTACAAATTTAGAGCATTTTATCTATTTTATCAGTAATAATTAAATTATGCTCTCAGTAATAATTAAATTATGCTAATTTATGCAAATTTATGCAAATTAAATGTATATTTGGTATTTAAATCTAGCTAAAACGAATTCTGTGTATTGAAAAACATAAGGACAGGCACAAAAAAAAAATTGTAAGTGATTTAGTTACAAAGTCTGAGCACTTTATTTATTTTTTGTCTGTAATTATGCTAATTTATGCTAATTTATGCAAATTAGATGTATATTTTGTATTTATATTTAGCTGAAACGGATTCTGTGGGGTGAAAAACATGGGTATAGACACAAAAAATAGCATTATAAATTATTTTATTACAAAGTTAGAGCTATTTATCATTTTTTTATCAGTATTTATAAGTAACGATAATTAAATTATGCTAATTTATGCTAATGTATGCAAATTAAATGTATGTGGTATTTGAATTTAGGTAATACAAATTATGTGTATTGAAGAACATGGGTAAAGACACAAAAAACAACATTGTGATTTAATGACAAAGTTTATAAGAGCATTTCATTTACTTTTTTGTCTGTAATTATGCTGATTTATGTTAATGTATGCTAATTTATGCAAATTAGATGGATATGTTTTATTTAAATTGAGGTGAAACAGATTCAGTTGAATGAAAAACATGGGTATTATCCGCATAGACACAAAAACCCCACATTATAAATGATTTTACTACAAAGCATTTTATAATTTTTTCATTAGTAATTATGCTAATTTATGCAAATTTATGCAAATTAAATGTATATAGGGTATTTAAATTCAGCTAATACTAATTGTGTGTATTGAAAAACATGGATATATAGACACAAAAACCTACTTTGTAAGTGATTGGGTTGAAAAGTTGAAACATTTTATAGATTTTTTATCAATAATGAGGGTAATTTATGCAAATTTATGCTAATTAGATAGATATGTACTGATAGATTAGATAGATTTATGTTAATGTATGCTAATTTATGCAAATTAGATGGATATGTTTTATTTAAATTGAGGTGAAACAGATTCAGTTGAATGAAAAACATGGGTATTATCCGCATAGACACAAAAACCCCACATTATAAATGATTTTACTACAAAGCATTTTATAATTTTTTCATTAGTAATTATGCTAATTTATGCAAATTTATGCAAATTAAATGTATATAGGGTATTTAAATTCAGCTAATACTAATTGTGTGTATTGAAAAACATGGATATATAGACACAAAAACCTACTTTGTAAGTGATTGGGTTGAAAAGTTGAAACATTTTATAGATTTTTTATCAATAATGAGGGTAATTTATGCAAATTTATGCTAATTAGATAGATATGTACTGTTGCCAGGCAACAACATTATTTTGCTTTTATGTCATGGGGGTATGTACATCAAGACAATTACTATCGTTCAGCAAAATTTCATAAATTTGTCACAAGTCAAACTGGTCTGGTGGTTGATTGTTCAAACATGTTAAATGGATTAATTCAGGTAAAATATGTACATTTTATGTGCCATATTTTGAACTATTTCAATAAAATTATCTATACTTAATAATGTATGGTAATAAGTGGGAGGATGTCCAATGAAAGTACCTTTTTCGGAGGCGCAAAATGTGCTGTAACTCCACGACCGCTTGACCGATTTGGATAAATGAAGTATGAAATTACTCGTACAAACAGCACCTGTGCTGTGAAATCTATTTCACATTGATCAGAACAGTTTAAAAAAATGGTCTGGTGATGCTACTAGGACAACATTTTCAAAACTGATATAACTTATACAGACAAAACTCACTGTCTGATTACAGGGGTCGACACTAACACTGGCCCTTTGGCCCGAGGCCAGTAAAAATCACTAAGAGCCAGTAAATCCCCTGAGATACTGGCCCTGGGGGCAACGAAAAAATTACACTTCCCTTGATACTGTGTACACTAAGGACTAGAACAATAAGGCTAAGGGTCAGTAATTATCTGAAGCTACTGGCCCTTTGGGCTACTACCTGAAATCAGCTAGTGTCGATCCCTGTGATTAGATTTGCAGACATCTTCAAAACTAGTTCTTGACACAAACTATTGTATATATGTATATATCCTTTTCACTGCCATAGCGTATTAAACCAGATCGTTTTTGCTGCCTTCTCATAAACAGTACCAATACAATTCTGGTTTGATGTTGGGTCAGCGCCACTGATGCTGGACAAATATTAATCTAGCATTGAGCCTAGTATCGTATTTGTCATCTCTGCGAGTATCCACCTGGCCGTGACATGTTAACCTTTCTGTTATTTTAGTGCATTCTATTTTTAAGATGATTTGGCAATTTTTTCCCGGCTGATCGAAGGCATGTTAGTATTTTTAGCTCCCGCCGTCACCGTAGGTGAGACGGAGGGAGCTATGGATTCTACCTCCGTTTTTTTTGGCCTCTTCTTTTGCCTATAACTCTGTAAGAAAATAAGCTAGGATAACAATTTTTGGTATGTGGGTTACTTCCAGGTGGATAATGGACAGGTTAAAATATTTTTAATCTGAATTCAATACGCAAGGTCGCAGAGGAGAAAATGATGATGTTACGGCGTTGGGCCGTTGGGCCAACCGTAAACAATTCGTTTCCGGAGCATATCTCTGAAAGTACTTGTCCGATTGTCTTCAAATTTCACACACAACACCTCTAGGGGGTCTAGTTGTGCCTTTTGGGGTATTTGAACTTTGACCTACTTCTGGTTCAGAACTATGACCTATTAAGACGTTTTGACGCCCACTTCGTTTCCGGAGCAGATCTCGAAAAGTACTGGGCCGATGACAGTCATATTGCACATACATGTTCTCTAAGGTCCCTAGTTGTGCCTTTTCAGGTTTTTGGACCTTGACCTTGAAGTTGACCCAGCACTTTGACCTAATTTATAACATCGGTAAATCCGACTGGAAGATTTTGCGGAATATCATGAAAACCGCTCAAGATAGCTACACCATTACTATAAAACAAATTGTGAGGTTTCAGGAGAGGATGCATCTTGAAAAATTTCAAGTCGATAAAATTAGAAATGGCCGCCTATCGGCCATTATTCACCTCGACAGGCCTGATATTGCAGAATATCATGAAAACCGCTCAAGATAGCTACACCATTAATATCAAATAAATTGTAAGGTTTCAGGAGAGGATGCATCTTGAAAAATTTCAAGTTGATAAAATTCAAAATGGCCGCCTATCGACCATTATTCACCTCCACAGGCCTGATATTGTGGAATATCATGAAAACCGCTCAAGATATCTACACCATTACTATAAAACAAATTGTAAGGTTTCAGGAGAGGATGCATTTTGAAAAAATTCAACTCGTCCAAGTTCAAAATGGCCGCCAATCGGCCATTATTCACTTTCACATGGCCCTTATTTGGTAAACCGTGCTAGATGGCTAGACCATTACTATAAAACAAAATGTGTGATTTCAGGAGAGGATGCATCTTGAAAAAATTCGACTCGATAAAATTTAAAATGTCCGCTTATCGGCCATTATTCACTTTCACATGGCCGTTATTTGGTCAATCGTGCTAAATGGCTAGACCATTACTATAAAACGAAATGTGAGATTTCAGATGAGGATGCATCTTGAAAAAATTTGACTTGATCAAATTTAAAATGGCCGCCTTTTCGGCCATTATTCATTTTCACATGGCTGATATTTGGTAAACCGTGCTAGATGGCTAGACCATCACCTGATTACTATAAAACAAAGTGTGAGTTTTCAGGGGAGGATGCACCCTGAAAATTTTTAACTTACGAATTCAAAATGGCCGAAAATCAGCATTATTTACCTCGATAGGCCTGATGTCAGGTGAACCGTGCTAGATAGCTAGACCATTACTATAAAACAATATGTGACGTTTCGAGAGAGGATGCCTTTTAAAAACTTTCGACTCAATCGAATTCAAAATGGCCGCCTATCGGCCACTATTTACTTTCACATTGCTGATATTTGGTAAACCGTGTTAGATAGCTGGACCATTACTATAAAACAAAAAGTGACGTTTCAAAAGAGGATGTCTTTTAAAAACTTTCGACTCAATCAAATTCAAAATGGCCGCCCATCGGCCACTATTTACTTTCACATTGTTGATATTTGGTAAACCGTGTTAGATAGCTGGACCATTACTATAAAACAAAATGTGAGATTTCAGGAGAGGATGCATCTTGAAAAATTTTGACTCGATCAAATTCAAAATGGCCTCCTATCGGCCATTATTCACTTTTACATGGGCGATATTTGGTAAGCCGTGCTAGATGGCTAGACCATTACTATAGAATGAAATGTGAGATTTCAGCTGAGGATGCATCTTGGAAAATTTCGACTTGATCAAATTCAAAATGGCCGCCTTTAGGCCATCATTCACTTTCACATGGCCGATATTTGGTAAACCGTGCTAGATAGCTAGATGATTACTATAGAATTAAATGTGAGATTTGAGATGAGGATGCATCTTGAAAAATTCTGACTCGATCAAATTCAAAATGGCCCCCTATCGGCCATTATTTACTTTCACATGCCCAATATTTTTCAAACTGTGTTAGATGTTAATCCATTACTATAAAAAAAAATTTGAGTTTTCGGGGGAGGATGCACCCTAAGTTTTTAACTAATTTATATCGAATTCAAAATGACCGTAAATCAGCTATTAGTTACCTCGATTGGCCTGATATCGGGTAAACCGTGCCAGATAGGTAGACTGTTACTGGGATACTGATTAGGATCATTAATTTCAATGGAGGTTTGTAATCTCTGACAGACTGTCTAGTTCTTATCTTACTCTTAGACTGGGCTTCTTAGACCTAGTTGTCTTGCGTCTTGATTTTTGACCTAGCCTAGGACTACATTAATAACCCTACACAAAATTGCTTAAATCAAATTCTAATTTGGAGCGGGAGCTCCTGGACTTATGTAGTCTTGTTGTCTTTATTTCGTTTTCTTAGAAGAACTAAATTTCCCAATGTGGTAAACAACTCACACTTGTGAAATTTTGTACTAAAAAACTTTAACTATTTCGTTGTTGTTGGCATTGTTGTCAATTGTCACCTATTATGATGCTCTTCAAACCCGAACATTAGATGGATAACAATAATAATGTGCAGTGATATATCCACCCTAGCGTATATTACCTTAAAATTTCTAATTGTAGCCGCGGCTTTAATTAGAATGAAAAAAATAATTGTCCAGAGCCCAATGTCAAAAGTCCAGTTGCGGCTTTTATTGGAGGTTTTGCGTGAAATTGAATCACAGCGCGCGGCTATCAATCTCAACTGCCGGTAGCGATCACCCAACCCTTCGTGTCCAATGCTCATATAAAGATATATATGCCATATGAATCAATTTGATGCTCACATTAGTCGGGAAGTTTATTTTACATAGCGGCGCTAATTAAACATGTTTTAAATTGCAAATCGTTCAGAGAATCTATTAAAAAGATACGCCATGCATAATTCTATAAATAATAATGTATATCATGTCTATAGCACACTGAATGTCAGCGTGTGGTATTCGGTATGTTGCGATCGCAGACAACGCGGCGCTGTGTAGACAGTGGTAGACACCGTCATAATCTGATAATTGTGTTACAACACAGCCCTGTCAGTCGGCAACAACACCCCTCTCCAGACGTGAGCTGTCAGTCATGGGAGAGGCGAGCGCGTCGTCACTTGACCAGTTGCTGACTGTACAGTTTGCACGAGATGTCGTTGCAGTGTCGGCTAAATGTTGACAAATGATGTCTAAGTGAACCAGCAGTTGGCGTTGCCTAAATGTAAGCATGCGGCCACGCACCACCTACCTCTCCTAATGTTGATGAACTGCGTGAGAAAATATCAACTTTAGCCATACACCGTTCGTGTAGGCCGACATGGCTGGTCCACACACGGTGATGCTGGCTTAATGGTGAAGACCACAAATAGCCATTGTAGTGTATACCGGTATATATGTAATTGCCATTTGTATTTTATAAAGGACATTTATTACATATATATATACATGTAGGCCTAAACAGTCGACCAAAAAATATTTCAATCTGTTAGACTGAGTAAGTAGGCTTAACATGGCAACTGACTAGGCCTATAGCGCTTGTAGGGTTACATTACCTGCCCTATCGTCACACACTGTACATTTTGTATGTAAATATAACACCTCATGTCTGTAAAGGGGTAGAAGCTATCTGGGCTTATATAGCGTGTGCTCTATAAGCGCGGTTAGCGTAGCTAGTGGCCGGCGTCTTGATAAACACCTGGGCATTGTCCTTTTTTATAAGATATGAAAATAGTTTTGGTTGTTGACAAATCCCAAAAGTCGTCATGCGGCTTCAATTGGAGGTTTTCCAAGTAGGAAACTTTTTGTAAAAAAATTGTAATTTTTTGAAAGTTTGGGGGGCGGCTTCTATTGGCTACAATTAGAAATTTTACGGTATATAAAAAACAGAACATACTTTGATAGGACCTGTCCGCAACCATGTTTGCCAATGACATTAGGCCCCTACACATTTTAATAAAATACTAGAAATGTTTCGGACACAAAATATCGTATCAATGACTATAAATTGGGTTTAGCTTGAATTATCTGTATATATTACCATCTGAACTGATATTTATTTATTTATTCTATTCATTACTAGACAGTCAGTCGCAGACTGCACCCCCCCCCCCCCCCATCGCGTAATCTGGATAATTCCCAAAATATAACGTATTGATCCTTTGTCCGAGGCACACCTCCGGTAAAAGTGGTATGAAACTTCTTTAATTTCAAAATTAATACTGTGGACAAACAGACTGATAAACCAAGAAGCAAAAAACATAGAGCTCAATAGTCAAATTTGCGATACCTTTATCCAACCACGTGAAATTTAATTTTAAACTTAACCCTCATAGGAAAACGATCCCAGTCATTTGAGCTGAATCCGGAATATTCCGGTTTGGAGAAATACTGCAAACCAAGCATTATCAATGTCTTCCAATCATTTAAATTATTTCAACCGGTAATCGTATATGTGGGGGAAGTTCATCCCGTATTTTCTAACATGTTATTTGATTGGTCAAATGGGTGATGACGTCACGCGACTTCGTGGAAGTGAGCAATTTGACCTCCATGGTGACCTGGTGTTTTTCCGTTACTGGTGCCGATTGCGACATTTGCCGTTTATGGAAATCCACTGCAATGCCGTCATCCAGTCTGAATATTTTTCAGTGACGGTTTTCCCGCTTGTATCTTGTCTGACGCGTGGGGTCTGTTCCGGCACTCTGCGCATGCACGGTCATTTATGTAAATGAGCCGGAGCTTGTCGAGATCGGCCGAGGACTCCTGAATCACATGTATCTATGGATAAGATGACTGACAATACTGACAGTAAAGCCAATACCGCTGTGTGTGCGATTATGAGGGGCTGGATGGGTCATCACTTTCTCCAGCTGGCGATTATTATACTAGTCATTTTAAGATACTAATTACATTTATGCTGTTTTATTCAGCACTGGCCGACATACTACAAATTACTTCCATAACACTGGCTTCAAGTAACCATGGTTACAATCCTACATCCCAGGCTAGGACTAGGTTGTTTCCTGATCTAAGCATGCATAGGATCTAAATAATATTATAAAATATAGTTGAAAACGATACTGTTAGCTCACTTATAATGCTAACATTAATTTTGTCAATTGTTTGTGGAAGAAAATAAGGTGATTTAATTTTTTTGCTGTTTTCCCCTAATTTTATAGGTAAAATAAGGTGAAGTCAGGTATAAACAGACACAGACATCTCAAAAATGTAGTACAAATATTTCTGCTTATTTTGGTATGCAACATGCCATATAACTGTTGAAAATTTTGTGTTTGAAAGGTTTTTTATTAAAAACGCTCGTTTCTGATAATTTTCTCCCAGAATACTCAGCCGTGGGCCCTATTACAGTAAAATATAGTCAGCACTACAAGGGTTAACAATTTTAACAATTTTAGACTTACACATTTTAAATTTTGTGATATATATTTAGCATGCTGGTTATGTAAATTCAACCGTTGTAGTTGGATGTCTCATCAGGTAATATTAGTTTTATAATATTGATATTCCTTGTTAATTATCTTAATCACAAACATGTGGATTCATGACAAAAAACTACACTGGGTGCCATACACCATTCTACTTTCCCATCAAATGCAAACAGTTGCCCCAATGCCGTTTTAATAGTGGGCCAGCGTCACAGGCGGTCCAGCTGCATTATGTAGAGAAACCATAGAGGCTGTGTAGACAGAAACCCATAACATACGAAATCGTTATACTCACTTCGCACGTCTGCTGTAGCGTGAAAAACGTATTAGCGGCAGCTGCTCTATACATGAATAAGAGAGATTTTAAGATAAATTACGGATTTTTACACAATGCGTCATAGAAGGACACTTTTTGGATACATATTGGAACGTTCTGGTGTGAGTGCTATATATCATAGTGCTTGTGAGAGGGCCAATTTTTGCATACGTTTTGATATGCTGTGGTTTAGCTCTGGTATATCTACCCGGGAGTGGAAAGGATATATGCTATGCAAAATCTGAAGAACATGCAGTATTAGATTTGCCGGTATGGGGAGGTTGTGAGAGTTTCTATTGATGCTAAGGGAGTTTTAAATGATTTTAAATTCATATTTTATCTTTTCAAATTTAGTATCAATAGGCTTTCCAAACAGTTTTAAATTGTCAGGGATCAGTTTCAAACTTTTAAAAACCAACTTGAGCTTCCAATATTTGTGTAATTTTCTTATACTACTACATTTTTTTCATATCTGATTATTTATTTATCACTATTATGTTCAGACAATCAAATAATTTTATTTTCTCTCATTTTCTAACAATAAATCATTTTGTGGGAATAAACCCTAGATTTCTTATATCAGCTTTGAATCTGGTATGTATATTTTTCAGTGAGCACTGTAATTAAGATTTTGTACAATATAAAATAATATAAAAATAGAATGTTCAGTATTGTAATTGTAATGACAATTTTTATCAAGTAGTAATTGTAATTCAGTGTTGTAATTGAACTCAACTCTGCCTATAGGCATAGGAATGGCCCTTGAAGAGTTTTCTTCTAGGGTTTTTAACTGTAATTAAAATTTGTTGATGTTAAAATTTCTTCCAAAGAAATATGCTTATTTTTTATAGTATTACTTTTTTGTGAAACAGCTCTCATGAAGTGCCGATGATTGTCCTTCACTTAGTGGGAAAGCAAGTGATGCATATAGCCTGTGGTGACAGCTATAGTGCTGCTGTTACTGCCAATGGCGAGTTATACACATGGGGGCGTGGCAATTATGGACGTTTAGGACATGACAACAATGATGATCAAAGTGTACCTTTACTTCTGTCTTCCTTGAAAGGCCAGAGAGTGATTGATGTGTCATGTGGCAGCAGTGATGCCCAGACATTAGCAGTCACAGATGCAGGTAATCAATCAATCATTTTGAACACTTTCAGTCTGTACCTACAATCCCCTACATTAATTAATAAGCCCAGTATGTAAGTCAATAGTGTACAGTACTATTCTGATCCTTCATTAAAAAATGGCATATTTGCCAATAATCAATTCATGTTGCCTAAAATTTAACCTTTAGTGGTCATATCATTTTATTTCTTTTATATATTTGATGAATAATCAATTAATGTTGCCTAATATTTAACCTTTTATGGCCATATCATTTCATTGCTGTCATATATTTTATCAGTCACAAAGTTATTTAATGTCATTTGTTCAAACAGGTGTTGTATATTCTTGGGGAGATGGTGATTTTGGTAAACTTGGAAGAGGGGGATCAGATGGTTGTAAAACTCCAAAACCAGTTGAACGATTGCAGAGTTTGGAAGTGATTAAGGTGTTTTGTGGTTCACAGTTCAGTGCTGCTCAAACAAAGGCTGGGGAAGTTTACACATGGTAAGCCACCCCACTTTTCCAGGATGTATTTAACCCTTTAACTGCCGGTTGCCGCATATACTCGGGTTTTAATTTTTTATTAGCACATTAAGTACCATCTTGTAAACACGTTAAAGATAAAATGTGCCATCAATCTGTTGAAAACAGTTGACCTTCATTTTGTCAAATCTAAATAATTCTCACTCACTTCAAGTTGTGGATCGCGTCAGCAAGACACAATTTCAAGTGGGTGAAAATTCAAATTGTATAATTTGTTGGTGAAAGGGTTAAGGCTCCCCCTACCAGGGGGCCTTTTTGTTTTTGTACGTTTCATCCGCCTCCGCCTCTGCTTAAAGACGCCTCATCCATACCTTGTCACAACTTGTAAAAAAACGCTTTGATTCATTTGGTGTTCAACATACTGGATACAAATAGTAATTACTAGGCTGCATCAATTTTTATTCCCCGCCCATAGAGGTCAACTCCAAAACATTTTGTGCGCGTAAAAACTCTAAAACCTAAAGGTAGAAACTATTTAAATTTTACAATCACATTCCCCACGATATGGAGATGCGCAGGTGACTTTTTGTAAGGTTTTGCTGAAATTCAAAATGGCCGCCACGGATCAACTTCATAATTTTTTGTGGTGGCAAAAACTCAAAAATTGAAGTCAGAAATAATTCACATTTTACAATCACATTACCCACCATCTGGAAATGTGCAGGTAATTTTACTGAAATTTAAAATGGCCACCACAAGCCAACTTTTTAAATAATCGTGACTGCAAAAACTGTAACCTAATTAATGGCGGGGGATGATATAGAACTTCAGTCCTCTTGTTTTAGAAAGTTTGGAAAATTATTTGGGTCTTGGCAGCCATCTTTAACCTTTTTTGGTCATATTTCTACCTTATCACCCCGATATCTACAAGAGCTCTTTTTCTATTCACTCAGTGTTCAACATACTGGATACAAGTATTAACTCCTAGGCTGCATCAATTTTTAAATAAGTTCATAAAAATATTCGGGTCATGATGGCCATCTTTAATCCTTTTTTGTCAAATTACGACATTGTCACCACAATATCTACAAAACTGCTTTTTCAATTCAGCTCAGTGATACTGAATACAAGTATCAATTCCTAGGCTGCATCTATTTTTCAGAAAGTTTGGAAAAAAATTCGGGTCATGGCAGCAATCTTTAATCTTTTTTTCATCAAATTACAACATTGTCACCCTGATATCGACAAAACTGCTTTTTCGAATTATTCACTGTTAATATACTGGATACAAGTATTAATTCCTAGGCTGCACCAATTGTTTAGAAAGTTTGGGGAAATATTCAGGTCATGGCGGCCATCTTTAATCTTTTTTATCAAAATAATTCTTTCAGTGAATTTAGAACTTTTGGGACTATTCTGCCTGAGGACAGCAAAATTGTTGCTGTGGTTGATTGCACAGTTGGTTCACAGGTTGAAATGAATATGCCTTTCCTTTGATATTTATAGAAAACCCTTAGATTTACCGTGGTGAATGAGTAAGCTATTTAGCGAATATCAGTTTCTGGTCATCCAACCCAGTATTTGCATATCACTGATCTCTATTGTGTGCCCCTAAGTTAACCCTTCTCCTGCTAGACCCACTAACCACTCCTCCTACTAGAGTCTGTTCATCCATGTTTCGTTTCCGATATCTCAGAAAATAATAGCTGGATTGGTTTCATATTGCACACACACATCCCTTAGGGGTGTAGATGTGCTTTGGGGGTTATCATCTTTGAACAACTTATTATAATAAATAGCAGGGGATAGATTTCTTTTCTGAGCGATATCTTCGAAGTCATTTGCTGGATTGTTTTCATATTGCACACACACATCCCTTAGGGGGTGTAGATTTGCTTTTGGGGATTATGACTTTTCATCTAATTTGTGACCATCGACTTTTTAGTCATTATCGACTTTAATTAACCCTTACACTGCTGCATAAAATTTTCAGCATGTGTGGTTTTCTAAGTAAGTAATATCTGGCACGTTTTTTCTTAAAAAAAACATCTGATGAACAACTGATATTAAAAGCCATTATACATGTATTACAAAATAAGTCAGTCAGCTATCTTTAAAGCACAAATAGAAAGAAGCCACAAAACGAAAGTAATTGTTTTTTTGCAAGAATTTACTCCACAGTAGGCTGCGCTAGGTTTATTTTGGGCGACTCATAGCAATGTCAGTCGCCCATAGCAATGTCAGGGTTCATGGCAAGGGATATCAATAGCGTCAGCACTCTTTGATTGTATATGAGCTTCTTTTTCTTGTAGAAGATGATAAATCTGATAGTGGCAGCTCTATGGCTTTCATAGCTAATGAACTGGATTCTTACCATCTCACTCACTTTTGAATATTGTTTTACAGGGGCAAAGGTGACAATTTAAGATTGGGCCATGGTACAGAAGAACATATACGGCAGCCCAAGCGAGTTGAAGTGCTGGCTGGTAAAAGAGTGACTAATCTGAGTGTAGGGTCGTCTCACTGTGTGGCTGTTACAGAGGAAGGGGAGGTGTATGTGTGGGGACATGCTGAGGGTGCAAATGACAGTGCACCCATTCGTACAGACCCTGCCATTATTTCAGCATTTGAGGGCAAGACTATAGTGGGAGCAGCTTGTGGAAAATCTCAAGTAAAGTGTAGAAAATTACTTATCTGAAACTGAATAACAAACTATATTTTATCATGGTCTGTTTAGCTCTGTATTTGCATTTTGCTATTATATTCTTGCTATATTTAAGTAGTTGTTGTTTCAGAGCTATGTGTGGACAGCCAGCAGTCAGTGGACAGTGGGTGGACGTGTACCATTTGTGGTAGATGTTTGCCAAGCCACCTTTGAACAGCTGGATGTGCTACTAGCACAAGTATGTGAAGGTTTAGATGGGCGTAGTGATTGGCCTCCACCTCAAGAGAAGGAATGTATGGCCACAGCAGCTTTGAACCTTCTTAACCTACAGGTGTGTTTATGATCTTATTGTAGTAACATGAAATATTTTCAAGTTATTTATCATTATACAAGTAGGGTATATTTCTTTTTCAATATTGTTCATAGTTTTAAATTGATCGAAACTAGCAGGGATATATCAGAAAAATTCTTATATGGTTGTACTGAACATTTCCGTAGTGCAAAATTCAATTTTGCTTATTTTCAGCTGTTCGCTGCTATTTCACAAAATGAAAATCCTTCATCCATAGGACTTGGTGTTGGTAGTCCTCTGAATAATAGTTTGAAGCAGAGAGTAGTGACATTGGCAAGTAATACTGGTGTATTGGCAACAATACAGCAAGCAGCACAAGCAGTATTGCAGAATGGTTGGTCATTACTTCTCCCAACACCTGAAGAGCGAGCCAAGGCATTGTCATTTTTACTGCCTTCATCTATGACAACAGGTAATACAATATTTTCAAAATCTAGTATTAAATTTGCTTGGTCTAATATACCGTATTATCCCTAATAAACCTGCCGGGCGCAGAGACTCGGTTGGGGGCGCGTTTATTATGTGCACTGAAATCATTGGACGAGACCGCGATGCGCTACTCAATCTGTCTGACTCAATAATCACTGAGCTAGTGCAACGACCAGTCATTACTTTTTTTGTGAGCAAAACTAACATGCTGCCGTCATTCTGACACAACTCAACGTCCCGCCTACCGTATACAGGTGCCGACATCAGATGTGAAAAATAGCTGTGACAGATCAAGGCTGACAATGTGCTTGCTATGGCTATTTTAACCGTGGTTAATGTGTCACATACATCACACTCTAACTCAACGCGAATCACCTGCATGGATTGATCGATAAAACGATTGCCAAATAAGAATTAAAAAACAAATTTTATGGATATATTCTCATTGAAATATTCAATGGCAAACTGAAACAGGTGAGGCCGGCGTCTTCAATGTTGACCCAGCATTGAAGTTACAGACATTGCACGCATGCAGTAGCACAGACGCGTATATTCACGTGTATCCGAGGCACTATATGCACGTGGATGTGCATGTGGTCGGCGTGGGACGTCGGGGCAGTGTTGTTCTAATGCTGGACCATTGTCGTCAATTACATTAGTCCGACATCCGTTTGGCGTCTTGTGGTGGCGCACATGCATACCCTGTTTACGGTTTCACGCAGCGGATCTGACACACAGTACTGGCTGTGGCTGTGTTTGTTGTGCTATTCATCCAGGTCTAATCTCTCTCAGTTTTCCAGGGAAAGTAGTCTTTTAAATGGAAAAAAACTTTTTTGTGGCTTAATACTAATTTTCCATTAAAAGAACCTGACCACAAAAAACGAACCTATATGCAAAATAGGCCGCCGTTTTAGCAAACCAACTGGTTAGTCTATTAGGGACAAGAGAGTAGATTTTATTGATTTCTAAAGCCAGTATACAGGGTAGCCTAACTGAAAAACGGGGGGGGGGGGGAGTTTATTAGGGATAATACGGTTTATCATTTGATGAGGTGTTAATTATTTTTTTTTAAATATCCTAAACAGCTGTGAAAGAGGCATTTGTGATCAGTGCTGGTCAACGCTTCATGACAGACTTGTTGGTGAGCAGTCTAATGGCTGATGGAGGTCTTGAAATGGCACTTGATACTGCTTTTCACAAAGAAACCTCTGACATGGAAGAAATCAAGGTATGGTATTTTGACATTATTAAGCATCTCTGATAATATCGGGATGCCTTTAGTGTTCAGCATTATTCCGCCGCAGCCGGTGTATCAAGAATTTAGCTCTTACTAAGAAGATATATGATAAATTCTGTTTATTTTTTACAGACATGACCTATGTGCCTGAGCAATTCTTCCCATATATATATATATTTTTTTTGGGCATCAAGCCATAAGCTGCCATTTTCCAAGATGGCGGCAAAAAAAAGCTTGTAGGCACGGTAACTTATTAACCGTTTGTTGGATTGTATTCAAATTTAGTAGAGTTGTTCTCTAGGTATTTCTGATAATCTGATTAACTTTTGGGATGGATCCTTTAAAAACAGTATGGCTGCTGCAGCCATTACAAAAATAATTGGAGGGCGGGGGGTCATTATTTTTTTATATATACTTGAGTGTTCATGGATTGACCTGGACATATTTACTGCTTAACCTTCGTCTTTGGCTTGGATAATAATGCAGTGGTCAAAAACCAGGTCAGTGGGAATTCCCCTTCTACCCAACCCATGGGGGGGGGGGGGAGTTTTAGAACTTTTCAGATGCCACCAGAGCTGGTTGCTGCAGCATGCCACCTCGAATTGGCATGCTGCCATTATCCACAGGAAACCCCAACCTTTCCTAATAAGCTGAGTGAAAAGGCTGGTTTCGAGTCTGCAAAATAGGCCTATCTAATTGGGATGCATCTTTGATGTTTTCATGCCGAAAACAGTCACAGCTAGTTTCTCTTCATGTTTTACCACCCCATCTGGAAAATACCAGTCTCACAACCAAATAATATTATAAGCAGTTTGATTCTCATTTGTTTTCCCAATGTTTACATTTGTGCATTGTTTTTGTCATGAGATATGTGCTATATTTTCAGGATCGTGGTAGTGAGGATGAAGGAGAACAGGCACAGGCAGATGCTGGCAATGATGGTATTAAATCACAAGAAGCAGCTATGAAGGCTGTTGATCAGAAAGAACAGAAAGGAGATTCTTCTATAATACCTTTACTACAACTTGTTCAGCAGCTCCTCAGGTATGTACAGTACACGAAGACAACTAGCACTGAGAATTTGAATGCTCACCCAGTATATTGTGCTGGTGTTTTCTTTGGTCAGAAATTTTTTGCTGCCTTTTCGTTCATAAAGATGTGTCTGATACTCACTCATTTATCTATGTTTATTTATGCATCCCCCTTGTGAAGGTGAGGCTTTTAGTGGTTGTTCAGTTTCTGCCGTCTGCTTTTCTCATTGTCTATACTCATACTCATTGTTATATGAAAAAATTTGCTTATATTTACATATGTCACTATATGATCTGTCATGCCCTGATCCGGGCTACCATGTTATTTTCAGCTTTCTTTCAGTTATTTGATTTTTTCCTACAAATATTAGGTTTCACACAAAATGCTGGAATTCAGGTTCTATTCTGTTTATCTGCTTCCAATCTTTTAAATTAGACAACTTTCTGCCTGTAAACTACGATAAACTGTTGTTAAAAGCTGTGATTTTTCACGAGAGGCTGCGTTATCTGCTATCATAGCATAGCCTAACACAGGTTATTCAAAATCGTGGAACCATACAAAATGGCTGCCTTGCCTGGCAGAGGTCAATCAAACTTAACCTTTACATTGCTGCATAACATTTGGAACATGTGAGCTTGCCCACTGAGTAATTTCTGTATTATTTTTCATCATAAATCATCTAACCAACTACTATTGAAAAAACCTTTTAAACATAATGTCCGCATATCATTTTTAAAATGTTAATAAAACAGCAACTTTAATTGTATATAGTTTACTGAACTACTTTGCCCAGTTGCTATGACATTGTGTGAGTATACCATGCAATTCGAATCCAGTATCAAAGATGTGCTTGACCTTTGACTGTAAAAATGTTTGTATAGTGTCAGCTCCATCGGGGGACCCAATCCCATCTAGTTTAATATTTTTATCCCCCGCCCGTAAGGGAAGGGGATTTTAGTCGCGCCAGGATTTAGTCCAGGGTCACGTTTTCTTGTGGGCGCAAAAACGCCACGGATCAATTTCATTTCATCACACAATCACAGATGTGCATGTGATTTTCTCAAGGTTTTATGGAAATTCAAAATGGCCGCCATAAGTAAGAAAGTATAAGTCAGAAATATTGTGCAAGTGATTTTACTGAAATTTAAAATGGCCACCACAAGTCGACTTTTTAAATATTTGTGACCGCAAAAACTCGAACCTAATTAATGGCGGGGGGATGATATAGGATTTCAGGCCTCTTTTTAATATACATGAAAAATTTATTACTCACCATGTTTATGTTTTATCCTTTATAGAAATGCTTCAACACAAACTCTTCAAAAGTTGAATCTTCTTGCAAAAGACCCCCTTCAGAAAACTGACTTGTTTGATGGTTCTGAAAGCTCTACATCACTAGATTTATTGCTGCGCTTCCAGAGATTACTCATTTCAAAAGTATATTCTCTCCAAGAAGATAAAACTGAAGCAATCTCTGCAGATCCTGGTTTGATTTGTTCTCTTATTCGTGTTATGATGGAATAATTAGTATCTGCTGACTTACATGCATATACTTATTAAAGCTTTAGCTTAGAAGTCTGAACCATCTCTTTAAATTTTTATTCACTTGAAATATTGTCTAGCTACCCCTACTCACAATATCAAATTAATTTGAATTGAAAAATATGTCATGTCATAGATTTAAAACAAGTCATGTCTTTCACCTTTAAAAATGGTTGGTTATGAAAATATAGAAAGACTACTATAGTCAACACCATTTCTTTAGGGGTTAAAAAAATGAGGGTAAATGGGTCAACTACTGCTCTCATTGCATCTGATCAGCTATTATTAAAAATAAAGATTTGTCAGTTATTGCTCTTACTGTTACATCAATTCTAAATATATTATGAAATAAAAATGATTTTAATTTAACCCTTGCACTGCTGCATAACATTTGAGTAATTTCTGGCACGTTTTTTCATCTCAAACCATCTGATCCTCAACTGATATTAATAACCTTGAAAAAAAATAGTAGCTACTAGTCTAATATCTTTAAACTGCATATAGAAAGAAACAATAAGAAATTGAAAAGAAGAATAATTCATTCGGGTGACCGGAATCTGGGTGGCTTGGGACTATAGTCTATAGTCACCCATAGCAGTATAGGGTTTAAACAATATTTTAATTAAAGCAATATATAAATAACAATTCTAATATTCTGACTTGTGTAATAAGTATAGGTCTGATTTTAGAATGGCCTCTGCTTGGAGCGGCTTCTCTTATGAGGAAGTACCTGACATTGTTATGTGCTCATGTTGCTGATGTACTACCACTAGCTGCAAGCCTTGCCGCTTACAGTAGCAAACACTTTGCTCTTGTAGCCAAGATCGTTTTAAAGGATGTGTCAGGTAAGTTACAGCTTTATTTTTTTAATTTAAAAAATGTGTCCATAGGCATATTTATAAACATATTGCTAGTTTTAGGATACAGCGGCCGTATGCTCGAAAGAGATAAGAATTGTCTAAGTCTAAGAATTGCGTAAATAGGCTAATAAGTTGCTTAACTTTGCGAATTTTTCTCAAGTGCTATTCTCGAAATAGTTAAGATAAGAAATTGAGTATATTATTGCGTAACTTTACGGCAGCTTCAGAGGTGCCGTAACTTTACGCAACACAGTGTATTTTATGCCAAAACAGCACAGAAGAGCCGTGTTTACAGCCAAAAACTACACACATTGCATTACACTTATTTGAACACTATACGAATAGCAGTAAATTTTAAGCCCCCATCAAAAAAGAGCCATAGATGGTCAGTTATGAAAATAATTCATTTTGGAAAGTGTCTCTTTTTCATAGATGTCAATTTTCTGTAAATTGTAACAAACAATTCAGCAGGACAATGGTTAAGAAATGTCACACATTCTGTGTGCCTTGGATGTTGTCCATGCTCCAGGATGTTAGATCTTCATCTGTTTTTTTTTCAGGTGTGCTGCTTCCAGAATTGCTCACATGTCTGGTGCTTCTGCAAATTCATATACCCACTGTATTACATGCCTCTGGCAGTGTGTTCATGCTGCAGAACCTACTAGATATACTGGACAAATTCAACAGACTTGCTCCTGGAATGGCCCGTGATGATGCTGAAGATTTGGCCTGGCCAGGTGTTTGGAGTATGTGAAACTATGACGCTACACTTTCTATCAATTTATTGTTAAAACTTAGAGATCTTGTTTGTATATTCCGACTCACTGTATGGGGGAAGAAGGAGGATTATGTTATGTTAACACATTTTTTATATACATGTAGCTGTCTGCAAAAAATCATTTTCAGCTGATATTTCCTCAACCACTTGGCTGATTTCTTTGATATTGCAAACCCAGAAGTGTTAGAGATCTATTTGTGACTTTGTGGTTACTGTACTTTGGTCTACTTTGAATACTGTACTGTCACCCAATTCGGTGTTTTGACTTTGCTGCAAATGTATAGGCCACAGGATCTCCAATTTGTATAAAAGTGACAGAAATCAATACTTGGTATTTTTTTCACACACAAAGTGTGTAAATGTAGTTTTAGCTTGACTTAACAAATATGTAATAATAAAAGCTGTGAAAGAGTTACATTTATTATCTTGGGCTACTCTCTGTCTTTTTTGAATTTGTGTATATTATGCCATGTACAATTTTTTTTCATTTTTTTTTTGGAAGTGTAGAAATGAAAAGTCAATCTTTGTTTTTGACAGCAAATATGATCGAAAAGATCAGTCAAAACGACCTGGAAAAGGTACCAATTATCAGGAAGGCAGATTTGGAAAATCACAACTGTGATGGTGGATTATGGGTTGTAATCCATGGGAAAGTGTATGATGTCCATGATTTTAAAACATCAGCTCCCTGTGGAGAACAGATTCTCTCTGAAAATGCAGGTGACTGATCATTTCATTACGTATTGTTTTTTCCAGTTTTATCTCCATGGTCTTTTCTTGTTGTTTGCCATTTATCTCTTTGGCCTCCTTAACACGATAACCTAAACTCCTTTTTTATTTCTCTAAAGTTGCTCTATAGCTCAGATATATACAGATTCATCATGTCAAATAATTTATTTATTGTCAGCACAAATTATCAATTTGCTGCAAAGAATAACTGCATGCATCTAAAGCTGTTTTTAGCCCGCTTTTTAATTTAAAAAGGTAGGCTATTGTAATTGAAGTCACTAATTTGACTTTGCGGGTGCGATAACTTCAAAAAGTTTTACATGTATCCTGCACAAATTTTACTGCATGTTTGCTAAAAACTAGTTCTCGGACAAGTTCAATAATGGCTGTAAAAAAAAATGGTCAATTAATTTCGATTTTTTGCATTTTACCTCAATTTGATTTTGTGGGTGCGATAACTTCAGAAGTTTTTGATATATCCTGCTCAAATTTGTCCTGCATGTTGCTAATAACCAGTTCTCAGAAAAGTTCAATAATGAGGGCAGGCTATTGTCGAGTACGTTCTTGTTTTAATAAATTATTTAAGTACTGCAATACAATATATAATATTTTGGCCTCACATAAACAGTACAATATGCCTGTCATTATGATTACATGAATACAAAAAATATGTTTTTCACTTTCTTAAGCAAGCACTTTGTGAAACCCATTGATTTAATGACAGTCATAAAATAAGTTTTTCAGTTGCAAAAATTTAAGTTGTCTTGGACGCATGGATATGCCTTATTTCAAACCCTACAGTTGACCCTTATATAACCTGCGTTCTTTTCTAGCCCGCCTTTTAATTAAAAAGGTGAACTATTGCAATTGAAGTTCATCGTCAGCGGCATCTGCGGCGCAGTCTGTTCTTACTTGTGGGCACAATAACTTCAAAAGTTTTCATTTATCCCGCTCACATTTGTTATGCATGTTCCTAATAACCAGTTATCGGACATGCTCGATAATGGCTGGAAAAAAAATCTGATTTATTGCGATTTTTTCTCATTTTATGTGACTAATTTTACCTTGTGGACACGATAACTTCTAAAGTTTTCCAATGTATCCTGCTCAAATTTGTTATGCATATTTCGATTAACCAGTTCTCTAACAAGTTGAATAAGGACAAAAAAAAATCAAATTGTCAGATTTATTGCAATATTTTGCGATAACTTCAAAAGAAACAGTTCTCAGTTCAAAAATGGCGACGGGCTATTGTTGAGTGTGCTCTTGTTCCTAATTATTTATGAAAGTCTATGTAGTACAGCAGCAGAGGTACCTAAACCGGCGGTACAACATTTGTCCACATGTCTAGAATTGTTCTCAGGGATCTCCAGATACAGAATCTGGTTTATGACATTGCCGGAAATGGGGGCGGGCTGCGAATTTGACACTTTTGTACACCTACCCAATTTTTAGAGAAAATATTCGCTTAAATATGATTTTCGCGTCATTCTCACTCTATCACAATGTTGGGCCAGCTAAATCAAATATTGTTGTATTTAGTTTTTTCTATCCATCAGGTCATATATCTGTGGGGATAAAATAGTAAAAAAATATAATTATGCAGTAGCATCCACCTCGAAGAGCTATTTTGGATATTGTAGATATGTCGCAAGATGCAATCTTTTAAAATTTTACTTTTTTAGCTCCCGCCGTCACCGTAGGTGAGACGGAGGGAGCTATGGATTCTACCTCCGTTTTTTTGCCTATAACTTTGTAAGAAAATAAGCTAGGATAACAATTTTTGGTATGTGGGTTACTTCCAGGTGGCTAATGGACAGGTTAAAATATTTTTAATCTGAATTCAATACGCAAGGTTGCAGAGGAGAAAATGTTGATGTGACGGCGTTGGGCCGTTGGGCCGTCCGTAAACAATTCGTTTCAGGAGCTTATCTCTGAAAGTACTTGTCCGATTGTCTTCAAATTTTACACACAACACCCCTAGGGGGTCTAGTTGTGCCTTTTGGGGTATTTGAACTTTGACCTACTTCTGGTTCAGAACTATGACCTATTTAGACGTTTTGACGCGCACTTCGTTTCCGGAGCAGATCTCGAAAAGTACTGGGCCGATGACAGTCATATTGCACATACATGTTCTCTAAGGTCCCTAGTTGTGCCTTTTCAGGTTTTTGGACCTTGACCTTGAAGTTGACCCAGCACTTTGATCTAATTTATAACATCGGTAAATCCGACTGAAAGATTTTGCGGAATATCATGAAAACCGCTCAAGATAGCTACACCATTACTATAAAACAAATTGTGAGGTTTCAGGAGAGGATGCATCTTGAAAAATTTCAAGTCGATAAAATTAAAAATGGCCGCCTATCGGCCATTATTCACCTCGACAGGCCTGATATCGCGGAATATCATGAAAACCGCTCAAGATAGCTACACCATTAATATCAAATAAATTGTAAGGTTTCAGGAGAGGATGCATCTTGAAAAATTTGAAGTTGATAAAATTTAAAATGGCCGCCTATCAGCCATTATTCACCTCGGCAGGCCTGATATTGTGGAATATCATTAAAACCGCTCAAGATATCTACACCATTACTATAAAACAAATTGTAAGGATTCAGGAGAGGATGCATTTTGAAAAAATTCAACTTGTCCAAGTTCATAATGGCCGCCAATCGGCCATTATTCACTTTCACATGGCCATTATTTGGTAAACCGTGCTAGATGGCTGGACCATTACTATAAAACAAAATGTGTGATTTCAGGAGAGGATGCATCTTAAAAAAATTTGACTCGATAAAATTCAAAATGGCCGCTTATCGGCCATTATTCACTGTCACATGGCCGTTATTTGGTCAACCGTGCTAGATGGCTAGACCATTACTGTAAAACAAAATGTGAGATTTCAGATGAGGATGCATCTTGAAAAAATTTGACTTGATCAAATTTAAAATGGCCGCCTTTTCGGCCATTATTCATTTTCACATGGCTGATATTTGGTAAACCGTGCTAGATGGCTAGACCATTACCTGATTACTATAAAACAAAGTGTGAGTTTTCGGGGGAGGATGCACCCTGAAAATTTTTAACTTACGAATTCAAAATGGCCGACAATCAGCATTATTTACCTCGATAGGCCTGATATCAGGTAAACCGTGCTAGATAGCTAGACCATTACTATAAAACAAAATGTGACGTTTCGAGAGAGGATGCTTTTTAAAAACTTTCGACTCAATCGAATTCAAAATGGCCGCCTATCGGCCACTATTTACTTTCACATTGCTGATATTTGGTAAACCGTGTTAGATAGCTGGACCATTACTATAAAACAAAATGTGAGATTACAAGAGAGGATGCATCCTAAAAAAAATTGACTTGATCAAATTCAAAATGGCCGCCTATCGGCCATTATTCACTTTCACATAGCCGGTTTTTGGTAACCGTACTAGATGGCTAGACCATTACTATAAAACAAAATGTGAGATTTCAGGAGAGGATGCATCTTGAAAAATTTTGACTTGATCAAATTCAAAATGGCCTCCTATCGGCCATTTTTCACTTTCACATGGGCGATATTTGGTAAACCGTGCTAGATGGCTAGACCATTACTATAGAATGAAATGTGAGATTTCAGCTGAGGATGCATCTTGGAAAATTTTGACTTGATCAAATTCAAAATGGCCGCCTTTAGGCCATTATTCACTTTCACATGGCCGATATTTGGTAAACCGTGCTAGATAGCTAGACGATTACTATAGAATGAAATGTGAGATTTCAGCTGAGGATGCATCTTGAAAAATTCTCACTCGATCAAATTCAAAATGGCCCCCTATCGGCCATTATTTACTTTCACATGCCCAATATTTTGCAAACTGTGTTAGATGTTAGTCCATCACTATAAAACAAAATTTGAGGTTTCGGGGGAGAGTGCACCTTAAGTTTTTAACTAATTTATATCGAATTCAAAATGACCGTAAATCAGCTATTAGTTAACTCGATTGGCCTGATATTGGGTAAACCGTGCCAGATAGGTAGACCATTACTGGGATACTGATTAGGATCTTTCATTTCAATGGATGTTTGCAATCTCTGACAGACTGTCTAGTTCTTATCTTACTCTTAGACTGGGCTTCTTAGACCTAGTTGTCTTGCGTCTTGATTTTTGACCTAGACTCGGACTACATTGATAACCCTATACAAAATTGCTTAAATCAAATTCTAATTCGGAGCGGGAGCTCCTGGACTTATGTAGTCTTGTTTCATTTGTTTTGCATATAGTTTATGACAACAAGTTCGTTTCTGCACAAAAATCTCCATGAGCGGTACCATTTGGTTCGGATACATCCCTTAAGTCAGATATAGGTTGCCAATGCTTGATTTTATAAATTGGCCGCCGTAAAATCCATGATTTCTCCTGAAATGTATTATCAAACATGTTTTTCTTAAATTTTACATCACAATCACAGTTTTGGTATTTAATCTTACATTTTAATGCTCGCTTAAGTATTTACAAATGCTGTAATATGATATTTACCTCCGAAACCAAGATGGCTGCCAGAAAATGGTGAAGAAAATGCTCTTTTTGTACTTTTATTAGCTCCCGCCGTCACCGCAGGTGAGACGGATGGAGCTATGGATTCCGCCTCCGTTTTTTTTTTACCTCTTCTTTTGCCTATAACTTTGTAAGATAATAAGCTAGGATAACAATTTTTGGTATGTGGGTTACTTCCAGGTGGGTAATGGACAGGTTAAAATATTTTTAATCTGAATTCAATACGCAAGGTCGCAGAGGAGAAAATGATGATGTTACGGCGTTGGGCCGTTGGGCCGTCCGTGAACAATTCGTTTCCGGAGCATATCTCTGAAAGTACTTGTCCGATTGTCTTCAAATTTTACACACAACACCCCTAGGGGGTCTAGTTGTGCCTTTTGGTGTATATGAACTTTGACCTACTTTTGGTTTAGAACTATGACCTATTTAGACGTTTTGATGCACACTTTGTTTCCGGAGCAGTACTGGGCCGATGACAGTCCTATTGCACATACATGTTCTCTAAGGTCCCTAGTTGTGCCTTTTCAGGTTGTTGGACCTTGACCTTGAATTTGACCCAGCACTTTGACCTAATTTATAACATCGGTAAATCCGACTGAAAGATTTTGCGGAATATCATGAAAACCGCTCAAGATAGCTACACCATTACTATAAAACAAATTGTGAGGTTTCAGGAGAGGATGCAACTTGAAAAATTTCAAGTCGATAAAATTAAAAATGGCCGCCTATCGGCCATTATTCACCTCGACAGGCCTGATATTGCAGAATATCTTGAAAACCGCTCAAGATAGCTACACCATTACTATCAAACAAATTGTAAGGTTACAGTAGAGGATGCATCTTGAAAAAATTTTCAAGTCGATAAAATTCAAAATGGCCACCTATCAGCCATTTTTCACCTCGACAGGCCCGTTATTGCGGAATATCATGAAAACCGCTCAAGATATCTACACCATTACTATAAAACGAATTGTAAGGTTTCAGGAGAGAATGCATTTTGAAAAAAATCAGCTAGACCAAGTTTAAAATGGCTGCCAATCGGCCATTATTCACTTTCACATGGCTGTTATTTGGTAAACTGTGCTAGATGGCTAGACCATTACTATAAAACACAATGTGTGATTTCAGGAGAGGATGCATCTTGAAAAAATTCAACTCGATAAAATTCAAAATGGCCGCTTATCGGCCATTATTCACTTTCACATGGCCGATATTTGTTAAAACGTGCTAGATGGCTAGACCATTACTATAAAACGAAATGTGAGATTTCAGGAGAGGATGCATCTTGAAAAATTTCGACTTTATCAAATTCAAAATGGCCTCCTATCGGCCATTATTCACTTTCACATGGCCGATATTTGGTAAACCGTGCTAGATGGCTAGACCATTACTATAGACGAAATGTGAGATTTCAGCTGAGGATGCATCTTGGAAAATTTCGACTTGATCAAATTCAAAATGGCCGCTTTTAGGCCATTATTCACTTTCACATGGCTGTTATTTGGTAAACCGTGCTAGATGGCTAGATCATTACTATAAAACAAAATGTGAGATTTCAGGAGAGAATGCATCTTGAAAAAATTAGACTCGATCAAATTCAAAATGGCCGCCTATTGGCCATTATTCACTTTCACATGGCCGATGTTTGGTAAACCGTGCTAGATGGCAAGACAATTACTATAGAATGAAATGTGAGATTTCAGCTGAGGATGCATCTTAAAAAATTCTGACTTGATCAAATTCAAAATGGCCCCCTATCGGCCATTATTTACTTTCACTTGCCCAATATTTTGCAAACTGTGTTAGATGCTAGTCCATTACTATAAAACAAAATTTGAGGTTTCGGGGGAGGATGTACCCTTAAATTTTTTAACTAGTTTATATCGAATTCAAAGTGACCGTAAATCAGCTATTAGTTACCTCGATTGGCCTGATATCGAGTAAACCGTGCCAGAAAGGTAGATCATTACTGGGATACTGATTAGGATCATTAATATTAATGGAGGTTTGCAATCTCTGACAGACTGTCTAGTTCTTATCTTACTCTTAGACTGAGCTTCTTAGACCCTACTTGTCTTGCGTCTTGATTTTTGACCTAGCTTAGGACTACATTAATAACCCTACACAAAATTGCTTAAATCAAATTCTAATTCGGAGCGGGAGCTCCTGGACTTATGTAGTCTTGTTATCAAGGATTTCAGTGAACTATATGGATTTTAGATGGATAGTCTAGTTTAAAAGTTATGACGTCACAAAGTCAACTTCTTAAAGGTTGGAGGTCTAGTGTTTTTGTAATCATATTTTAACTACCACTTTTTGACACGGAGTTCGCAGAAGTCCTTAGATTTCACATACCGTGATGTCAAGCAGGCTTGGGGCGAGTACTGGACAAAAGTACTCGAGTACAAGTACAAGTACTTGAAAAAATGACGAGTACAAGTACAAGTACTGGATTTTCAAAAGTACTTGAGTACAAGTACAAGTCCTTTTAAAAGTACTTGAGTACAAGTACCGAGTACTTTGATTGTAAGCTCCGGGTGTAAACTGTAATTAATTACATTAAATTGATTCAATAAATAATTGATTATAATATATTTTACTTTACGTTGATATATGTGACCCGATCTGGCAAAATGAGTCTTAAGTCGCACTTTGGCAAACGATTATTGAGAAGTGGAGTGGAAATGAATATTTTAGTTTATTTTAATACAATTGTGTGTATTTTCCAAAAGTGCACAAATTGCCTTCTTGAACTTCAAATGCAATTTTCACAAAATAGTTACACACGCTACAGTTGTGTGATATATACCATCTTAAAGGTAATTTTGTGTCGGTGCGGTATATCTTAATAACCCCAATATTTAAATATACGACTTAGACTCATTTCACCAGATCGGGTCACATATATATATAATATTAGTGATGAAAATCATATTTTATGGGACAGGCCTATTATTGATATTGCATATCTGATGCCATGTCCCAGCCAATAGTATAATAATGCATTTTCCTATCAGTGTAGAAAGTATTGTATTGTATGCTACATGTAGGCCTACTATTTGGCGAATCATAAGAAATAAATAAGTACATACTAGCCGATGTATTTCTGATACTAGTATATAAATTGTCTGTATCTAAAGCTTTACGTTGCAAAACACGCTAGCTTGAAAACTTAGAGTAGTCCTAATGATTGTAAAATTTTGGGCCAGTGCCGCCAACATTTGGCCGCCACTGTAATAAACGCTTCAATGAGCCTGAACACACATTGTGTCATGGAAAAGATCAAGGCTATTAAGGGTACACGGATCACAATTCTGCCCTGAAAATCCAAAAGGCAGTATCTACTTACTTGTAAAGTAAACAGGATTGCCTTTTGGCTTTACACGGCAGAATTGGTTTACCATAACAGGCACACTTTACCTACTGGAGACCGTGATATCAAATGTGTTACCATAATATATGTATATCCGTACAAGATTCAGCCCCGGCATCCGCTGAGAAATTAGCCTATTATTAGTTTAAAAATTTTTTTTTTTGAAGAGCACCCCACTGTTGAATTTATTTTTATACTCGGTCTGTCATCACATTTCGGGGACGGAAAGGGTTTCAGAAAGCCGCCGTAGGCAGACAATTGACTCATTATGTAACCTCACACCTTTAACCCTTACGCGACACTAACGTGTTCAATTATATTTTTCTCTAATTTGTAGCTATTATTGCTGCCCCAATTTGTATCTTTAAATGACAAACTACATAATTACGATATTAAAAAATTGACAAATAAAAAAAATTGACTTACCTGCTGCTTACTGGTGACCTGACACAATGTATATTGTACGTTTGAGGGTTGTTTAGTTCGCTAGACACCTGACGTCTTGAAAAAAATTGTCAAGATTTTGTCTACTTTTATTTTTTTCTTGTTTTTAGTATATACATTGATCCAATTTTTTTGGAAAAAGATTTGTAATAGGGGCCTAATGATATATAAATAATAGTGGTGTCCCGCAGTTAAAGGGTGATATTTGCCTTCTAATTACCTTGGTCATCTTTGTTTGAACAGTACTGTTATATCATGTGTTAATCCTTCTCGGTACAGTGCTGGTTAATTCTTGGCCCAATGTCTTGGACATTAGCCCGGCATTGTAAGGTCACTGTAGATAAGACGTCGCGTTGTCGCGGTCGTGTTTTCTTGGTACTTACACAACATTGGTACGGAGCTGTATGAGCTATGGAAGTTTTAAAATAGCTTAGTCCACACAGAATCTCAACTGCTTTATAAGATAACAGTTATAAACTACGTGTTCACTCAAGTGACATTATTTGTCCGGTGCTGGGGAAATGTCGGCTAAGTGTCTACGCATTGGGCCAATATTGTGCAAATATTATGCAAATACTGATTGATCGTCCCAACAAACACGAGAAATTGAACCTATAGTAATCTTGGTACACTGTCTTGAACGTTGGCCCAACATTATACCATCATTGGTTCAATGCCCCGTGTTTGCTACGAGTTGTAAGTGTGATTTAAAAAATGGCGCGACAGCATTGTTAAAATCACCCCCCACCCCTTCAATGATTATTAGTCCTACTGTATAGTATAGTCACTTGTAAATATTATACCAACATGTATTCCTGTTTTCCAAAGACACGTCTCTTGTATTTTTTTAAGAATAGCTATTGGTAAACGAATCCTTAACTGAATGTTCCACATCCCGCTATACTGATTTTTGTTTTGTATGTGAGCTATTTTGAATCAATTTAAGAAGACTAGTACTTGTAAAGTACTCGTAAGTACTCGTTAAAAGTACTTTCATTTTTAAAAGTACTTGAGTACAAGTACGAGTACAAGTACTTCCTAAAAGTAAGAGTACCGAGTACCGACGAGTACTGCAAAATCGGTACTCGAGTACCAAAGTACCGAAGTGCCGAGTACATTGGCCCCAAGCCTGATGTCAAGTAGTTTTTGAGATATAAGATATTTTACATTTTCGTGAAAATCATCATTTTCGATTGCCTCTAGTTCATAAACGGTGATAGATAGGTCGTGACGGGTGTCGACCATGGGCTTTGCCTTGGACACGTGAACAAAATAAAAAAATAAAGATTTGAAAAAGAGTAAATATTGCCGGAGTTTTGTGTTTTTTTGTAAAATCTCGTATTTTTGAAAATAACTCAGATTCTATCTTATGCAACGTCACAAAAAGTCATAGCAACCCAAGTTGCAACGCGACAATCATTACTGTGAAGTTTCATTGTGATAACGGAAAAACTGTAGGAGAAATAGGCCGGAAGAAATTTCCGTAGAAAAAGAATAATAATAATAAGTACACAGTCTTCTGAGTTAGAGGAATAATTTGGGCCTTCGCCCAAATTAATAATGGCCTATTTCAAAATTGGCGCTGTGAAATCAATTACCGGTAATTCTCATAAAATGCATTATTGAACATGTTTGTTACATAGTTATCTCACAGACACGATTTACCGGATAAGTGTTTAATCTTACTTTTTAATCTTCACCATGTCCATTAAAAGTATAATAACATGGGGAAAAAGTAGAAATTCAAGATGGCCGCCGCAACATTGTCAAAATGTCGCACCGTTTTACAAATAATTTATGAGCACAAGCTCTATTCTATATCTGTATGAAAACCTCCATGAGCGGTATTATTTATTTCCGAGACGTCCTATGAGTCAAGATCAGGTTATCAATGCTTGATTTGTTAAGTAATTAATACTTATGGCCGATTACAAAATGGCCAACATGAAATCAATAAATACTCCTAAAATCCTTTATTGAACATGTTGTGCATAATATAATAGTCATTCCAAAAAACACGGTCTTGGTATTTAATTTTGCATTTTAATTTTCAGTGAATCCACTAAAAGTAATGTTAAGTACTTTAAGAAAGAATCTAAAATGGCAGCAGTGAAAATGACAAAAAAATATGCGTTTGTTTAGCTTTGGCCCAGGTGACCTGAAGCTTTGTCTCCTAAAAAATGAACATTCAGTTCCTTCCAATTATTGTAATTGTTAAACATGTACTGCTTAATAATCATTATAGAAACATTGTTTTGGTGTTTACTCCAGGGATCACAGTCACCTTAAAAGTTATCTCAGCCACTACAAGGGTGATCCTGGCCACTAACAAACTGGTGTCAGCCATTGACGAAATTATCTAAGCCACTACAAAGCGATCTTGGCCACTGCAGAAGTGATCACATCAACATTTAAAAGTTATCTCAGCCACTATAAAAGTTATCTTGGCCAATAAAGAAGCGATCACACCCACTTTGAAAATGATCTGAGCCACTACAAAATTGATCTTGACGACTAAATAAATGATCATAGCCACTTTAAAAAGTTATCTCAGCCACTGCAAAGGTGATCTTGGCCACTAACAAAATGGTGTCAGCCACTGGAGAAGTTTTAGCCTGGTTGTGTCGCCTTATTCAAAACCGTGTTTATGAAATGATTTTTGGGTAAACTATGTTCAGTAATGCATTTATTTAATGGCGGCCATTTTGAAATCGCCGTAATGATTATTTACTTGATAAATCAAGAATTAATCAACTGATTTTGACTCAAGATATGCCTCTGAACTAAATAATACAGCTCACTGAGGTTTTCGCACAGAACAGAACGTGTGCTCATGAACTATTTTCAAAAGTTTTAAAAATATTATTTGCTATTTTTACGGTGGGCATATTGGATTGGTTCTTAAGTAACATATTCTAGCACTTAAAATATACATAGATATATTCAGTGGATTCATTTAGCATTAAAATATAAGAACAGACACAAAAACCGTGTTTCTGAGATAAAAATTAAGCAAACCATGTTGAATTATGCATATTGAAGATTAAGCATTGATTTCACGGTGGCCATTTTAAAATCGGCCATATTGAATAATTACTCTACAAATCAAATACTAAGCACATGATTTTCACTCGAGGGTTGTCTCTGAACCAAAAGACACCGATCGTGGGGGTTTTCTTACATGATAAAACATGTGCTTCTAAAATATTTGGAAGAAAATTTGAAATTTTGAACATTTTCTTGATCATTTCTGGCAGTCATCTTGGATTGAGTCTTTAATATCACATTCCAGCATTTCCAAATACTTGAACGAGCAATAAACTGTAAGATTAGACACTCAAATCGTGCTTGTGATGCGAAATTTAAGAAAACCATGTTCAATAATACATTTCAGGAAAAAACATGGATTTTTCATCGGCCATTTTGAAATTGGCCCTAGTGATCAATAACTCGACGAATCAAGCATTGGTAACCTAATTCTGACTTAAGGGATGTATGTGAACCAAATGGTACCGCTCATGGAGACTTTCGTGTAGAAACGAACTTGATGTTCTAAGCTATGTGCAAAAAAATGGAAAAAATTTAAAATTTTGGAAAATGGCATTTTGCGACATATTTACAATATCCAAAATAGCTCTTAGAGGTAGGATGCTAGAGTTTTTTTAAAAAATCGGGCAGGTGTACAAAAGTGTCAAACTCTCAGCTCGCCCCCATTTCTGGCAATGTCATCAACCAGATTCTGTATCTAGAGACCCCTGGGAACAATTCTAGACATGTGGACAATTGTTGTACCGCCGGTTTAGGTAACTCCTTAAATATGGCTCTATTTTGGTGTCTGCTGCTGTACTAATAAAAATGCCTTATGTTTAGCTCGAGATGCATCGGAAGCTTTTGAGGCTGCAAGACATTCTGAACCAGCTCGTGAAGCCATGCAGTCTTATTTTGTTGGAAATTATATTGAAGTGAGTTGTCATTTAATATACTCTTAAGAGGCAAAAAAAATCTGTAATTAAAAATACAAAGAATTGTAGTGCTCATCATTTTCTTGGAATGTTCATTTTCAATAATATGGCTAACATTGGCTTTGTGCTTGTTAAATGATTAGCCTAATTCTGGATTAGTGAAATATAATGTAGAAAAATAAATTAGAACCTAGTAGCTAGAAAATCTTTTTTCATCCTACTAAGCTATTAATTCAGAAGGGGCATGGTGCCACCTATCACTGGGGCACCTAATCATACACCCGGTTATGCATTTGCAATACTCCGCCTTCCCTCATGCACAGAACCTAGAAATATAATTTAAATATGTGAACAGGAGGAGTAACATGGTGCTCAGGAAGGGCAGCATGGCGCTGTGCCATTTTAGAAATGGCTAGATGAACACTGGAAAGGTTTTCAGAGCCACCTATGGTAATGTGCACTATTAAGAACCTTAATGATCTGGTCTTGATAGATCTGAAAACCTAGATGACTTCTGAGATGCATTTTAAAGCATATAAGAGTGAGAAGTGCATCGACATTTCCCAGTAAATAAAAATAATACGATGATTGTCTACTTCTTCTGAAAAGAAAGCAAATAACATAATTATTCCTTGTATTTGCAGCCTGCACATGATGTTGTACAAACTACAGATACAAGTAGTGTATCTTCTCCACTAATAGATGCTGAACGTACTCTAGGTAGTCTGTTGGGGCTACATGCCAGCAGCCAGGCACGTAGTACCCCACTGTCTGTTGAAGAACAGGAATATAGCCATTGGCTAGAATCAGAGTTTTGCCAAGGTGGTCTACAGTTACTTCAACCACAGAATCCCTTTGAGGAAGAAAAGGGTGAGAGTCGCACACCCAGCTCTTGCACTACAACTCCAGGTAATATGTAATTTATTAACGGTTGATATTTTAAATGTTTTTGATATAGCAGATGATTTATATGAAAAATATACATGCCATATAATTTACAGAGCAAACACAAAGCAATGGCTCAACATTGTCTCAGTATTTGGTTAGCATCTATGGGTTGTGCCAACATTGAGTCGACATGACCCCCAACATCTCCTGTTTGCTGGGTTGTAAGTGAAAAACAGCATAGCTTTAAACAATGCTGCTAATTAACCACACAACCAATAAACTAAAACAGGCTACTTCCTGGAATTTTAAAGACTTTATTTCTTCAAATAAATATCTCAATTTCAATGCGATCAATATTTGCTGTGAATAATAAATATAGTTCTAGCTGTACATTAAGTGCTCAATGTGCTGGTCCAAGGGAGCTGATCCTACATTGTGAGAAAACTTTTAAATTACCTTAATGGCACATTTAGGAATTACTATTGTACTACTGAAAGCCATTCAATTCTGTTGCACAGTACTATGCAGATGTTATATGACAACCTCTTAAATTTAGTTTATATTTGCATACCAATGATGTCAGTATTACAGTTTGTATGCCTAATCATAAAAAATGAGCTGATGGCTGATCCTAGATTACTAGGAATTATATTGGCACAGGGTTTTTATGCCTCTGCCACTGGTGTCTGGAGGCATTATGTTGTCCATCCGTCCGTCCGGGAACTCTTGCGCTCAACATAACTTGAAAACTGTCAAGCTTAGCCTGGTGCTATTCACCACAGCTATGCACCAGATGAGTCTCTCGGTCAAGTTCTAAGATAGCTGACCTTGGCCTATTTTTCAAGGTCACAAACCTCAAAATGCGAAAAACCTTGTGCACAGCATATCTTAAAAACCGTTGGAAGTTAGCCTGGTGATATTCAGCACGGTTATGCATGAGGTGGGTCTATAGGTCAATTTCTAAGGTGGGTGACACAGGCCTCAAAATGGAAAAAATAATACACAAAACATAACTTGAAAATCATTACTTTGTAACCATTAAAACTAGCCAATTCATATTTACTGTGTTTCTGCACTAGATTGATCTCTAGGTCAATGACACATTATTGTTTTCTAAGAATGTTTTGTAGGGAAGAGGATTTTCATGAGATGTAGCTGGTGAGTAAAAGCCTAATGTCCTGCTACTGAAAGTGGTGCTTGTCCTATAATGCTGTAATCAGATCACCCATTAACATTATACATGAGGCGGAGGCATACACATCGATGGCGTGCTGTCGACAAGCTCTAGTTTCTAGTCATTATAGTGTCACGGTCAACCGATTGTCCCATCCAACCCCGATGGAGTGATAGTGACAGTCGAGCGATAAAAACTGTATTATCCGGACAAGGGAAAAACCGTGCTCTCTTTGTAACTTAAATAAATGCCTTAATAGGAATATGCCAGATTTCCCTGGCATATACCTGTACGGATAAATCTAACTTCCAGAAACAAATATAATAATAAGGACCAGAGTTGGGATCAATTCCTTTTTATCAATTCCAAATTCCATTCCAATCCGAGGACCTAATTAATCATTTATGGAACCAGAAAAATATCATCGATAAATAGAATAAGAAAACAATCAAACTAGCAGTGGCTAGAAAATTTACAATATGAACGATCAATGAACTTTACTTAAATCATTTCTTGGGGAACGGGAAAAAGCAAATATGGACAAATCCAAAAAAGATATCCAGCCCGAGAGTGTATTGATCAACGGGAAATTAGAAAAGGTGGCGTACACAAACACCACTAGTATACTGTAAATGACACAATGAAAATTGGATCACAGGACAATAAAAATAGATTTATTCATATATATAAACACATCAGGTACAGGAAAATATTGTGTTATATAATTAGGCTATAGGCCTAGATGTAAAATTATTCAATGATACATAGATTTGAACGATGTAATAAGTGGTCACACAGGGACCATTAAATGGGCTACACTTTCTTGGATGAATTATCATCCAAGTTATAGCTTAGTTAACTTATAACCAAATGTAATGAAGGGTCGCATCTAGGGACCATTCATTGGCTACACTTCCTTGGATGGATTATCATCCAAGTTATAGCTTTGTTGACTTATAACAAAATGTGATATAAACCACAGTCAGTTATTAACTGTAGTTAAATTAAGCCAATAACTTGACTCTCCCTGCCATGTGTCTATTGGCACCAATTTGATGCCTCAGCTATTGGTCTGTTTACCCTAGCCTCACTACAAACTCGCCAACTGCACTATCCCCGATAGCCAGTGGCACTATTGTCAGTAGGCTCGGCACCTGTCCCGAACAGCTGGGCACTCAAATCCCCCAAAGCTTGCAAAAAAGGGCTAAAAACATACTCATTCCCACTTTATACTATACTTAATGTTCAATCACTCAAAACTTAACATTAACAAGGAAACAAATGGACACACTTAGTCCCAGGCATAGGTCAAGTGACAATTAGTCTATTGACAGTAACTTAATAACTAATAACTTTAATAATAGATGTGCTCAACTAGCAAGCAGTTTCTGTCTGGGGGCTTTATAGCACACTCCAGACATTCAGCTTAGCGGAGCTTGTTTGTCTGTACTGACACACGACAAGAGGTCAACTTAGGGTCGACCGCAGAGTCCAGTCAGGTCAGGGTTAGAGGGGAGTATTAGCTCCACCAGCTCGGCCCGCTGAGCCTGAGTAGGGCAAGGGGAGTAACCACCTCAGCCCGACTGACTGGGGAAGCCTGTACGTCCACGCGCTTTTATAGCGGCTCCACAAGACGGGGGGGGGGGTGCTCACATGTGGGTGTCGTGAAATGCTATAGACCCCCGAAATTAATATCCACATAGCGATAATTTTAATAAGACAATTATTTAACTAGACTAACATTAATTAAGTGAAATTGGCAACATTATTAGGATGTATGCCTCCTGTAAATACAAGTATTCACGTGGGGAAACTTTCATTCCGGCCCGAGGAAGATGCTGTCATGGCCGCTGGGCAAAAATGTGGCCTGGGTTGCCTGAGTTATCAACATCGATATTCCAATCAATCTATGATTGACTGAGCATGAAATATATATGAAAAGCTACTTCGTACCTACTGTAATTAATTGGCCGAAAAAGTAAACTTTGGTTATTGCTGAAAATGTGTTTAAAAGGCGATAGAACGCGAACTTGTGAATTCAATGAAGCAGAACTAATTTCTAGACCTGCCGTAGATCAGATCGAAGCCATATAAACATGATCTCTGATTCAGTAACAAGAATAGTCCTCAAGAGTAAGAGATGGCGATAATATAAGTAATTACGGCTGGTACGAGGTAAATAATCGGAAAAATAATATTAAAAGACTAGCCTTGATTACAGTTTATACCGGAAGGACTAAATAAAATATCTCAAAGGACTTTCCTCTGACATGAAATCCTTAGTCGTCAAATCAGCAGCAAAATCTTGACCAAAGTACATGTACTTCACAACTTTAAAAAAACTTACATGATTCACAAATTTCAAATTATATAATAAATGTATTTTGCAATCATGGACCAATACAGTAAAGATCAGAGGGACATTTTTTTCATTTTATTTTGTTATTACAACCTCACATAGGAGCAAGATAATAAGTAACATGTATATCTCATTTTTTGAATTATTGATCTTATATTTAAAATGTATCTGTTAACCCTTATAACGCTGAAATATATTTGTATCAACCATGGAGACCAAAGCTTTTTTCCAATTTGACATAATCATATATGTCTTATTTAGCTCTCCCCGCTTCATTTGAATACCTATATATCTTCTTTCAAATATATTGCTCTACTTGAAATATAACTTTTCCTCTGTGAAATAAATATTTTATTTTCAATCAGATATATCTCCACTTAAGTTGTTCCATGCGAACCTGTTCATCAACATAGGGGAATTGTTGCAGGAACTACTCCAACTGCTGAGCAGAAAATTCCACTTCAACATGCACAAAAAGAGATGCTGTTTGACAGACAAGCCTCCCAAGCTGATACAGCCTACATGTTCCTGCAAGCATTAGCAGATAATCGTCTCCATGATCCAGCTGTAAATACACTAAATAACACATCATTTTTTTGACAATTACCCTTCTGTTCAACTTTTGCACCTATTCATTAAGTTATTATGATTTGTTTTAATATTGCACTTTAATTCTAAGTTTTGTATCAGCTCAGCCCTGCTATGTATAATTTATTATAATGTGCTGCAGGTGAAGACATTTCTGGAATATGTAGATCGCTACAGTAAAAGTCACCATCTGGTATCACTCATTAATTTCCCTACTCAACACCCTGTTGAAGAAGTGGGCAGGTAAGCTGTTACATTACAGAATAATTTGATCCAGTTCAACTAAAACAATGCTGCTTTTTGCTGAAAGCGATTTGTTATTCTTCTTTTTTGCTTTTTACCCCTCGACCCGTTGGGACCGAAGGGGTATTGTCGTCCCCTTCGTGCACTGCTGTCTCCGCCGCCCGCCGCACTCTGCCTTTTGGCTACTACACCAACACGGTGCAACAGATTGAATTCATAATTCATACAAACATTCTACCCCTCCTGCAATTTTTTTCCCAAGGTCATAGGCCAAAGGTCAAGGTCAAAGATTCAAAAAAATTATCGTTAATGCGATAACTTATTGGATCTCTGAATTTCGCCTTTTAAGTTGTTTTTTTCCAGAATTCCTTTGAAACCTGGTATGTATAGGTTTTCGGGGGGCCGAGAGTCTATTGACATTTTGTCTGTTTTTGTATGCTACCGAGAACGAGGCTATGGCGGCCATCTGTGGTGGAAACTTATTGTTTTAGTTCTGTGTGTTGTCATTATTATTATTATTATTATTATTATTATTATTGTTCTTCTTCAACAATTTGACGACGTGAACACTCTCAAGTCGCCAATATTCATCAGATCTTCGCCTTAAAATTTTTCTGAAAACCCTCTAATGGACTATCTTGTTAAAGTTCGAAAATCATCTATTTACGAATCCAAGATGGCCGTCATAGGCTAATTTGCATATTCAAGATCGATGTAAATGCTCCTTAGTAGTCAATATTTATCTTATCTTAGCAATTTTTTTTCTGAACACCCACTGATTTATTATCCTAGTTGGGCTAGAAAATCAGCTAATGTGCATATTAAACCTTGCCGCCATGACCTAATTTGCATATATCTAAGATTGAAGCAAACTCTTACCAGTCGCCAGTGATCATCCAATCTTCCCAATTTCTTTTCTAAACATGCTTTGATAGATTATCCTGGCTGAGTTCGAAAATCAGCTAATTTGCATATCAAAGATGGCCGTAATAAGCTAATTTGCATATCTGAGATCGATGTAAACACGCTCCAGTCGCCAATATTCATCCGATCTGCTCTAATTTTCTGAGCAGCATCTAAAAGATTATTCTTGTTGAGTTTTTGAAAATCAGCTAATTAGCATATCCAAGATGGCCACCATGGCACTTCTGTACTATATAGCCCCATCGTTACTGCATTAGCAATAAACTTTTATTTGTGGGAGGTGGAGAATATATAGTTTAATTTTAATATTCCTTGTTAACGCGATAACATGAAAACAATTATTGGATCTTACCAATTTTTTTAACTTTGCCGTAGGCCCGGTAAAACTGACCGCCATTTTATATCCACAGCCAGCTGTGGATATACAATACTTGCGCCGCCTACCGAAAAAACTCGGGATACCATGAATTTGAAACGAATATTTCAATGGCCTATGAAAACTTGGCAATTTCAATACTGAATAGGCGTAAGCGTGTGATCTTTTTAAACTACAGTTGAATCACAACAGTTTTACCGCTAATGGTCAATACATTGGGCCTATATAGACACGCTATACCAGGCGGTGGTAGTCACTATGCTATAGTATGTACTAGATATTACAATGTTTATTTCTTTGGTCAATAAAACTACATATATATCTATAGATATAACAAGATGTGATGACATCTTGTGCTCCGTGAAATTACTCCGTATTCTTGAAACTGATTGACAGGTATAATGAGAGGGTGGGCTTTGTATCGTTCTTTCATGAGGCCTTGAGAATCGACGATATTTGCTAGAAATTAGAATATTGCTTCCCAGATTGTAAGATTCATGACTCAATGACCACTGAGTCAGTGCAATGACCATGCAGTCGTTACTTTTGTTGTAAGCAAAACTGACACTCTGTCGTCATTTTGACACAACTCAATGTACAGCCTAGAATTCCTTTCAAACCTGGTATATATAGGTTTTCACGGTCTGCGAGTATTGGCATTGTCCTTTTTCATGTGAGACCTAAAACCAGACTACAGCAGCCATATTGGTTTTATCAATTTTAATAAATCATTCTTATTTTCTGTTAAATGCCTTGAAATCTGGCATATATAGGTTTTTGGGGTTTGCAAGTCTATTGGCATTGTCCGTTTGCATGTGCGATCTAAACCAAGGTTTTTATCATTGACCTTCGATTATTGGCCTAACGTGTTTGAAGCAGTTGTGTCAGATTTGTGGACATTTTGTGGACATTTTGAATCACTGCATCAGTGTTTGAGTGTTTGCACGGTATTTTAAAGTTTTTGATTGTCTTTATATTGCTGTTCATTTAATTCCAGAGTTTTGATGGCAGTGCTTTTAAAGCATCATGATCTAGGTCATGTTGCTCTCGGACTAGTTGAGCATGGTCTGCCTGAAGCTGGAAGAAAACATGGCATGCCTCGCTCACTAGCAGAAATATGCAAAGTTGTTTTTCAGGCAAAGAAAATACTGATTAAGGTTAGATAATAACTCTCTAGCTCAACCAACTGACTAAAATTGACAATACTGAAATCCCATTGTTGTATCTTGTCAGGTAGGCTTTATTTAAATGTGACCATAAGAATGTTTTAATGACAGGCTAAAGTAATTTTTTTGGTGTTTTATCCTATTTAATAGAGCATAACCTGATTAGTCAGTGACAGGGGCCCTAGTGCAGTGGTTAAAGCTGCCTGCTTGGAAAGTCTGAGATCGCAGATTCGAACCCCGCTTTGGCATTCAATTTTCAAAGAAACAGAATATTTCTTCCCCGCTTATTGTAAAGATTCAATATTGTGGGAAGTCTTCGTCAGCGTGCTCGGCCTCAGAACGCCAGGGCTCGAATTTCGAATTTTGTGTCTAGAGGTCAGTGTCATCTCACTATCCTCAGGAGCTTCACCTGGCTCTGTTTAGTCTACATGAGCATAAAAGTGGCCTAAAACACCCTTTTTTCGTTTTATTCACCTAATTAGTCAGTTGTTTTGTTACTATTAGGACTATCTTGCTAGGGGATAGCAGAATTGTCATGTACACTTTTTATTTTCCCATAAATGAATTACCTCTTTTTCAGTCAACCAGTCAGTCAGTTATTTATTCATGATGTCTTTTGTAGTTGTACATTGCTTCAGATTTGTACACTTCTTATCGGTCTATAATGCCTTACAATATGAACTAAAATAGTGCAATAACAAATCTCTTTGTTGCGTACATTCAGGCTCATCAAGACCAATCTCACTCATATAAAGAGGTGTGCGTACCTGTAATGGAAAGATGTCATTTCCTTTTCAATGAGCTACGTCCAGCACACGGAAATGAAATCAATGCATCAAGTAGATCTCATCTACTAAAAACATCACCCAGGTGGAAGACTATTACCAAGACTATGATGCAGAAGACAAAAGAGGAATCAAGTGAGTAATCAAAGTTAATTTATATTTTCTTCACAATTTTTGTTCATCACTTTATATCAGCACTAATTATTGGGCAGACATTTGTGTGTCATTTTTAATTTATGCATAATTTTATGCTACTGGATATGTATGATAATGTTGAGGAATAGATGGGTTTCCCATGAGAAGTTCCAAAATTGTTTCTATGCCTCTATTTCATGCATCAATCTATTCCACTGTGTAATGAGTTTATCATGGATACAGCCCATAGAAGATTTTACATCAAAGAGAGATCTTGTGTTAATATAGACTACTGTATATTGTTGGTTAGTAGCTAGATCCTGGTTAAAAACCACACCCTAAACAAACCTCATTCATTTCATTGCCTCCTGGTAACTCCTGTAGACGATGTACCAACATTAAAACAGTATTGGGTAAATGACTCGTGTTTGCTGGTCTGTTGTGTAATAACTCCAGCGCGGCCAATTGCTTTGTTAGCTCCCGCTGTCACCGTAGGTGAGACAGAGGGAGCTATGGATTCCGCCTCCGTTTTTTTTTGCCTCTTCTTTTGCCTATAACTTTGTAAGAAAATAAGCTAGGATAACAATTTTTGGTATGTGGGTTACTTCCAGGTGGATCATGGACAGGTTAAAATATTTTTAATCTGAATTCAATACTCAAGTTCGCAGAGGTGAAAATGATGATGTTACGGCGTTGGGCAGTCCGTAAACAATTCGTTTCCGGAGCATATCTCTGAAAGTACTTGTCCGATTGTCTTCAAATTTTACACACAACACCCCTAAGGGGTCTAGTTGTGCCTTTTGGGGTATTTGAACTTTGACCTACTTCTGCTTCAGAACTATGACCTTTTTAGACGTTTTGACGCGCACTTCGTTTCCGGAGCAGATCTTGAAAAGTACTGGGCCGATGACAGTCATATTGCACATACATGTTCTCTAAGGTCCCTAGTTGTGCCTTTTCAGGTTTTTGGACCTTGAAGTTGACCCAGCACTTTGACCTAATTTATAACATCGGTAAATCCGACTGAAAGATTTTGCGGGATATCATGAAAACCCCTCAAGATAGCTACACCATTACTATAAAACAAATTGTGAGGTTTCAGGAGAGGATGCATCTTGAAAAATTTCAAGTCGATAAAATTAAAAATGGCCGCCTATCGGCCATTATTCACCTCGACAGGCCTGATATTGCGGAATATCATGAAAACCGCTCAAGATAGCTACACCATTATTATCAAATAAAATGTAAGGTTTCAGGAGAGGATGCATCTTGAAAAATTTGAAGTTGATAAAATTCAAAATGGCCGCCTATCAGCCATTATTCACCTCGACAGGCCTGATATTGTGGAATATCATGAAAACCGCTCAAGATATCTACACCATTACTATAAAACAAATTGTGAGGTTTCAGGAGAGAATGCATTTTGAAAAAATTCAACTCGTCCAAGTTCAAAATGGCCGCCAATCGGCCATTATTCACTTTCACATAGCCGTTATTTGGTAAACCGTGCTAGATGGCTAGACCATTACTATAAAACAAAATGTGTGATTTCAGGAGAGGATGCATCTTGAAAAAATTCTACTCGATAAAATTCAAAATGGCCGCTTATCGGCCATTATTCACTTTCACGTGGCCGATATTTGGTCAACCGTGCTAGATGGCTAGACCATTACTATAAAACGAAATGTGAGATTTCAGATGAGGATGCGTCTTGAAAAAATTTGACTTGATCAAATTCAAAATGGCCGCCTTTTTTGGCCATTATTCATTTTCACATGGCTGATATTTGGTATGCCGTGCTAGATGGCTAGACCATTACCTGATTACTATAAAACAAAGTGTGAGTTTTCGGGGGAGGATGCACCCTGAAAATTTTTAACTTACGAATTCAAAATGGCCGACAATCAGCATTATTTACCTTGATAGGCCTGATATCAGGTAAACCGTGCTAGATAGCTAGACCATTACTATAAAACAAAATGTGACGTTTTGGGAGAGGATGCCTTTTAAAAACTTTCGACATAATCAAATTTAAAATGGCCGCCTATCGGCCACTATTTACTTTCACATTGCTGATATTTGGTAAACCGTGTTAGATAGCTGGACCATTACTATAAAACAAAATGTGAGATTACAAGAAAGGATGCATCTTGAAAAAAATTGACTCGATCAAATTCAAAATGGCCGCCTATCGGCCATTATTCACTTTCACATAGCCGTTATTTGGTAACCGTACTAGATGGCCAGACCATTACTATAAAACAAAATGTGAGATTTCAGGAGAGGATGCATCTTGAAAAATTTTGACTTGATCAAATTTAAAATGGCCTCCTATCGGCCATTATTCACTTTCACATGGGTAATATTTGGTAAACCGTGCTAGATGGCTAGACCATTACTATAGAATGAAATGTGAGATTTCAGCTGAGGATGCATCTTGGAAAATTTCGACTTGATCAAATTCAAAATGGCCGCCTCTAGGCAATTATTCACTTTCACATGGCCGATATTTGGTAAACCGTGCTAGATAGCTAGACGATTACTATAGAATGAAATGTGAGATTTCAGCTGAGGATGCATCTTGAAAAATTCTGACTCGATTAAATTCAAAATGGCCCCCTATCGGCCAATATTTACTTTCACATGCCCAATATTTTGCAAACTGTGTTAGATGTTAGTCCATTACAGTTTACTATAAAACAAAATTTGAGGTTTTAGGGGAGGATGCACCCTAAGTTTTTAACTAGTTTATATCGAATTCAAAATGATCGTAAATCAGCTATTAGTTACCGCGATTGGCTTGATATCGGGTAAACCGTGCCAGATAGGTAGACCATTACTGGGATACTGATTAGGATCATTAATTTCAATGGAGGTTTGCAATCTCTGACAGACTGTGTAGTTCTTATCTTACTCTTAGACTTGGCTTCTTAGACCTAGTTGTCTTGCGTCTTGCTTTTTTGACCTAGCCTAGGACTACATTCATAACCCTACACAAAATTGCTTAAATCAAATTCTAATTCGGAGCGGGAGCTCCTGGACTTATTTAGTCTTGTTCTTCTTGTCATCCTAATTAGGGTGTTAGGCTGACCATCTCAGTCCTACAGGTGATCACAATATCGTCATATATTAGATGGAAAATCAGTTTTCATCATTATAATTCTATTATGTCAATTATTTGATTTCGTTGATTTTTACATACATGTGTATTAAAATGTACTTTCGGTTACATTTGAAAGATTGTTTCATCTCTATAATATTTATTCAATCATCTTTATTCACATCGAGATGCAGATGCTTAACAGCTGTTGAACACCCCGCAATAACTAGATGTTAGTATATTGATGTGTCACACTCTACATCGTTTGCCTGACATTAAAGACACTTTGTTGATTATTACTTTTATTTATAAATTTAATTCAAAATAAAGGTATGCCATTGGTGCGACATATTTAGTAACTTCTAATTAGACCCCTATTAGCATGATATTTATATTACATGTGGTGTTGGATATCGGCTTCTATCGATATATTACAATGACATAAATGATTATTTGTGATTTTAGCATTGACATATGTTGCAATCTACATTCAGTTTAAATCGCATATAGCTCATTTTAATATAGCCTAGACATTGGGACACAGACAGTTTATAGACTTAACAGTCAGACGACAACTGACGCGCGTGACTATACATGTCTGTTAGTTGGTCAGTCCCAGTTAACTCCCCTGATTTGGGCTCGTAAGTCGTCATGGCTAACTCAGAATGCCTGGTTATCAACCACACACTAAGTTTTGATTTTTTTTAGCTATTTCAACAGACATAATTCCGGTTATAAATCACGGCTCCTAACTTATCTGCAATTCATGGTTATTTTTGTAATATTTTGTATATGTTTTTATATTAACCATAAAAATTACTTTTTGACACTTGCAGCATGTAATGTGGATTTTCCACTGGAAGCAGCAGCTGTACCAGTTGTAGTGGATGACATAGAACTAATAGAGAGAGATCAGCCAGATGAAGTGAAAGTGTTCCCTAAAAAAGAAGAAGCTGAAGACCCAGATTTGCAAACAGAAGAAGAAGTTATGATTGAGAAAGTTTTACTACCCCCATCACATAAACTTGTTAGTTTTAGCTGTTTTTAATACATTTATTATCCCATGCCCCATAGTGGAATTTTATTCATGCTAGCGTCCGTCATGCGGTAGGCATCATTTTTTTGTGGGCGCGAAATCCTTATACCTCCCAACATAGCGTAATCCCATATTTCTAAATCAATCTTGTCCCAGCAAGCACAAGCCATGGATCAAATGTTGGTTTCATGTCGTTTGATCGTCGATGCAGCTCAACTTTAAACCAAGTTCCTATCCCGTCAAACACAACATGTGGACCCAATGTTGATGTAATGTTGTACCACTGTCTTTGAATAATTACTCCACCTGCCCTCCATTGTGGAGCATCAGGCTGGAGGGGATGTTGTGGATCAGTTAGCTCTACTGATTGACAGTCACCTACATCACCTCACCCCATCTTCTGGATTCATGTATAGCGATTGCGGGATAACACTGGTTGCTAGACTAACGCTATCTCACTGCTAGGCCAGCATCACTGACGCTTTTTCACCACTGGACATCGCAGAGCCGACTCTTTTGGCTGAGAAAGGTACACTGACACTACAAAATGAGAATACCAGCACAAGCCCCTTTCACTGGTGAATTATAAGAGGCATAATAATTCCCAGACAGATCCAGACAATTAGTTAACTCTTGATGTGCTGATGAACACTTTATTCTTTGTGTCTACATGAAATGTTTTTTTTAATGCTGCATAGATATGTCGTAATTCTTTCTTTATCTATTTTAATAATTTTACTGTTTTAATTACGATTGCAAAAGTACCATGAAATTGTAATAGGTCAATTATAATTTTTACTGCTATAAAGCGATTATGGCAGACTTCCTATTACACTTCTAAGTATTGTTTTTTTGAAGCCTGATGGAGATGAGCTTTTCACACCTGTTTACATGCAGAAAAACATTGTATTAGACACAGGGATATACAATAGTTAGAATTTACTAAAATTTTACACACACATTCCCTACAACATGGAGATGTGCCAGTGATTTTTTCAGGATGCTACCAAAAGTCAAAATGGCCACCATGGGTCGCAACCGGTCAACTTTTTATTTTGGTGTAGACGCAAACACTCAAATATATGGCTTGTTTTATTCAAATGGCTGTTTGCACTTCTGGCCGCTGCTGGCAGCTTACTGTATTCCACTCGGTCAGCCGTCTCCTGCCGCTGCAGTTATTTGTTTTCAAAAAAACTACCAATCTATCAACTTCTGCTTCCTTATACTCAACATAGCCATCACATACCACTGGGGAATTTTTGGGGTGACATTTAGATCCACATATCTTCAACCCTTTAATTACTACAGCCGGTAACGAAGAAATGTTCTTTAGTGAATTTCAGGAAAAAGTTCCCATCAGATCTATTTATGATTCGGCAAATATGCTCAGCTATGTCATCTAATGACCTGATTGACTTCTAGGAGCAAACAATTTAAAAATGGGAATTTTGAATTTTAGTAATTTGGTGATATTCACGTAACTCACGTAAGTGGCAGTAACAGAGGGCTACTTTTGTGTTCATATCTGAACAACTCTTTCTAGTTTTCATCCTAATAAATTGTTGTGGACAATGGATTTATCTTTTTGGAGGCTTATTGTTCATCTGTCTGGCTATACATTATGTTTTATGCTACATTTTGGATAATCAGATTTGTGAAACTTTGAATATTTTTAAAAAGTATTGCAATGACAGTTGAATTTATAGGTATACATGTATAATGTAAAACTAATTATTTGACTGATTTTTTAACAGGAAAGCTGGGACCCCTTATTCAATGTGATTGTCAGCTCACAGAAAATGAAATGGTTAAAACAAAGAATGACTGGATATGCAACAGAAACTACTTTGTTGACCAAAATACTTGATTTTGTTATGTATGAAAATCCAATTGATATTGAAAAACTTCGAAGATCCTTGCACCACCAGGTAATCATCAACTACTGACATCATTTTTGGTTCACAATGATTTTATTTGAGGAGCAATAATGATTCAAAGTAACTGTTGAAAGTTAAATAAAAAAAATTCAAACAACTGTACATTACTTAGAATGCTTTAAATAACTAAGTGTGAAAGTTTTTTTTAAATCTGAAAGTCGTTTTAAAACAGGTGGAGCGTGCAGAAGTGCGTTTGAAGGGTATACAAACCATGCTGTCGTTAGTACATAAAAATTACCTGATTTCGTCAGTGCGCTACAGCATACTTTGTGGCTGGCAGGGTCTGCTTCTGACGCCAAAAAAGGACAGGCAAGTTTTAAAGTTTATCACACCTATTGCTGACTGTCTGCCTCTGCTGCCACCACCAGCTTAAAAAAAAGTGACCTAGGCCTACTCTATAATTACCCACTATTTTCAATTGTAACTCAATATGATTTAAATTATCGAAAAATCAATCATGAAAAATGCAAAAATCTCATTGAAAACATCGTAGAATATACACTGTTTTCACGAGTTTGCGCGTAAACAGGATTCTGAACTAATTAGTTCAGCTTTGATCACTGTGTGGCTTGTTGACATTGACAATGGTGTAACAGGAGACTGAACTAAATAGTTCAGCTTTGGTCACTGTGTGACATGTTGTTATTGAAAAGGGTGTATTGAATTTGAAGAATGATGATGTATAGAAACCCAGAGTGTACCGACATCAAAGCTTGAACCTGTGTGACACCATAGAACTGAAAGTCAATTGACTGCCCGGGCCCATGGTTGGCTGTTTGGAATAGGCAAGGAGCCCCTTTGAGTTATGTGTCGCATCGCGCCGCCACAGCTGAAAGTCAATTGGATCCAGATGGTAGGCTTCTGATAGAGTCTGTATGTCACCCAGAGCTTACATGTCTAGCTGATTGATTCATTCACGCAAACAAACTATTTGGTGACAGCTGTCATCCCTCATCTTTGCTGTGAACTTAAAATTATTTGAAGCTGACAAAAATGTATTAAAAAACAAAGCCATCACCGTTGTCAGCAAAATGACACAATTTGCGAACAAAACACATGCGGATCTGGCCCTACTAATTACATCATGCTTATGACCTTGCAGCCAGCGTGCATAGTACTGTATGGCTTTGAAATGTTACTGGAACAAGGTCGAGGGTTATGTCCCGATATGACATACTGTTTCATATACATATGCAATCTCATGCGCAAATGCTAATGTCTTGTCTGCGGAACCACTCTGATGCAGTGTTGTCTGTTGTGTATGTGGCAATTTTTAGAACACTGTACTGTCGCCTGCGGGTAAAGTACACAATAGTCTGTAGACTATATACTGTCATGACTGTTGTGTTGTGTGTAGCCATACATCAGTGTGTGTGTATATACTAGCCTCACTTGGTGTGTTCATCGCAATCATGCATGTTGTTTTGACAGTTCTCAGATCCGGGAAAATTTTGTTACCGTAGCTGAACAATAATCAACATTCATGACAAATTGAAGCAGGGGACAAGGTGAATGTCATGCAAAACAAAAAGTAATAATACATGAATTTTCTCAGATACCAGACAACAACTCAACTGTCATGCCGACTGGGAACTATTCCTCTTTTGCTTGATTATTAATGTCATGCCTTTTTCAGACGTTGTGAACACACATGACATGTCCTGTTGGGATGTTTCGCACATCGACATTCTCACCTATGTGACAGTGTCTGTGATGTAGCCTAGACTACATGCACATCAGATACTATCCCATGTGTCCATTGACTTGTAAAAACGAAACATTATGTATGCTGCCTTGCTCACTTTAATCTTTAGGTTGAATAAAAAATTATATTGTCAAGAATCTACCTCAGAATTTATATAATTTTGATTAATTGACCTTTGTTTACCTCTCTATCATTGCTTTGCTTACATGTGCAAGTGATAAAACCTCGAAATAGTTTTTAACCACATAAATGATTACTCACTCATTTTTGCTGAACATAAAATGTTTCTGCACTAATAAAAGAACTACATCTAGGCCTATTTTATTTGGATCAATTCACATGTCCCTGATTAGACCTACTTACCTGTGATGGTAACATGTGCAAGTAATGAACATTCCTGATGTAATTGTTAGCAACATATATAATTATTCACTTACATAAATTTGCAGTGTTTATGATATAGCAAAGGTACTAAGTTACCCTGATTTGATCAATTTAATTCACCTGACCTTTATTACCGTATATCCCCGCGTATAGTGCGACGCCATGTATAATACGAGTTGAGGATTTGAGGCCTCGGATGACGGGAAAAACGTCTACCCCTCTGTATAATACGACCTCAAATTTTCGATGTCGGCAGTGTCCAGGGGCCATCATGATATGATGTAGGCCTATAGATATTACCTTGTTCTACTAATCATTGCTAATAGGGCCGTGACACAGGGTAGACACTGCGGGGACACTGGCAAACAGTACAGCTCTGAAAAACCGAAGGGCAGTATCTGCTTACTTGTAAATTAAGCAGATACTGTATTTTCATTTTCCACGGCAGAGTGGATATCGTCGGGACTGTCTGGTTTTTGGCAGACATTCTGAGGCCTGCATAGGCTACATATACACTGTATAAAATGTAATCAGTCAGATTTTAAAATATTTATATTTTGCCTAAAAATTTATATTATTTTAATTCATCTATTACAAAGACCAAATTTTGATATTGTCATGCTCAAATAAGAACATTGCAAGATGAAATGTGATTGTAGATAATTTGCAGACTAGCCGCATTGTCTAGACACAAGAGGTGTGTGGCTGTATAAGGTGTCAGGGTGTGATACCAACGCCCATGGTACACAGCGGCAACAGCGGTAGGCGTTATTGTTATCCCAGCAATATGGACATTCTGAGGCCTACACGTATATAATTTGCCATAGGAAATATGATCAGTGATCAATATCTTGTTATATTTCGTGAAGGCATTTCTCTCACTCCAATACATCTTAATAAAATATCATGTTCAGATAGGCCTACCAATGTACACAGTAGAACACTCCCATCGGACAAGTTATTTTAGATTAAATCATTTTTAATATAAATGAACAGAGGAGTGTGAATTGGTTGCAGGCTAACTGTGTCATTTAGGCCCCCTATCTGCCCATGGTTGTCAAAGGTGCAGCGCGCGTCTCGTCTTTTGGCGGGACGTGAGACGGGAGCTCCCAGCAAACACGACACGTTCACCCAATGCTGCAGCAATGTTGTGTCAGCGTCGCAGACTGTGGCCCAACATTGTACCACGACTCAGTGTCCAATGCTGTTTAAATGTTGGGCCAGCGTTGCCGACAGTGTCCTAGCTTTGACCCAGCATTACGTTAGTGTATCGTGCTCACTGTGTGCATTATCACAATCGTCGCGAGGACTACTTACCAAACACGCTGACTGACCTACGTTTACAGATATGTTTTACACACACTGAACTTACTGCTGGAGCTCTAATTTTTTTTATTAAATTCTACATCTATGTAAAATACGAGGTACCTTTTTGTGACGTGAATAGGTAAGAAAAAACATCGCATTATACACGGGGATATACAGTACTTATCTGTGTCACAAGGTGAAGTCACAGGTCCTGTCACTTCACCTTGTTTAGGTGAAAAAAATCCCAGGTAATTTTAATGTTAACAACGTTATTGATTATTTACTAGCTTTGAGCAAAATTTTAAAGATGAACTGTTTATAAGGAAAACAAACTAATTTTTTTCATTTTTAGTGAATTTACCTGCAGGGCTCTAAATAAGGCCATTCGTCCAGCCCGGCACTGCAAAAAAATGTGCAGGAATGGCAAAATTTGTTTTTAGACATTCTGATGAACTGGCAAATTTAAAGCCATCCTAGGACAAAGGCCATTTCTAGGAATGACAGTTTTTACTCAGGAATGACAGTTTCCTTGACTTTCCAGTATTGTGGATTGGAAAGCCCTCAATGTTTAATTCTACCCCTGACCTGTGTTTACCTGTCCTTAATTACTTACCTGTGCCACCTGTGATGTTGATGTATTTATGGGGAAATTGTCCATAAGTAATTGTTAGCAACATATCCAAATTTCTCCAAATTCCTAATGTTAGTTTCTGAGATACAAGATTTGGAACATTTCCTCTTTTTATAGTGAATTAATGTGTATACATGGGGGGGGGGGGGTAGTTATAGAAAAGTGCCTCAGTGCATTTAAATATGAATTCGAAAGGGTTAAACCCTCTTCAGTTGCCGAAATTCATCTGATTCAACAATTTTTCGTATCCTTCTCTGACTGATTACCATGTTTACTTTAAAAAAATTGGTTAATTTGCATGCTCAAAATGGTCACCAAAAGAATCTTTGCGAAACTTTCACATACTGATCTCTGACTGATTGGCCAATATGCACATCCAAGATGGCCGCCAAGACACTTCTTTTCAATTTGACATACCTTCGACTTCTGCAAAACTCTCTCAGATTATTCTTAGATTGCGTGTCTGATTACCATATTTAATTTGAAAATTGCTTGATTTGCATATCCATGATGGTCACTACTGCACTTTGAGTACATATCCCCATCGCTACTGCATTGGTAATAAACTTTTAATAGTGGAAGGTCAATACCTTTATATTTTCCTTGCAATTATAACATCTAGTTATTAATATTATTATTCTTCAACTATTCGACATAGACACTACAGTTGCCAATATTTATTCAAACTACTCGAATCTTCCCCAGACTGAATACTCTTTGACAAATTGACTAATTTGCATATCCAAGATGGCTACATCTATGTAGTTTTCAATTATCTCAGTCTTGCTTTACATCTACATCAATATAATAAGAACAAATCAGAAGTTTAATAATGTATTTCTTATTATTTTCAGTGAGCCTCTGCCACATTGCCTGTCTCATGTAAATCTAATCCCTCCATGCGATCGTATACTGCTGGAGATGACATTTGCTGATCTCAGTCAGTGGGCTATAAATACACTCAGAGAGTGTCTACTTGAAGCAGACAATTTTTTCAAATCTAAAGGAATCTATTCTGCACCCCACCGCCATGGCAATACAAAGGTCAGTCTAAGCAATGTTTTAAGCAACTACATATGGTTGAGTATAGCATTCATGTATTATTACTTTTTGTTTTGCATGACATTCACCTTGTCCCCTGCTTCAATTTTTCATGAATGTTGATTATTGTTCAACTACGGTAACAAAATTTTCCCGAATTCTCTGCCGTTAATATATCTTTGAATGGAATAATTTTACAATATTTTCACTAATTTTCCTTCTATTTGCAAGGTATGCTGCATACTTTGATCATGATGAAAGACTTCTCATGTGTTGTCTCATTTACTATTCTAATTAAAAAAAAAGCTATTATACTCTTTTTCTCACCTCATTTGTATCCCATCTGCACATGATACATCACTCGCTGACCCGTGTTAGCGGGGTGACCTGGGTTACGTTGTGACGCCGCCATATTGTTTGACCCGGGTTCCGTTGTGACAGCAGAATTAATCTATAACCTGGCTATAGAATCAAAATTACAGCTTTCAACGACACTTTGTCATGGTTTACTGCAGGAAAAATGTATTCACAATTTTTGAAGCAGGTAAGCTATTTAGATAGACGATTTTTAAAATTTATAACGTTTTTTCTACCACGCGAACCTGTGTCACAGGCCTTCAAAAATAGATTAATTATTTTGGAATAATGGCTGAAAATCACGGGGCAACTCAGATCACAGATCTTTTAGAAATTATGCAAAAAGGTTTGATTTTCCGAATTTTGTGACATATATAGAAGGTGGCCTGTCTCTTGATTTTATATGCAGCGCAGCCCCTGCAATACTGTTTTAACATACACAGAAACAATGCACATATTTTGGTAAATCTTTATCGATTTTCGACTGGTTGACCGACGAAAACCCTGAGAATGATATTGGGTTGTTCGGCCGCAAAATGGGTTATCTCGGACGCCCAGAATGCCCTTATTTCATGACCTGCTTATTTTTAAATATTGACTTGTTTCGAAATCCCACATCACTAAGTACATGTTGCCCCAGCAAAAATGAGACTTTGATCAAATGCTGTTATCATGTTGGTCAATTTTCTATCTGTGGGGTATAACAGACTCCCTCTTGTCTTTAAAGGGTGGTGTATATTGCTTGACTAGCATTGTTGCTTAGATTGCGTCACCGTCTTGTCAGCCACCCTGACTGTGTTTTAACAGGATTCTACTGTAACTAGAGTATTCGTTGATTTTAAGAAAAAATTAAAAATAGAGAAATTTCAATTGTGGCCTTTCTATGCTTTGTAAAAATGAGTGGTGTGACACTTTACATGCAGGCGAATTAAATTTCAACTACCAGTATACTGTATTCATTCAATGGTTCCGCTATCATCCAGTCAGTTGGTTTCTATAGTTTTGAGAAATTTTGTTTGCATTTGATACAGGAAGGGATAAGCATAGGCTGTCTTCCAATCTCCCGCTTCCTCCTGGCCACACTAGGTATGCTCACCACAGAACATAGAGCAAACAGTACTAGTCTGCTTCTCAACTCAGGATTATTGGCACTTACACAGACAATACTAAGGCTCATTGGTGAGTATCAATTTAAAAATCATTCTTTCAGTCCTTCACATATGAAAATAGGAGGAGAGCTGTTGAATGCTCTCTTGGGTATAGCCAGGCCAGCTTTTTGAATTATATTTTTGGCAGGGGTGCTCTATCTGCGGGAATTATTCGAACAGCAGGAGCTAACCATTTACCACAAAATATAATTCCTGCATACATAATTCTTGGAACTTCTAACAGTATGCCAATACTCAGGGGCATATTATGTATTTGTGCTTAGACAAATGCTGCTTAGACAAAATTTAACTGACATACATCAACACAAAAGCTATATAGATGTGCAATGTAGTGCAAACAGTACTGTCTTCCTGATAAATACTGATGCGGCTATGTATATGCATCCCGGTTTCTCAACAGATAGAGACCTCTTTCCCGGAGCTGTGCAATTCATTGTCTTCCCTCCATCATGACTTGTGTGTTGACTCGTACATACACAAAATAGATGAACTTTTGCTGGGGGGGGGGGGGAGCATCTCCGCTAAAAGTAACTGCCCACGTGGTATGCAAGTTGACCAATAACTGTACATTGATTGTATCTGTATATCGATGGGTTAAAACAATAGTGTGCTAAGTGAAATATTTGGCCTTTAGAATAATAACCAGCTAAGTCATCTATAATATGTATAAAGTTTGAATTTATTCCAAATTCAGGTTAAAACAAAAGATCAAGTCGACTTAGCACATTGTTATTCTCGGGAAAAGGAGCACATATCAGCATAATATCTGTTCAACACAGGACCAATTTGACTTGACACATTGTTCTTCTCGTGTTATATGCTTATGGGCTTTGTTTCTGGGATAACAACGGTGCAAGTGCACTTAGCGCATTCTTATTCTGAGACATGTGGAGACAACACAGGGGAAATGCCTGGACTTAGCTCATTGTTGATCTAGGAACAATCTCTGTATATTCTGTGTTCCTGGTGTAACAAAGCGCTAAGTCAACTTGGTGTCTTGTTGATCCCAATTTTGCTTCTGTAAATCACTTTTGCAGGTAAAAAATACTCTGATAACTTCACTTGATCTACTGTCAAATTCCAATCGCTGTGTGTTTCATCATTATAAGTCCAAGTCTACATGCTGATAAGTGGATTTAGCAGACTGTAGTTCTAAGCAAAAAGATAAACACAATTTCGCTGTCAAGTCGACTTGACCCACTATTGTTTTAGACCATCGATATGTGGAATGTTGGAATGTCAACATTGACATAGCCACAATTAGTTTATTTACATTACAAAAAAAACTGATTACAAAAAAAAGCTGATTTTTACAAAATTGATAGGTATATCCTCTGGCTTCAATGGAATATTAACCCTTACAGCGCGGAGATGAACAGTCGTCAGAATGTCTGACGACTAAAGTTGACCCCCGCACTTTAAGAGTAAAGATATTTCTAATGACCGCAGACCCATAACATAGGTATTCAAATTAATCGGAAAGAGCTGACTGAGACATTTATGATGATTGCAAATTGAAATAAACCCTTTGTCCTCCAGGAAAGTTTTTCAGCGCTTTAGGGTTAACTTGACATTTATCAGAAACTCAGATAGCGCTTCATATTATTAAAGGCCTGAACTTTCAACTATAAGCCACGCACAAATTCTGATGTATAGTATGAAAATAGTGCTAATTTATTGGTATTGTGTAATAGGTCCTGATCCAGACAATAGTACCCAGGACTTTGGTGTTGCCATCCAGGCAGTACTAGAGGAGCCAAGACCCAGAAGGACCCCTCAACAAAATCCAATGTCTGGACCTGAATTGGCTTCTCGCATGAAGATTGGTACCAGAGTGATGAGAGGAATTGATTGGAAATGGGGAGATCAGGTGGGTTACATTCATATGTCACATGATACATGCATACATACACACTTGCCGTAAAATTTCTAATTGTAGCCGCGGCTTTAATTAGAATAAAAAAAATAATTTTTCAGTGCCCAATGCCAAAAGTCCAGTTGCGTCTTCTATTGGAGGTTCTGCCTGAAAAATGGGATCACCCACCGCGCGGCTATCAATCTCAACTGTCGGTATCATAACCAACCCTTCATGTCCTATGCTTATATAAAGATATATATGCCATATGAATCGATTTGATGCTCACATTAGTCGAGAAGTTTATTTTACATAGCGCTAATTAAGCATGTTTTACATTGCAAATCGTTCAGAGAATCTAATAAAAAGATACGCCATGCCTAATTATATCAAATAATAATGTCTATCATGTCTATAGCACACTGAATGTCAGCGTGTGGTATTCGGTATGTTGCGTACTTCGTAGACAGCGCGGCGCCGTGTAGACAGTGGTAGACACCGTCATAATCTGATAATTGTGTTACAGCATAGCCCTGTCAGTCAGGAACAACACCCCTCTCCAGACGTGAGCTGTCAGTCATGGGAGCGGCGAGCGCGTCGTCACTTGACCAGTTGCTGACTGTACAGCTTCCACGAGATGTCGACGCAGAGTCGGCTAAATGTTGACAAATGATGTCTACAGTGAACCAGCAGTTTGCGTTGCCCAAATAAGCATACGGTCTCGCGCCCACCTCCCTCTCCTAATGTTGATGAACTGCGTGTGAAAATATCAATTTTAGCCACACTGTTCGTGCAGACAACATGGCTGGTCCACACACGGTGATGCTGACTTAACCGTGAAGACCACAGTGTATACCGGTATATATGTAATTGCCATTTGTATTTTATAAAGGACATGTATTACATATTAGACTGAGTAAGCAGGCTTAACACGGCAACAACTAGGCCTATAGCGCTCGTAGGGTTACATTACCTGCCCTATCGTCACACATTGTATGTGAATATAACACCTCATGTCTGTAAAGGGTTAGAAGCTATTTGGGCTTATACAGCGTGTGCTCTATCAGCGCGGTTAGCGTAGCTAGCAGCCGTCTTGATAAACACCTGGTCATTGTCCTTTTTATAAGATATGGAAATAATTTTGGTTCTTAACAAATTTCAAAAGTTGCCATGCGGCTTCAATTGGAGGTTTTCAAACTAGGAAACTTTTTGTAAAAAAATTGAATGTTTTTGAAAGTTTGGGAGGCGGCTTCTATTGGAGATGCGGCTACAATTAGAAATTTTACGGTAGATACAAAATGGCCGGCAGAGATCTATATATATATATGTATGTACTGTTTAAAGCAAGTTTAAATTGATTAAAATCACTGATATGATTGAAAGAGTTTGTCGATCTAATATCCTCAGTTGATGGCAAGTCTATTTTTGATGTGTCAATTTTTATCCCCCACCCGTAGGGAAAAGGGAATTTTAGTTGCATCAGGCGTCAGGCTTTTTTGATGGTGCAAAAACTAATAAAACTAGTGGTCTATTTTTTTTTTTAATTCAAATGTCTGGACCTGTATTGGCTTCTCGCTTGAGGATTGGTATCAGGGTGATAGAAGGAATTAATTGGAAATGGGGAGATCAGGTGGATTACATTCATATGTCATATGATACATACATACATACACAGTTAGATACAAAATGGCCGCCAGAGGCAGTGGGTGATCCAAGGGGGGGTTCAGGGGTTTAAACCCCTCCCCCCCTCAGAAGAAAATCATCACCTTATTTAGGGGTTTCCTTATGATTTGGTGATATACTGAGGGAGAAACAGTGCCCAGTATGCTTTAGATTGCATGAGAAAACCTTTGGAAATCAAAAACTTTCCCGGGGGTGGGCCCCTCGACCCCTTTACAGTAAAATAATTTTAAAATCAAATCTTAAACCCCCCTCACTGAAAAGCTAGATCCCTCCTGAGAGGTCTATATATATATGTATGTACTGTTGAATCAAGTTTAAAACAAATAAAATCACTGAAATCACTGTAATATATAAAAGAGTTTGTCGATCTAAGATGCTCAGTTGATGGCAAGTCTGTTTCGGATGTGTCAATTTTTATCCCCCACCGGTAGGGAAAAGGGATTTTAGTTGCATCAGGCATCAGGCTTTTTTGTGGGCGCGAAAACTAATAAAACTTTTAAAATCACATTCATAGCAACATGGGGATGTGCAAGTGTTTTTTTAAAGATGCTGCCAAAATTCCAAATGGCCGTCAGAGGTCAACTACATAATTTATTGTGGGCCCGCAAAAACTCTAAAACTTAAAGTCAGAAATTATTCAAATTTTACTATCACACTCCCCACTATATGGAAATGTGCAGGTAATTTTTTTCAAAGTTCTACTGATATTCAAAATGGCCGCTACAGATCAACTTTATATTTTTTGTGGGCGCAAAAACTCAAAAACTTAGTCAGAAATTATTCCAATTTTACAATCACATTCCCCAAGATATGGACACGTGTAGGTGATTTTTTTAAGGTTTAACTGAAATACAAAATGGATGCTGAGGATGAACTTCAAAATTGTTTGTGGGCGCAAAAACTCCAAAAATTAAAGTCAATTCAAATTTCACAATCACATTACCCACCATATGCAAATGTGCAGGTGATTTTGCTGAAACTTAAAATGGCCACCACAAGTCAAATTTTAAAATATTTGTGACCCCAAAAACTCTAACCTAATTTATGGCAGGGATGATATAGAACTTCAGGTCTCTTGTTCATAAATAGAAATAATTTTTTGTCATTTAATGATGAAATTTGCAATAGCAAGGTTTAAAGGGATGAATACTACTTAACATAACAGGGCTCTACACAAACCTCCGATCACCCTGAAACGGGTGCCTTTGGGCACACTCCCCCACTTATTTTTCCCTGGGGAAAGCCCTGCATAATATATAAAAATTTGAAAACGGTTCTGACCACGTGGTTTAGTAGTGTCCCCACATGTTTGTGAAAAATATTTTGAAGGATACATGTGCCAAAATTAAATTCTAGGAAATTGTACATAGCCTGTATAACCTTGTTTCAATATTAAATGTTGTCTGGTAATATGGCTCTTTTGTACAGGACGGACCACCACCTGGACTTGGAAGAACTATTGGGGAGTTGGCGGATGACGGTTGGATTAGAGTACAGTGGGATACTGGATCGACTAATTCTTACAGAATGGGAAAGGAGGGAAAATATGATCTTAAGCTGGCTGAACCTGTATCTCCTCCAGATAATGAAGAAGAAGAAGAGGATGAAGATGAATCAAGTAAAATACTGATGTGTCCTCAATAACAATGTAGTATTTACTATTTGTTGTTGCGTAACTTCAACATTCTGGGCACAATGACTCATGAACGGTTGGTTGGATTGCAGTCAGCTGTCATATTTGATAGGATGGTTCTCTAGGTACTTGTGATGATCTGATTAACTTTTGGGATGCAGCACTTAAAACAAAATGGCTGCCTCATTTTTCTCTCATTTTTTTAACATATACTGGAGAGGTATTTTTCTTTACATATAACCTATCTGCCTGGGAGGAATCAATTAACAACAGTTGCTGACAACAGCCATCTTTTTTTTCATTGATTGAGCTAGAAATATCTAATGGGTATACTTTAATGTTTTCGAGCTAAAAACAGTCACTTCTAGTTTACTTCTGCCCAGTTACTTTGACTAAAGTATGATATAACAGTACATACCTTTTAAATTGTATTTTATTCCTGTCTTGCTCTTTTTTCGTCTGCCCTTCTCTTTTAGTTTTTGAATGTAATCAATTTTTTTGCGGCATTTGTTTTGTGAGGTGTACACCCACAACTTCCAAATGCTTGGTGACAAATCATGTTGACTGGTGAGTTGGAAACCCATTGTTCCTGTATACATTCTACTAGCAGCTGGTGTGACCAAACTTGTCTTCAACTTCTACATCCTTTATTGCCTATTTGCCTCAATCAGCCTGGGAGAGACACATAATTTTTAATTTAATAATCTATTTTTGTAGTAATAGAAAATCTGAGACCAGAGAACCGCCACCCAACAGCACAGATTCATCGCTCTACACAACAGCTGCTCAGAGTAATCATGCTATGCTCTGGAATCCATGCTGATGGAATGCAACATGAGGCTATTGCCACACTAAGTGGACTGCTCAGAATAATTGTAGACTATGGCTGCTCTCATCGTCTTAGTAAGAAATTAGCTACTACCACTTTTTAATACCACTCAGAATTTGTGGATACCTAGATATAGAAAGATAAAATATTACTTGAAAACACATTTTGTATCTCAGCTCACCATTACCTCATTTTTGCCATTACACATTTTTTGGGGTACGTAGTATTTAGTTTGGCCAAGACACAGAACATCTGAGTACAATGTTTCAAGGTTTTGATACCGTGGTCAAACAAACATGTACAATAAACTAGTACTGATATTGCTCTACAAAACTTACATGTCTCATTATCTGTAGGTTTTCTAATTATTTTCCCTTGTATGATAAAAAGCTAAAATTCTAAATTTGACCAAATCACAGAAACGTTTTAGAATGAAAGAGTTAAATTGTACTTGTTATGTTGTTAATTTGTTTTGCCTTGTAATCAGATAAAAATGACAAACTTGTATTACAGACATCAACTCCTCTAATATTAATGTGGCCAGAGAACAACATCAAATGTGGGCCACACTGGGATTCATACGCAGTATTTCCACCACACCATTGATCTGTCAAGCACTCAGTAGTCACTCCTGGATAGACCTGTTACTGAGAATCATAGCTGATGAGCAGGACTGTGGTTTCATCCCAAATCTACAGAGACAGGCAAGTTCCAGCATCATTTTGCCACAATTTAACATCACAAAGTTTTGGGGATGTTTATTTTTTCATTTTTCTCTGGCCAAATACAAAGGAGGATTTTGTTAACTGTCACTCAAAAGTAAAGTGATGAATGTTTTAGTTTATTTTTCACGTGGGTGGAGTCAATTACAAAGCTGAATTGCAAGCCCTGCAAGTCTTCCCTTTTATTTGTTTTCGCTGATCCATAAAAGTGTGTCTTCCAAAAGTTATGAAAGATAAGGTTATCTGTAATATGTTGACAAAATGAAGCGTCCATCAGTGTTTCATCTAGCCATTTCTAACATGGTGCAGCGCAATGTTGCCTTTTATGATCGCCCTGTGGCCCTTCATGAGCGCCATGCTGCCCTTTATTTGGGCCATGTTGCCCTTCTAATATTCAGACAGTGAAGTGCCTCTTTAAACTATTGTTACGTCATAGTCAATCCACTCCGGGCATTGTGACAATGGAAGACACCCCAGCCACTGATGTTAGGCGTTCACACCTGACGCAATACCTGATAACGGCCTGTGTCCATAGTGGTGATAACTGGTGATGTTTACTTGCTTAGCTGATTCTGTTTGTACCCTTAATTTGAAAGGGTAGGTGTTGGAAATGCTCACCGAGTCAACTGGGTGCCCAGCGTGCATGATAAGGTGCCCCTGATGATGGTTGGCGCTATGCCCTTTCTGATTCCTAGATTTTTTAAACTCATAATTTGCATGACTAAAATATTGTGCTTTTGTTTATACTTTTCCAGATCCTATCATTGCGACTACTGAGAGCTGTATTACCTAGCTGGCAATCACCTCAAACAATAAATCGCATGGATGACGTGGCAGACAGATTGTTTTCTTTGCTGGGATCTATTTTAACTAACTGCAGCAGTGATCCTACTCTATGTCCAGGTATTATTATTATTTATACTAACTCCCCATTCATTTATTATTGTTTTAGTGCTGTCCAATATTGGTACTAGGTTGGAGCTGGATTTCGCTGATTTTTATTGTTTGTGCTGATAGGTTTATTCCACTTGATTATTTTTAATACTTGTATTTATTTATCTGTTTTTGTTTGTGAATGAGACCTGAAGAACTGCTAGGCTGAATCACTTGTAATTTGTATGTATACACTTACCTGCCTGGCCAGAAACTGAAAAGATTTTGGTCACGTTTTATTGATTTTTTAAAAAATGGCAGCCTTCTAAAATTTCTCAACTGTGAGCACCTTTAACTCACTGAATTATACTTAAGTTTTTTACCGCTTGATTGATTCCAATACTTTGATCTATTTATCTGATTGATCTGCAATCAATCATTGTCCAAATCACTATCATAATACTACTTTTTTGACCATCACTGTTTCTTGTTTTCTGTTAAATAATTGTTTTCCTAGATATTACACTGAAGAGTCATAGAAGAAATAAAGCGCCAGTTCCTCTGACTGCTTCCTACACCAGTACAGTTGCTGGAGAACTGGTGGGCCTATTACGACGATTACATGCTTCTGAATCTTGGAACTCTTGCATAAATGGTTACATTTGCCAACGTCTTGGTCTATTGCCGGAGATGTTACATGAAACACATCCTAAAGAGTTAATGGTATTTTCCGTTTTATTTGTATCTCTGTCCATTATGATAAGATATGATGGGATAAGTTTATATAGCTTTGTATCCTGCAGTTATGTAGATCAGGATGCTTCACACATCATAACATTTAAAAATAAAGTTTTGTGTTCAAAAGAACATTGGAAATTGTTTGCCATTGGCTTTTAAATGTGACACATTTTATTGAACATAGAATCAATTCGTCATGGCCTAACAAATCATTGTTTTCAAATTGGATTATTCACGCTGTTTTTAATTTTCAGTTGAATGACAGCATACCTAGCTGTGATGAGCTGGAGCAGAGGCTAGGAACTGTAATGGCAGCTCTTGCCGTTATTGGTTATGCAGATACACACTTACGCCTTGGTGGAAGTGTGCAACATTTTGAACATGGTCCAGGTACTGTGGCACGTATTACAGCCAAAGGAAAAATTGCTGTCCAGTTTCACAACCCGCCATCTCTTAGAGTTTGTCGTCTACAGGATCTCACTTCAGTAAGAATTTACGTTTTTCACAGTTTTATTTTAACCAGTAAGCCTACTATTATAAATATCAGTTATATTTGACTATAAATTCTCCATCACAAGATTATGGTGTAATAAGCAAGGCTTTTTCTTTTCTTTAGATTTGACACATTTTAATTTTACCTTGTAGCCTGCACTGTCATGATATTGCTGTGTGCAATAATAAAATATCTGTAGATAATTTTTTTTTTTTCTGTTAAATAAAATGTAGAACAACATGCCCTCAATGTGTATTTAATTTTTAGCCCACTTGTTAATTTTTCATTAAAAAGGTGGGCTATTACAATTGTTTGCGGCATAGGTGTTAGCGTTGGTGTTGGCGTCGGCGTTGACATTTACTTGTGGGCACGATAACTTGAAAAGTTTTTTATGTATCCTGCTCAAATTTGTTACTTATAACCAGTTCTGGGACATGTTCGATAGTGGCAAAAAAATTTCAAAATGGCAGATTTATTGCCATTTTTAGCCGGCCTTTTAACTGAAAATGTGGACTGTTGCAATTGAAAGTTGGCATGGTCTGCATTAACATTTACTGGTGGGCACGATGACTTGAAAAGTTTCTCATATATTCTTCTCAAATTTGTTATGCATGTTGCTAGTAACCAGTTCTCGGACAAGTTCAATAATTGCTGAAAAAAATCGAAATGGCCGATTTATTGAGATTTTTTGCATTGGAAGTCGCTTATTTTATCTTGTGGCGTGACATTTTTAAAGTCGTTTGTCCGGCTGTCCGTCCATCTGGTCATTTTTGTCACCACAATAATTCAATTACAACTTAAGGTAACAGACCCATATTAATACATGTGATAGACCTCATGAAAGTCTAGGGCAAGTTCAAAGATGGGTGACCTTGACTTATTTGTTAAGGTCTCATAGGCTAATAAAGGAAAATGTTTGTGATCACAATATCTCCACACCTACAATTTCTATCACTTCCATATTAATACCACTGATCAATATGATGGAGCTCAAGCTCAAAGATGGGTGACCTTGACCTGTTTTTCAAGGTCACAGCTCTAGGCTACTAAAGGAAAAGTTGTCATCACGATATCTCCACACCTACAATTTGTTTTACTCCCATATTTAACCCTTATGCTGCCGGGACCGAATATATCCTTTTTCAAGCAATTTTCAGACCAATAAATTTAAATCGAATTGCTAATATGTTTTGTGATAGATTCTTAGTTGATCTAATAATTACATTTTGAAGATGTATATTTGTTCATAAAAATCATTATTTTTTGTCATTTGGAGCTGGAAATTCCGTTACATTCCAGCTTCAAATGAATGAAAAATATAGTCTGAAAAAATAGGCAGCATGAGGGTTAAGCAGCCCTGGCCGAGGCAGGCTGCTTACTGTATTCAACAGGGTGTGCCGCCGCCGCCGCAGTTATTTGTTTTCAAGATAGCTACTAATCTATCAACTTCTGCTTCCTCATACTTCACATAGCCATCATATACCACTGGGGAATTGTTTTGGTGACATTTTGATCCCCATATCATCAACCTTTTAATTACTATAGTATATCTCCACACCTAAAATTTGTATTACTCACATATTAATAACAGTGATCCATCTGATGAAACTCAATGACAAGTTCAAGGAGTGGTAACCTTTACCTATTTGTCAAGGTATCCTGCTCAAATTTGTTCTGCATGTTACTAATAATCAGTTTTCGGACTTGTTCAATGATGGCTGAAAAAAATCTAAATGGTCGATTTATGGCAATTTTTCACATTTACATCTATAATTTTACCTTGCTATAACTTTTGATAACTTCAAAAGTTTTTCATTTATCCTGCTTAACTTTGTACTGCATTTTCTAATAACCAGTTCTCTGACAAGTTCAATAACGGCGACTGGCTATTGTCGAGTGTGATCTTGTTAGATTTGTTTATCCATGTCAGGAGTGTTCTGTGTCAAACAAAAATCGGCTTACACTGTCCAGAAATAAAATAAATAATTACTAACAATTTATCACATTAGATGAGGATACAATGTAGTGGGGTATTTACTTATTTTACATTACAGGTGGCTGAAGAAGGTTTTGTTGTGGAGATGATGCCAATGACAGGTAGCACACTGTCCACCTGGGTCACATTAGTCAGTCTGGTAGTGACTGTCTTCAGAACTGATTCAGTTAGTACAGTCACTGATGCTGATCCTGTACAAGGTATTGTCATTTCCCAGTATGCTGTTTATGTTGTTATTTTTTACTTTACCTCCATTGCATAAGATATTTGATTAATTGTTGATTACTGCTGTTGATTGTTGATGCTTTCAGAGGATGGTTGGCTTTATATGCTACGAATGCAGCAGTTACGGCTCTGGATGTTGAAGGGTATGAGAGTAATTTTTGGTCGGCAAGAGAATTTGAGACAAATACTGCTACAGCCTGCTCCTTCAGACTTTAACTTTGAATCAGATAAATTATCGTCCACTACAAGAATAGACAATGATAAGATTGAATGTTCAGATAATGAAGAGGATGAAGAAGACATTGGTAATGACAGAAATATGCCTCAGTTACTAACACAACAATTAATGCAGGCAGCGACTCAACCATCACTTGTCAAAGCCATATTTTCACGAGAAGAATTGGAGGTGATTATAAACAAAAATATATTATGTACCATTTTACGTGCAGTCTGAATTTTATTTCATCATCCCCAGGGTGTTAATTAAACCCCCACTTAGGGTTGAGGCACGTGCTGAGTTAATAATGCAGCTGTGTGGGGATCGACTTTAGTCGTCAGAATCTGACGTCTATAAACGTCAGATTCTGACGACTAAAGTCGATCCCTGCATTGTAAGGGTTAATTGCCCGTTATATATAATAGCTTGTTGTGTTGTGTTGACAGACTGCTGCTCTGGCTGTGTGTCAGTTTCTGGCTGGCGAGGCAGCACATCAAGAAGTTGTGGTAGTCGGTGAGTCACAAATACAGCTGCAAGAACCACAGCTTGTTGTAGGGTCTTCTGCGACATCAGATTCAAAATCTCTGTCCCCGATTCCATCACCACAGATACCATCCAAGCAGCAGAAACCAAAGAAAGTGCGCACTCCATCTGAGCCTTTAGAGCCCTCAATGCTGCAAGTTGTGGAAATGGGTTTTCCTAAGAAGAAAGTGGAATTTGCTGTTAAGCAACTGAGTAAGTAATGCACAAATGCATAAACATCTACTATATAGTGAAGTATAAGGTGTGGAAATTAGCTAACTACTTATTCAAGTATATTAGGTACAGGTATTGATTACATATTATATATATATATATATATATATACATATACATATTGTACATTTACACCATTTTCTATTTTATCATATTATGCACTGTATGATATAATGTACTGTTCATTTTAAGTGATGCATAAGTCTACACAGATTTTCTTTCGTCAATAAATATCCATCTGTCTATCTATATATATTATATTTTGAATCGTTCTTTGCTTTCGTTTAATTTCACCCAAGTGACACATGTAGTAGTAGATGTGTAGTGATTTTGTTCAGTTGAGGTACTGCCAACTTCTAAAGATCCAGAGTCCTACTACTGGGCAAGTGACACTTATAGAAATCACCACATACACATAGTAGTCATATCTGATAAACTTAATAATTGTTCTTAATTTACATATCCATATATCTGCATCATTTTTTAGCATCTGGTCATCCTGGACAATGCCCGACAGTAGAGACGGTGGTGAGCTGGTTGCTTGAGCATCAAGAATTACAAATCTTAGACATCTCAGACACAGATAGCCTTTCAGACATAGAAGGCTTTTCCGATTCTGACTCTTACTCAAGTGACTTAGAAGATATAAAAGGGGCATGTGGAGAATCACAGGTGAAAAGTTCATTGAGAAAAAGACCACACAGCTTTATTAGAGGAGTAGTTAATTGACTGTATAATTAAGATAAGAACTATTCCTTTAGTAAATGTTTGTTGGAGGGGGGGGGGGGGGGGGGGGAAGAAAGAAAATTACATCTAAATAAAAGTGTGCATGTAGCACACAAAAATTTTATGTTCAGTGGAAGTAGTAATTTAACCCTTTTACTTGATTTTTATTTTTTTCCAACTATTTTTTTTGTATCTGCATCATATTATTCAACTTTTTAGTTTACCGTATATCCCCGCGTATAGTGCGACGCCATTTATAATACGAGTTAAGATTTGAGGCCTAGGATGACCTGAAAAACGTCTACCCCTCTGTATAATACGACCTCAAATTTTGGATGTCGGCAGCGTTCCGGGCCATCTAAATGTGAGGCATGGATATTATCTTATTCTACTAAATAGCGCTGTGACACCTGCATAGACGATGCTCAATGACGGGAACAGCGGCAACAGTACAGCTCTACAAAACCAAAGGGCAGTATCTGCTTACTTGTAAAGTAAGCAGATACTGTATTTCCATTTTCCACGGCAGAGTGGATGTCATCGGGACTGTCTCGATGGGCAGACATTCTGAGGCCTGCATAGGCTACATATATATACACACAGATTTTAAAATACCCGTATTTATATTTCGCCGACAAATTTATATTATTTTAATTTATCAATTACAAAGACCATATTTTAACATCGTCGTGCTCAAATAAGAACATTCCAAGATGCAATGTGATTGTAAAACATTTGCAGACTAGCGGCGTTGTCTAGACACAAGAGGTGTTTGGTTGTATAAGGTGTCCGGGTGCAATAACACAGCAGCGCTCCATGAACTACAGCTAACAGATACCACCATTTGCTCAATACCGTATCAGCCGCGGCAACAGCGGTAGGTGTTAATGTTATCCCAGCAATATGGACATTCTGAGGCCTACATGTATAGAATTTGCGATAGGAGATATAAACAGTGATATCCTGTTATATTTCATCAACGCATTCTCTCATTCCAATAGGAAAATATCATGTTCAGATTTGTCGTACACAATAGAACACGCCCATATGAAAAGCGGTCTTAGATTAAATCATTATCAATATAAATGAACAGGTCAGGAGTGTGAATTGGTTGCAGACTAACGGCGTCATATATCTGCCCGTGGTTGTCAAGCGTGCCACGCGCGTCGGCGGGAATGTGAGACGGGGGCTCCCAGCAAACACGACACATTCACCCAATGCTGGTACAGTGTTGTGCCAGCGTCGCTGACGGTGGCCCAACATTGTACCAGCACTGGGTGAGCGTCTCTTGTTTGCTACTAGTTGGAAAGGCACAGTCTTGTTGTATCGTGTGTATAGGCCTGCTTACCATACACGCCGACTAACCTACGTTTCTACCGCTAGAAAACGTACCGCTGAACTACCGCTACAGAGCTAAAAAATTGTATTAAATTCTACATCTATGTATAATACGAGGTGCCTTTTTGTGACATGAATAGCTAAGAAAAAACATCGCATTATACACGGGGATATACGGTACTTTTTAAGCGATTAGGGCTCGGTGGTAAAATTTATGATTTAGTAGTAGCAGTCAATAGGACATAAAATGTTACGACCGCCATAGCTTAATATATTCCATAAAAACGGCTCTTATTATTTTAATTTAGCTGCTAATGTATTTTTTTTTATATAAAATTAGTTATTCCTCTACAGTTTTGTCCGTAAATTGCTTAGAAAAAAATTAATTAGTGTCCTGTAATAAACAATTCTTCTGGGTATGGTTTGAAATGTCCCATTTATTTGCATCAAATAATGCATCCAAAAGTAGTAAAATTTGTCAAAACTAATAGATTAAATGATCTTATTTAAATTTAAAAGCTTTTCCAGCTTTTTTAATTTGTTAAGAATTCAAAAGTATGAAAATCCCCTTCCCCCCCCCCCTCTCCCCCCCAAGTATGCATAGAGAAATATCATTTTTGTCTATTTGAATATACTCCTTTTTCGATGCACCTTTTGAGAATAGCACATAAATATTAAATAAATATTATTTTTCATTGACCGCCCTCCCCCATGAATTATGATTGACTCCCATGTTTCTATATTTGCTGTCAGTCAATTGATTTGCTCACTGTTGAGTTCCTCTTTGTCTTTCTAGTATTTTTACACTCATTACACTCAATTATGGAAACATTCAGGAATAATTCATAAAATACCTTAACTATTAAAAAAAAACATGTTTCAATGGCTGAGCTGAAATTTAATTTCTTCTGTATGTTAACTTAAAAAAATAATATTATTTTAATTTTGTTTGTTTGTGCGAAGCCTACTCCACAATCTTTGCCAACAACAAGCACCGGAATGTTGAAGAAAAGAACAGATTTTCTAAGTAACGATGATTATGCTGTTTACGTTAGAGATCACATCCAGCTAGGCATGTCTGTGAGGTGTTGTCGTGATTATGAAGAGGTTCATGAAGGTGATATTGGGAAAGTGATTAAGGTTGGTATTTTGATGACACTCATCACATAAAATATATCAACTACCGTAATTGCTGGACTATACAACGCACTGGTCTATACCGCGCAGAAGGTTCAAATAGGCCTTTCTTGGTGCTTAAGCCTTACATATCGCGCACTAGTTTTTTTGCAGCGCAGTTCAAAATATCGCCGTGACACAGCAGTCGCCAATGCTAATGGTATGCTAGAAGGATTGATTTGTGACGGCTAGGGTCCAAGATATATTAGATTTTGTTTAGTATTATTATAATATATAATAATTAACAATAATTTCTTTTATGTTTATTTAAATGTGTTGCGTTTCAATAGAGTCATGTAATTAAAACGAATATACAAACGTTTCTGTACTTCAGGGATCGACATTCGGCCACGTGGGAACTAGCTAGTTGTGGCTAGCCAGTACACACATTTTGCCAGACGGTAATCAGGTAATTGCATCACTAAAGGTGTGACATTTAACAGCCACGGGCCGCGGTTAACTCGCAAATAATTTACCAGTGCATATCATCTTCAAATTTTTTATGTGAGCATGACGATATTTAGAATGAACGTTGATGGAAATGAGTCGGCGAAATATAGGCCTACGTTAATACCGGTATAAAAACGTAACAAATAAATTTCAGACAGTGGGCGAAATTTCTAAACTGCAAGCCGCAGAATATCTTCTAGATTCCCGCCGTTGGCGTGCCAGTGAAGCACGTGGTATCGTCCCGTGTGATGTATGCGTATATAGGCGATGCATCAATGTAGATGTGCAGTTTGCAAACATGCATGTATCTGTATGCATGTATCTGTATCACACGCATGGTTCCCACGGGTCCTTGAAAACGGGAAAAATCCTTAAATTTAAAAAAAAAATCCAGGCCTTAGAAAGTCCTTGATTTTGTAAAAAACATAAATAAACCGGGAAAAGTCGTTGATTTTGATCAACCTGTGATGTTTTGCTGTTGATCTTGAAAATTGTCACACAGCAGCAACAGCTAGTGATTAAATAAAATATATGTGTGTAAAGTCAAAAGACAAATATCGATAAACAATGTAGGCCTACATTTCATATTTTCTACAATATTGTAATTTCACTGATAAGCGTGGTTTGAAATTTGCTAAAAAGAGTAATAAAAACTCGCAAAGATACTGTTTTTCACACAAAAAACTTCCTTGAAAAATATCGAGAAGCGTGGTCTGAAATTTGCTAAAAAAAGTAATAAAAACTCACAAAGATACTGTTTTTCACACAAAAAACTGCCTTGAAAAATATCAAAAGTCCTTGAAAGGTCCTTGAAAAGTCCACAAATTTTGTGTTTGAAAAAGTGTGGGAACCATGCACACGCTAACATGTTTATAATGATGTATTGTACAGTGTCGGCGTGTCAGTTATCATTTATTGAGCAACTAATCCTTCTGACAGAGAGTAACAGTGACAAGTCACATGACATAACTAGACCGGTTGTACTTTTCCCTGCCTAATGAGCCGTGTTCATCCACGCGTCAACACTTCCGGCATAGATTATAACGGCGCCAGCGCGATGACAAAACTACTGATCTTTCACAGCTCAATGCTCTCAGACAGGTTAATCAGTGCTCTAGCCGCACATATCGCGCACTTGTTCTATACCTCGCAGGAGCTCAAAAAAAAAAGTAGCACGGTATAGTCCAGTAATTACGGTAAATGGATTTTAGTTAAAATAAATTTGATCAAATTCGCTTTTTAAAGTTATATTTTAAGATTGTACATTTAGATTTTTTAAATATGAGTGACTGATCTTTTTTAACAGCTTGACCATGATGCCCTGCATGATTTAAATATTCAAGCTGATTGGCAGAGGAAGGGTGGTACATACTGGGTACGCTATATTCATGTGGAACTCCTTGGGTTTACTCATGATTCTGCCAGTTAGTATTTTCATAGTTTCTTACAATCTCAGTTGTACATAATCTGCTTAAGGGAGATTCATCTGACTAAAGACAAATTAATGCATTAAAAAAATTTATATTATCCCTGATAATATTGATGTAATTAAATGTTAAAAGTAATCAAATTATGATTAGATATATGAAAATCATATTTTATAATGTTGACTCAATGTTGGGATATCATTGAGCTGTCTCTAGTCCATGTGGCCAGTCTCTAGTGATTTCTAGCTTAACAGGTCAATGTTTACTGTATGTTTTGCAGCTACCAACACTGGTCAGGTGATTAAAATAGGTGATCTGGTACGAGTTCGACCCAGTGTGACTACACCTCGTTATAAATGGGGTTCTGTAACTCATCGAAGTATTGGAGCAGTGACCTGTAAGTTGTTATTCTCTTATATAACATCATCATGCAGACACATTAAGCGAAATAATAATAAGAAGAAAGTAAGTTGAACAATGATGAATAGTACTAAAAGGATATTGTCTGTAACATTTCAGCTATCAGCCCTAATGGCAAGGATGTAACTGTAGACTTCCCTCAACAATCTCATTGGACTGGTTTGCTTTGTGAGATGGAACTTGTATCTAGCCTTCACTTTGGTCTGAGGTAAGATTTACTTTACAAACTGATGCAATTTGTTCAACTCTTAACCCTTTCTGGCCTCCAGATTTGTTTGCTCCTCTTGTAGGCAAACATATAAATACTAAGTGTAGTTTGGTCCGAACTTTTTTGCAGATGACAACTTCTACATTTAAAACATTGTCTATGTAATGCTACTACATGTGATTCAACATTTATACAGTAATGATGCCCAGATTTTTTTTCAGGGAATTTTGTAAATATTGTAGGCTTCTGAATAAATGTTTGAGGCATGGGTGCAAAATAATCAAAATTTGTAAGATTTGTATCTTTTATGCATGTTTTTCTTTCATATTCCCAACACTAGCAACATTAGTAAAAACACATACAGTATCTTCTGGTGTTCTTTTTTTTAAAAGAATTATCTTATTTCTAGTCTGTACTATATTTTGCAGTTGTGATGGATGCCATCAATGCCCCATTTCAGGACCACGCTACAAATGTCAGGAATGTCAAGACTTTGACTATTGCGAAACATGTTTTCACAATAAAAAAGAACATAATCACACTTTCAGTAAACTCAGAGATATTGGTGTGTATTCAATTCTATAAATTAACTAAGATAATGTCTAATTTTTCTATAATGAACCTCATTTTAATATTTTCTCATGGTTTGGCTTTGAAAATGGTATTATCGTTTGTGTTATGTAGATTCTGAACCAGTGGTTGTTGGAAGGCCTGGCAAGCAGAGAAAGAAAGCACAGTCAGGATCGCCTGCACCTGTGGCCACAAGTGCCTACATTGAAGACTGGCATCGCTGTGTTAAACACTTAAGTGTGTCTTCGCGAGACAACCAAGCACACTGTCTTATAGATGGAGGCGGAGGCCATTGGCAAAGCTCAGGTTCACAAGGAAAGGTAGGGTTTGTTCTTACCACATTATTAGAGCCACATAGATATTTATCTGATTTCACAACTTGGGCACTTAAAGCTTACCAAGTTATTTATTGTTTTGTTTGATTGCTTCCAATACACTTTTGTACTGATGTGATTGTATGTATTTGTAGCCACTTATCTTTTTTTGTCAATTAGTCACCTTCAGTAGGTATTATATACCTGTAGCAGGTTATCTTAGGCTTAATCTTTGCTAATCACTGAAAACAATGCTGATGGTTATTATCTATATATCGGTCTATTGACTAATGTGTTTTTCTTGTAAACAGTTCTAGTTCAAATGTCCCATGTTTTTGTATGCAATCACATACCTCTGTAATTGTGAAATAAGCAGTTTTTAATTCAGATCAGTTTTATTTAAAAAAATGTGTTTATTTAACAGTAATGTCTGAGCGGTCTGCAACACCATCACCCATGCTTCCAGTGATTTGATCTTGGATGTACATTTTTCAACTTCTTGTTCTACATGCTCCCTCAATGATTAAATTCTACGTGCTCCCTCAATGATCTAAATTCTTAAGATAAATTGATCTTAATTTTTTTTTTGATACTGTCTAATCTGGAATCAAAGTGTGTTTTCACAGGGTTTGCACAGATCATTGAAGTTTTGAAAGTGCTTGAAATTGATCACACTTTTTTCATAGCTTGGAAAACCTTGAAAATGCATTGTTTTGGGAAAAGTCATTGAAAAGTCCTTTAATTTGATTAAACAGGTAGCCACATGGCCATTGACATGTACCTGCATTTATTTTCTATTTGGCAACTTTGATGTTGATTATCAGTTGTTTAATGTATTTAATCAATCAAATCTAATGGCATAATTAGCAGCAAATTGTCAAGTTTAATCCTTGTCTGCATCAGTAGGATATTTCCGTTATTGTATGAACCCTGGAACGTTTTAATGAATTCATTTGGTGAGTAATAGCTTGCATTTTGATGACTTCTGACATATCACTGGTGAGTGTGTGTTGTACATGATGTACCCTACTTAAGAGTGCGAATGTACAGTACAGTTTCCTGTATTAAGGTTTACCGATATGATCTTGTGCAAGTCAACTCCCAACGATTCTGATGAACTTCTTCTCTTTAAAGTCTATTCCATGTATTATTCACATCTATATAATTAGAAATCGGTGCGGTAGCTCTTTACTTTTTGTAACATTTAACAAAGGTTATTATAATAGTTTTGACTTAGTTATCGATGAGCAACAGAACCAAGCCACATACCAAATCAACCATCGTGAAATAGATGAAGAGGTGAGGTGATTCATCTCTAGAATAACTTTGAGCAAAACTGCAATTTCATTAAGAGTAGACTAAAACTATTGTTTTTTTTATTTATTTTTTAAGCAGCACTGGGTGAGACTGGAAATGCACAGTGACATACTCATCAACCGGCTTTTCATGCGTGTTGAGCCTTCAGACTCCAGCTATATGCCATCTCTTGTGGTTCTTAGTGGAGGAGAGTCGGCACATAACCTCAGAGAGCTTAAAACAGTACATGTGGGTCCCACAGAGACACAGGTGCTACTACTGCATGACAAAACAGAGGTGAATTTAAAGTTGCTCTTTAGCCTTTTTGTCCACTAGAAAATTGCATTATAGTTTCATGCATTGTCACAATCGTGAACTGCAATACACACCTCACATTGAATGGAAATTACCCAATTTTATAAAATACCTAGGTACAATATATCAAATTGAATCTCCCAACATCCTGATTCTAATGACATCTTCCATTGAATTAATTTTGTCCAAAAAAATGTCAGATGATGCGTGACTGGCATGTAAAGGGTTAAATAACAGGTTTTTATGGTAATTTCTGTCTTTCTCCAGCAAGATTAAAAACAAACTTCCATAAAAACAATTATAATTAATTTTCACCCACTTGAATTTTTGGGTCGCGGTAGCGAGACATAACGTCCACTCGGTGAAAAGTTTATTTATTTAATTGAGCCGTTCATGGGTTAATCTGTAATGTCATGTACCGATAGTACACTAAAAACATTGAAAAAATGTATAATATATATTTTTTTGATGGTATAGTTTCGTTGATCATGTATTCTTTGGGCATTACTGACATGTACAGCATAATATAACTTCCTCTTTTCTTATTACATCCATCTAATTTTATGGTAAATTATTGTTTGTTTTTAGTTCTACCGTTTTATTGAGATAGCGATTAGACAGTGTCGTAGTAGTGGTATAGACTGCAAGGTGCATGGCCTGCATATGGTTGGTCGTCTACGATGTGATCAAGATGATCTAGCGAGCAGCTATTCTTTCTTGGCATCAGACAATGAAGAAATAGAGGATCGAAGTGCGACACAGGTGACCATTAATAGCAGTGATTCCCTGTCATTTGAACAGCATATTATACCTTTGCCTTATGCTAAGTTCAATTTGTAAAGCTTTGATTAAAAGTTAAATTTGATGCAATTGTATATTGCCAATATTTGGCGTAGGGAATTGTGCACATGTTTATTGTCTGAATTGTGTAAATTATTTTTAAAATAAAATGCATTTATACTTACATTTCAGGTTGTATGCAAAAAAGCCAAGATAATTGGTTGTAAAGATGTCCAGACTAATGTGTTTGTCTGGGGGTTGAATGATAAAGATCAACTTGGTGGGCCTAAAGGGTCTAAGGTGATTAATAATCAGAATTTATTAAATACTTAACAACTGATTAATGTCACTCAAATTGTAATGAAATATAGCTTATTGTCTTAACAGTGATGACACAAATAAATGTCTCGAAAAAAAAAAGACTTGTTGTATCAAATGTCTCTCTCGTAGGTGAAAACTCCTGTTTTGAATGATATGCTGTCTTCACTAAAATGTGTACAGATAGTAGGAGGTTCAAAAAGTCTTTTTTGTGGTGAGTTACAATTTGTTATTTTACTTGTATATTTAGCAGATCACGGTTTAAGAGCTGTGTGTGAACTGTTGAATAAATTTGTAAAAAACATCACAACCAATTGATGATTTCAATTTGAAATCATCATAAATGCTTTAGTTAGCTCTTTCTGATTCATTTGAATACCTATGTTATGGGTAATTATGTTGATTCTTACAGCGCGGGGATCGACTTTAGTCGTCAGAATCTGACGTCTACAGACCCCCCGTCTACAGACATCAGATTCTGACGACTAAAGTCGATCCCCACACTGCAAGGGTTAGGCTATATTCATGAATTATATGCAGCAAAACTCAGTTTCCTTTATACTTTTTTTTATAAATTTGTGATGCTGGTATTATTGTATGGAAGTGATATATGTGTATTTCATCCAGCTGATATTGAAAACGTTCATTTATTGTTTTGTAAGAAAATTTTGCACTTTAAAAAATACCGCTAACTACATGTACAACATATATGGTGAATTGGGAAGATAACCACCGTATGTTAGTTGTAAATTAAGAATTATAAGATATTGGTTGAAAAAAACTAGGGGCAAGCATAATACGCTAGTGTATAATATGTACCAAATTATATACAAAAATTCTGAAAATGGCAATACATTGATGGCTGGACAGCTACAATTAAATCTCTATTGTTCAATCTTATCTTAAACTTAATGCTCAATTGACAACATAAAAAATGTATTTGAAGCCACTGTTTACAAAAACTTTTTTTTTGAAAACAGCTTTATGTACTGTACTTAGAATTTCCTAATTCAGGGGAATTATTCATAGTATTAAATATAAATCATATTATTTTTACCAGTGACTAGTGATGGTAAACTGTATGCCTGTGGTGAAGCGACTAGTGGAAGACTTGGCTTGGGCATTTCTACTGGCAATGTTGGTATTCCCAGGCAAATAACATCACTTAGCCAGTATGTTATCAAGAAAGTTGCAGTACACTCGGGTATGTGATGCAAACTTCTTTATTTCATAGTGTTTTTTTAACATTGATGCTGTATATTCCACTATGTAACATTTCATCAAATTGAAAAAAAAAATGTTTAAATGATTAAAAGATAATTACTTTTGCAGCTAAATATTTACATTTTTAATTTTTACATTGATTTAAGCTTAATGCTCAATTTACAAAGCCTAAGTTGGCAACAATCGAGCTTTTTTTGCAAGCATCTTTGTGTGCTGTACTTAGAATTTATTTATTAAGGGGAATTATTCATAGTATTAAATACAAATTATCTTCTATGTCTGTATCACCTGATGATACTCACTATTTATTTCTCTCACCAGGTGGCAGACATGCTATGGCACTTACTGTAGATGGAAAAGTTTTGTCTTGGGGTGAAGGGGATGATGGTAAATTAGGACATTTCAATAGAATGTAAGTTATTTAACATATTTTTGGAACTAATTTGTTTAATATTATCTTTTATTCTTCAACATATTTTAATTATATAAATTAATTTATATGAGAATGATTTGTTCTCTTTTGAAAAACTTCCTTTAGCTGTGTTTACACATTGTTTCCAGATGGATGGCTAAGTCTAAGCTGAAGTTGAGCCCCAATAAAACAGAATTGATTATTTTATATCTAAGACAAAACAAGTTTTTCTTTTAACTGTCACATACATTATTTTCTGACTACCATGACCATTATTTACATATATTTCTAGCAAACTGTTGGCTTGTGTGAATTTCTTAATTATTCTTTTACCTTAAATTTGCATCGGATCTGCTTAAATTGTTTATGTCTTGAAAAGTCTGTTCACTTTACTCCTGAGTAAATCAACTTCTTTTAAATTTTGGGTCCGATGTTTGTCATTAAGATTGTGCATATACAGTGCTCAAAACTGTTCAAAGGCCTGGTGTATACAGTGCTGTTTATGGTACTTGAAGTCATTCAATAAGAGTAGGGCATAGTCCAGACTGTCACGATATTGCCATGATTGTGCAGGAAGTGACGTAAAGCAATATCCACTCACTCACTCTTTTAAATTTGCTTCTAAAAGAAGGTCCTCATGGTTTATCTTTTCATTCCTCTGATATCTCTTCTCATTATTCTGATAGAATTGACTGACAGGTTTCCAATTGTATTGCCATTTTCAATAGGTCTCTAATTCCTGTTATATTGGGCCATTCAATTACATTTAACAACACAGAACAGAAAAATATAAAATGTATGTCTCACTGATTCCTAATTATTTATAGGAATATGGAAACACCTCGATTGATTGAAGCACTTCGCTCAAAGCGTGTTCGAGATATAGCCTGTGGAAGTTCTCATAGTGCAGCTATCATCTCTAATGGGGAGTTATATACCTGGGGAATGGGTGAATATGGAAGATTGGGTCATGGTGATACTACAACACAGCTGAAACCCAAGCAAGTAAGTTAAATCTAATTACTGTAGATCTCATAATTTTTGCGTGTTTAAATTTTCGCGCAGTTTAGAATTCGCGAATTTTCATTTTTACAATATTGGAACTCATTCCAAAAATTTTTTTATATGGTTCACAAAACGGATTCTGAGCACTGTTTTTTTGTGTTCATATAATGTGTGTCCCAAATGACTATCACTCACATCTTTTCAAATACGGCAAAACGCATAGGTTCAATTTTCTGTCATTCCATAGACTATAGTAGGCACACTAAACGTTGTTTCTGAATAAGCATAAATATTTGTATTTGCTGAGTTATTAGGATTCCCGTCGTCAATTTTACGACAGTGAGTGGTCTTTAATTTTTGTTCTGTGGGTTGAGCCATCAGTTTATACCCTGTAGATAGCCAATAGATTTTACTGAGAACATAGCTTACCTTGGGATCAAATTAGTCCAATATAATCTTAAGAAATTGCCACAATGAGAGTCTGAAACTGGGGGAAGCTGGCAGATCTTCTACTTTCCAAAGCAAATATATTATGACATAGATGCAATATTTTGCAATGATATATCTTGCCTTTGAATAGCTAACCCTTGGTCTTAATAGCATCTAGCGCCACAGCCAATATTGTGGTAAAATAATTCTTAGTGCTGTTGATCTACATCTTAGGCAAACCATTGTACGAGATGGCCTTCCCTGGCCAATGACACACACAACAACTAGGTCACTCACATCTCTGGATATTTCAACATGGACGACAGACACGTGATATTAATACAGTGCAATGTCAATGAGGCTGAACTAGATCTCAGGCTCATCATTGGTCGAGAAAGTCATCTCGACCAATCTCATGCACGATATTTGGGTCAGTCATATACTGAAGGGCCATCCCACTTTCCGTAAGTGATCTGATACTGCTACAAACTCGAAAGGCAGTATCTACTTGTTTTGATTACAATTTTACAAGGCCCATTGCTTGATATAAATATCAACTTCAGTCTAATGCAAAAAAATTACTCTCAATAATGTTCAGAACCGCAGGGTTCTTGTTCTTTAGTAGCGCTATTATAATAATAATTTTCGCGAGATTCTTGAATTTGTCCTCCTCGCGAAATTCGTGAAAATTAAAACTCGCAAATATAATCGGATCTACAGTACAGGTGAACATCGTTATAACATGATCGTTGGGGTCCAATAAGTCAAATCGTGTTATAAGTGAATCGTGTTATACAAAAAAATCAACCAGAAAACCATTCCAAAAACGGATGAGTAATAATAGGAAGACGATCGTAATTATAAGCGGTCTTGTTTGCTCTGGTGTAACGTGTTATGTTACAGCTATAACTTTTTATAATAACAGCAATATTATAAAAAAATTATCATTATTTTTTGCGGCGTAACAATTGTTACGTTTTACAACTATTCTATCGTACAATTGTATACAGAATGAACGCTATGAAAATAACAATAAATTACACAGCAGAGTAGTAGCAAATTTGCTATATTTTAGCTATATATTACATACTTATACATATCACGGTGTATTTAATGCCTTGATTATCATTTGCATGTAATGCTATGCAAGCATTATTACTATTTAATTGCACACAATATATTAAATGTGTATAATATATTGACAGTGGCAGTATCTGTCACCGCAATCACCTCTGCAGTTGATGATTGACATCTGATTGGTTCAGACACCCCCTCTCTTTCTGACTCCTCCCATGTCAAAAGGTTGATCTCCCAGGTCATCCGGTGATTGACAGCTTGCGCAGTCTCACAAAATCTGGTCAGAAAATACTTAACGTGAGCTTGTGATATTTGCTCCAGTCGATAGGCGCGAGTCTCGACAACTCTGGCGGTGTCAACACTTTCTCAGGTGACGTTTGTACAACACTCAGTACGTAGTCTTTGTGGGGGGATTAACCCTTTCCTTCGATTTGTTGGCCTAACAAGACACATTAATTCCACAAACTGATATATAAATATTATATGATTATATTAGATATAATACGATACCATCCTTATTAAATATATAGCACGATCTACAGATGGATTATTTTTCGTATCTGTAAGCATAATATATCATGATCTTTCTTAAATATATAACATTCTTTACTTTGTGTATATAGCACGCTTTAAATTGTATACAAAACTATTATCATTTTTTTGTGCTATAATCTGAATTAATTATAACACAATCTTCAATAAATTTATAACACGATCTTCAGAAATTTATAACATGATCTTTAGACTAATAAATATCTGTTCGATACAATACGTTCTTTACACATTTATAACACCATTTCTATGAAATATTATTATGCCGCATTATAATATACAAAGATATCAAAGCGTCCCCGCCGAGCCACTTATTCTTGTCTCACTGCCCGGCATTATTACATAATAAAAACACCATCTTCATTAAATTTATAACACGATCTTCAGAAATTTATAACAAGATCTACAGAAATTTATAACACGATCATAATTATCTTTTCGAATACAATACGTTCTTTACAAATTTATAACACGATTTGTATGAGTTAATTGTATTATGCGGTATCATAATATACGAAGATATCAAAGCGTCTCCAGCGGGCCACTTATTCTCGCCTCACTGCCCGACATTATGACATAATACAGCACACTGTTCCGCGCTCACATGTGTAGACCCAGCGTTGGCCAAACATTGTTTCGATGCTGGGCGTAACGTTTAGCATTAGCTAAATTAACATTAACATTGTTGGCGTTGTTGGTGATAGCGAATAGTATACGTGATGCACATACTCTTTCAATAAATCTTGTAGATTTGAAAATTATAACAAGGTATTCTGTAAAAAAGCTAGAAAAAGGGTCTTAAATTTTGGGGTCCATGACCTTACCGTGATATAACCGATCCGTGTTGTAACGATTCGTGTTGTATCGATGTTCACCTGTACATATACCTACTGTATTTTCCGATATATAACCTGCTAATTATTACTCTCTGAAAAGCCTGGTGAGGTCTATAAAGCGAATGCCGGCTATACAGTGCAACCTGTACATACCAGAATAGCTTGGGCACAAAGTTTAATCCCGGTCTGGGGACCTAATTTTTTTTGAACTTCAATATTTTATTCCTTTGCCGGACGAAGTTGGGGTGGGTGGTTATGGCGTTGCCTCGGATGTCCATTCGGCCGTCCGTCTATCTGTCTGCAATTCGTTTCTTGAGCAGATCAGAAATCAAATTAAAAATGGCAGGCTTTCGGCTTAATCAGTAGCAAATTAATGCTGTATTGTGTATGATTTCCTTCATATTTTGCCGACATATAGGTGAGTCAGGTTGGAGATACGTCTGAAATTTTTATTAAGTAAAGTGCCATCCAGATCCACCTGTTTTTCAAATTAGAAGAAAACCAAATTTGAGCCTGCCCAGATATTCCATACCAATCTGAGAATCTATTTGTTAATGTAGCATGGTCCATGCTGTCGAAAGCAACCAACAAGTCATGCAGTGTCAGTAGAGCCGATTCTGTGGAATGATGTTTCCTGTAGGCTGCCCGCCCCTGACACCGCCGCATTTTGTTTCTGCTCTCACTCGAAAACCCCTACTCGGATTATTTCCAAATATTTGCAGTATGCGGGAAATTTGCGTTTTTTCAGTTTCTTCAACAAAATCCAAAAGGCCACCAAAATCCTATGGCACAGGCTAGAGCTTGAACCGCTTCATCTATTTGTTTCATGTTTGGACATGAGCTGAAAAGCTTTTGGTATGATTTTGATTATAAAAACTTCGATTTTTTTACGTTTTAGTATTTTAGCAGATATTTCTGTTTTGCTCATTTTGGCCATCAGCAAAATTTGGTAATATAGCCATACACCCCTACTCGGATTATTTCTAAATATTTCCAGTATGCATATTGGCCTTTTTCAGCTTCTTCAACAAAATCCAAGATGGCCATCAAAATCCAATGTCGCTCTCTAGAGCTTGAACCGCTTTATTCATTTGTTACATGTTTGGTTTAAGGAAAGACCCTACCCTTCACATGTGCTGATTAGTTTTTAGTGTGATTCTGATAATAATTTTTTTATTTTTTTACGTTTCCGAATTTTAGCGGATATTTCAGTTTTGTTCATTTTGGCTATCATCAAAATTTGGTAATATAGCTATACACCCCTGCTCCGATTATTTCTAAATGTTTGCAGTATGCATATCGGCCCTAGGGAATTGCCCTGGTAATTTTTTTTGACGTTTTTCAGCTTCCTCAACAAAATCTAAGATGGCCACCAAAATCCTATGTCACTCTCCAGAGCTGCTTCATGGATTTGTTTCATGTTTAATTCAAAGGAATAACCCTACCCTGGATGTGAACAGATTAGTTTTTTGTGTGATTATGATAATATAAACTTATATTTGTTTACTTTTTATGATTTTAGCTGAGATTTCAGTTTTGCTCATTTTGGCTATTATCAAAATTTGGTAATATGGTTATATGTTACTCTCAAGAGCTTGAACTGCTTCACCGATTGCTTTCGAAGGAAGCAACTTAACCTGGCCATATGTTGATTAAATTTTGGTGTGATTCTGACATCACATTTTCACGTGGTTTACACAAAAAAAATTTGACAGTACCGTATTTCTCTATAATTAATGTACTATGTGGGGCGGGTGGAGCCGCACATGCTTTGCCCCTCAGGCAAATCTAGTTTTTTATTTGAGCTTGCAGCCGATTGGCTACTACCTTTTCTAAAATTTTGAAAATGAATTAAGTCAGATACATGCCTGTAGGTGTGGAAGAATGGTGCGACAGACTTCCCCAGCCATCACTCACCTAGGATTACCATTCACTACCATTTTATTTGTTTCGAAATTTGCTTTACAAGCAGATCTAGCAGGACATGAGCTAACACCTTTTTATGATATATATACAATAAATAATGTATGTAATGTATTATATCTTGCTTCTAGGTGAAGACTCTAGCAGGCCACCGGGTGGTGCAAATTGCTCTTGGTAGCAGAGATGCTCAGACACTGGCTCTCACTGACAAAGGTCTTGTCTTTTCCTGGGGTGATGGTGATTTTGGCAAACTAGGACGTGGTGGCAGTGAGGGATGTAGTGTTCCTCATCCAATAGATCGTCTGGCAGGCCTCGGTGTCATACAAATAGAGTGTGGTGCTCAGTTTTCACTAGCCCTCACTAAATCTGGACAGGTTTGGACTTGGTAGGTGCCATGGGGTCCATCCAAAGATTGGTATTTAATTTCTATCAATAACATTATACATTATACAAGAGTATCTTAGCTTTCCTAATGGAAATGACAGAAAGTTAAGATGATGTTAATTATATACATATTGGTACATAAAATTGGTGAGTATGTAAATTTGCTAAAACGTTTTTTTAACAACAAAAATGTGTTTATGCATTTATATGGGTCTAACCCAAAGGTGGAGACATAATATATACATGTATACCCGGTGTATATATATATATATAAGCAAATTTAGGTCTACTTTACTTTTTTTGTACCAGATTGTGATAGACAATATTCTATTCAAAATACTCATTTCATTACATGTTGTTTTATTCGCAAAAAATTGTTTATCATTTATGTTGTAAATGAGATATTATTACGTCATATCTTTGATCCTGTGACATTATTTTTTCAGGGGAAAAGGTGACTATTTTCGTCTTGGGCATGGATCAGATGCTCATGTCAGAAAACCCCAGATTGTGGAAGGTTTGAAATCTAAGAAGATAATTCATGTAGTTGTAGGAGCTCTTCATTGTCTTGCTGTTACAGACACAGGACAGGTGATTGACAATTTTTTTACAATTTTTTTACACAGTTATTAAAATTATAATAATATTGTTTAATTATTTACAATTTTTTTTTAATATAATAAAAAAGTTATTACACATTTGCTGAATAGTGTGGATTACAGCTGAGAGTAAAGTAAATGTAAGAATGTTGGAGGATTGATTTAATGTCTGCTATAGACTCTTTTGTAAGATAGTTTAATAGTTGAATATTTTTAACCTGATTGTGATTTGACTTTGAAAATTTTATAAATGGTTGTCTATTTCAAACAAGGGTTTTATATTATCATGCATAAAATTAAAAATGCCGTAGAACCTGCTGTTAAATGGAAAATCATATACTAATGAACCTCCTATGAGCAGCCACCTGTCTTGAAAGGATACTTTTCCAGTGCCACAAGGGTTGTTGCTAATAGCAAGTCCTCCTGTAGGCCTACTGTCACTAAATTGCCAAGTCTTTTGTATCAGGTCTATGCCTGGGGTGATAATGATCATGGTCAGCAAGGTAATGGGACAACTAATGTGAATCGTAAGCCAGGCTTAGTACAAGGGTTAGAAGGCTTTAAGATCACACGTGTTGCCTGTGGATCTTCTCACAGTATGTGCTGGTGTACATCAGATTTGTCCGCTCCAACAACACATGATCCTGTTCTCTTCTCTACTGCCAGAGATGCACTGGGAGCAGCTTTAATTGGTATGCGCATTTCTTTTTGACATTAATATTTTTTTTTACATTTATCTGATTTTATTTTGAATCTTTTTAACAGATATATGTATCCGATTGGAATTGAAGAAATACTGCTATAACTAGTCATGAATAATAATACAGGACATTTTTTAACACACACTGAAGCATTTACTTTTCTTTTTTGCTAGGACTACAAGACAGAACTTTAGAGGAATCAGGTACAAACTTGTCTCCAGCCGTTTCATCAACCGGAAATCGCCCTTCCCTTTCTAAAATCCTTCTATGTTTAGAAGGTACTGCTGCTAAACAACAGGCACTCATGCATGTTCTTCGGGCACTTCAAATCATTTATGCTCGGTGAGAATACCAAAGTAAATTAACATTCATATAATTAGATTAGGACTATGTTATTTATAAATTGATTCTTACTTTTTTTGTTATGTTTTCAGGATATTTAATGTTAATAATTTGAATATATATTTAATACTTTTTTATAAAGAGAAGCAGTAGTTCAGTCTTTGGTACGTGATCCTGACGCCATACTGAGTGATTCTCAGCCACAGCTGACTATCCCACCTGTTTTGTCACCACTACTAAGCCCAGGAGAAGCTACTCAGAAGGTTGATTCATTTGCGGCCGTGACAGCAGATACAAATGAAGTGCCCCTGAATATGACAGACTCTATAACTAGTCTCAGAGCATCAGAAATATCACAATCAGTATGTACATGTATATTAACCACTTTATCTACTCTGAAATTTCATCATATTTTCATTCACTATGAGATGTGATTTGCTGCCTCACGTCAGTGGCTTAGACAGAGACTTGTCCACCCGTCTTATGGACGGGCATTTTCGGAAATGGACAGACAAAAAAATGTAGAAAAATTACCCAGGACGGCTTAGGAGATATCGATATACATGTAGCTCAGCTGTACACTTTATCTGTGTTCATAATGGAGGCCTAGTCCTACAAATGTTATGAAATAGGTGTTGAACAGCACGTTATGGCCTGAATTGTCATTTCTAGCCATAAAAGTTGTTTCAACAAACAAATAAAAAAGCATATAGAATACAGTACTATGTTGGTAATGTTTGTGCCTCTGTCATCTATAGACAATGAAATTAATGTACTGTGTATGCACTTATATTTGAAGTGCACCTAGTGGTCGAATACAAGTGTTTCCAAGAGCAAAAAATATTTCAAGAAAAACAAAATGCACTTATATTCAAACATGGAGTGTTCTATTTGAGTATAGAAAATACAAACTTGTGAAATTTTGTTTATTTTGCACCAATAATAGTATAGGTTCATGAATTATCATAACATGATTTTATGCATCAGATAAGAAACAACCTGAGGCCATTATTATATGATTTACGGGGCCCTCGACATTAATTTTTTTTTCAATTCCCACCGATTCCTATTTTCAATAGAGCCTACCCCAATGTGTTATTCCACCGATAATTTGTTTTTCTTTCGAAAACTCTTGATTTTATCATGTTTTGTGGTCCTGAGAACCAACACACACAACTATCCGTGGCCTCTAAGGCCGCACCGCATGCCTACCAGATGCTGAGGTCATTCTCAGAAACCGCTCTGCCATTTGTCTGATTCATCCCGTCCAAAACGTTATGCCTTTCAACACAGTCCGCATTTTTAAGAGACATTGCATCCTGGTAATTTTTGCCTGTAAAACATATAATAAACAAATATGGCCTTATCGTCACAGCTGATGGCAATATTGTCATAGCTGTCAACAGACACGTTCATACCTTTAGTCTACATTGGACTGAAGATGGAAAGGGTACACTTATTTATTGTTACCAAAACATTACTGTTTGCCTTAAATGAGGATTAGACTAGGCCTATCGACATAATTGTTTAATTCAGAAAAGGAGTCATTCACTCAATGACACTCAAACTGGTGTGACACCTTCCTACTCTTCTCCCCTTTGTAAATTAGTTCCCCTCTTTTAACATATTTATTAGACAGTCTGTCTGCAATCGACTTTGCAAGGCAAGGGATTGGCTAGCGGAATGTCATTACAATAAAACCTGCTGTGAACAGCCACCCATTGGAACAATAGAAGGTGGCCGAGACAAGTTTTTGAGATATGCTCTTGAAACGAAAAGTGTGCGCTCCAACTCCCCCCACACTTTCCCCTTATAAACAGTAACACTGTTACGTTACACTGATAATCCTGCGAGCAGTTGTTTTGCTTAAATGAAATAAGCCATCATTTCATACAGGGGAGGGTGAAGGGTGCAGACAGCATGAATCTGCACACTGCGTATTATTGTGTTGTTGCACCACACTGATACTGAGTGTAATCTCTCCCGTAGATACAGGAGGGGGGAAATAATAAATTGTAGAAACTCTACATCTTTGGAAAGCTGAGTTTGAAAGATAATTCAATAGTTTGAACAAAATTCTTAATAAAAATCATGAACATCAAGAAGTTGAGGAGCAGCATCAATGTTGAGCACTTGATAACTGAGCAATGAATATTTGCATGCATCGTCCATCTGGGAGCAACATAGCTTGAAAACCATTGAAGCTAGACTCTAGGTCAGGTTCTAAGGTGGGTGACCTTGGCTTATTTTTCAAGGTCACAGGCCTTAAAATGCAAAAAAAACTTGTGCACAACATAACCTTTAAAGCTAGACTGTGATGTTCACCACGGTTTTGTATCATATGAGTCTCTATGTCAGGTTCTAAGATGGGAGACCTTGGCCTATATTTTTCCAAGGTCACATGCCTCAATCAATCACATTTTCTGAGGCTAGAGGCATACACACCATCGACAAGCGCTAGGTTATTTTATTATCTAAAACAACTTGCCTATTACTCACTCAAGTGGGATGAATCCATTAAGAACAAAATGGCTGCCATCTTGTGAAAAAATATTTAAAAATTTAATATTTAGAGTAGCCTTGCAAATGTTTTTGGGTAAATTTGTTGATAATCTGATAAACTTTGGAAAGGAATCCATGAAAAACTGATGACAGCCATCTTGTTTTTTGGGGGGCAATGTTTTGGTGAACTGACCTGAAAATGTCTTAACAGGGATTCTCTGATTCTTCTCAGCAATGCGTATATATGTATCACTAGCTGGTAAGGTATAACATCTAATAGTCTATTACACTATTCATGTACATAGCATTCATGTTAATTGAACACATGTTTGTTTTTCTCTTTCCCAGATGATTTCAAGTGGGCACGAGAGTATTGGCTCATTTCCTAGTATGCACTGTTTGGCTAAAGCATCTCCTGCTGCAAGTTTAATTGCAGAGACATTTACCACTACTGAGCAGGTACTATTATACTTGATATATTTAAAATCAGGGAAATATCAAATATTAGTCCAGATTTACTTTATAATAACATTTGGTTGAATAAAATGAACTGTATAATCTTGCAAGTACTCACAGCTCACCTAGCACATAGGTATTTACTATCAGTGTTTCATCTACCCCTTTCTAACATGACGCTACGCCATGCTGCCCTTCATGGGCGCCACGTTGCTCTTGATGAGCACCATGCTCATTGCTGCTGTTGTAGATCTTTCGAAATCCCCATGCGTCCTCCAATGCATGGTATGCGTTCACACCTATTCTGTAATGCCTTAGGCGACATGTACATTGTTTTTCATCACTGGCAATGCATCTAGGTTCAGTTTTTAATCTTAGATGGCGGGTTACTGGAAATGCCTAAGTCGGGTGCTAGTCATGCATGATTAGGTGTCCCCGATGATAGGCGGTGCCATGAATTCAAAATAAAACGTTATTTAATACTTTTATTTTCATTCATCTTGGGATGTGAAATGCTACCTTAATTTCCATCCCAAGGTGAGAAAAATAATCTGATTTCATAAAATACCCCAAAGTATTATCTTACTGAATTTTTTTTTGTGGTGGGCATGAATATTAGTGAGAAAATGGTTCATATGCTTGAATTGCAATTAAACATTTGCCTTTGTTTTGTCCATATTTTGCTAAAATGATTAGCTGTTTTAGCATAGACAGTTCTATATTTTGTTACAGGTAACCAGCTCAGGAGATAGCAGCACAATACCACAGGCGCCAGATTTAGACGAATTTACACGTCAACTGTCAGCTGATGACGCAAGAATACTGGTTGATCTTCTCAAGTTAGCTGTTGCTAATCGTACGGGTGAAAACGGCAAAGAAGCCTTGTCCCATGTGTTAACTGCACTGGGGAAAACACTGCCACAGGTCAGTCCTAATTATTTTTTGTCTTCTAAAGGATAACCCATGACAAATTTCACAGAAATGAAATTTAAATAGTCTTACTGATGGCCATTTTCACTGATTTTTGGTCATTATCTTGGAACCTGTACATGTTACCTGGAGTAATAATATAGAATAAAGTGTCTGATATTACACAAGGATAGCACAATTTTGACTTTATCAAATAGTAGGGTATTGATAACTGATTCAAACAAGTTTAAAAATTGTAAATTAGTTTCCTGAAAATAGGTATTTTAAAATATATTATATTAAGCAATATGCCTAAATATAAATATAAATATGCTTTTAAATATTCCTACAATGATCATGTGTTGAAAAATGATTTTCGACAGGTGGCTGAAATGTTGTTAGAACTATGTGTGACTGAGCTAGAAGATGTAGCTATAGATACCGAATCGGGAAGAAATATGGCACAGCCCATAGTGCAGGAAAGTCCACACCCTTATACTGATGACTGTTCTCAGTCTGGTACTGTCAAAATTGCAGGTATGTGAGGAAAGTAAATTTTACAATGCTTGTGAGGACTGTGTATCATTTACATTGCTTGTTGCGATACATGTATAATAAAGAAACATGTAGAGACTGTAGCTTAGGTTGTTAAATGATAAAAAAGGAATGTTTTAACCCTTGTGCTGCTGTATTGCTTGTTTCTATTTTTTATTTATTTCAAAGTTGGAATGGTAGTGCAATTTCTAACTCTTCAAAGCTATGAAAAGTAGACACCTGTAAAAAAATGAATTATTTGATCAACTGAGCAAATTACTTTATCCAACTCAGTGGCATTTTACTTGGTTTGAAACTTGCTTGAAAAAGTGTATATACATACAGTCCAGTGATAATTAACTAGGTTTGGCTTGATGATAATCTTACCTCTTATAATGACACTAATTTCCTATTCTATCAGGAGCTGAGGGCTTACGTGTTGAATTTGACCGTCAATGCTCCACAGAACGAAGGCATGATCCACTGACAATAATGGATTCTTCAGGAAGAACTGTCTCAATTATATCAGGTTTGTTGTCCTTTAGCTTCAGAAATCTACTGATTCATAGGGATAATCTTCGCTCCACATCGTATCTGTGTCTTCAACACAGATACAGTAGTCATCCCTGATAAGAGCCACTTCCTATGATGCAAGTTTTTTTCTAAGCATGAATTTCATCTCAAGCGACATGCGACCTTCAAATCATGGCATCTAGCATCTAGCGAACTCCCTCTAAAGATACAACTTTTTTTAATTAGCTGAGCACTCAGCGATCATGTCAGCCTGCAGATGATTTTAAATACAACTTTTAAATTCTCATTTTCTCTCCTGTCCCAAAATACTACTTTATCACGTGTGTCTTACAACGTGCTGTCAAATATAGCCCATCACATACAGATTCTCTCACAGGTGAAATAATCCTACCCCCAAAATGATCATTTTGAGTAAGTTGCTTTTAAAGTTGAAAAAAACAAAGATGATACATGTATATCAATACTTCAACATAAGAAAAACAAATTTGCGCAGAACAAGTCTTATTCTGTGCAAAATTTTTTTGGCACATGCCTTGTACTGTACTGTATATTCGTGTACTGTATACACTCCCTCTACACCCAATAAGCAGTATCATAGACAGTCAGCCAACATCAAAACAACATTGGTTGAATTATTTGTGTTTGCTCAACTACAGGCGTTTGACAGGGACAGGTGGTTAGAAGTAGTGTTTCAGAAACAGTGTCACTTGAGTCGTGTGGCAGCCGATCACTGACCGGGCATCACAAGGGTTACATTATGAGGAAAGACGGGTCTATTACCAGTCTATTGTTGCATGTTTAAGAATAAATTTATAAAAATACAACCCACCACTAGGACTCGCTAATCATGTCTTGCTAACAAGCTGTTAGAACAAGAAACCCAGTGGCGGATCGGCGCGCACCGCCCCGTTGAGGGTCCCAAAAAGAAAGAGAACTACCATGCTCCAGAATGCGTCATTTGAAGCCTTAGATCTCAAAATTTTCCAGGGGAGCAGGCCCCGGACCCCTCTAGAGCATATAAGAGGCTGCTTTGCCAGCTGCGTTAAGTATAAATTCTTGAAAAAAATTAGCGCTCAACCACCGCTCCCCCCTCCCGCCGTCTCTCAATTCCTGGATCCGCCACTGAAACCAACACAGGATGTTGCAACAAGTGTGTCAGTCTACAAAAGCCTTCGTCCCAATGCAAGATATAGTCTAGGTTATATATACAAATGCATTGCAGTCGAGTTTTTTCATCCCCTTCCAGATACTCAACTTAGATACAGTTTGCAATGGCAGTGTGTGTGGACAAAGGCAACTGATTTCTTGTCTGCTTCACAGATTCTACATGTTATCTCTGTAGGCTGGCTGTCATCCTCATACCCACGCAGTTAGCTGTTGTTATTTGTTAGCTATATTTTTCTACACTTCTGTGCAAAACATGGATCAAAACATATCCAATCACATTCAGTTTTAATAAATCAATCACAGAGAAGCTGTTTAGGATCACCTTAGCCCAGTCCTTTGTCTAACAGGTGGAAGTTAGCTGGGTGCACATTTCTCTAAAATGTTGTCAACCCACCTCCTCCCCCCCCCCCCTCCCATCCATCCTCTCTTTCTGATGTTATACTAACTAGACAGTAAAGCACAGACCCATGTTATAGTAACATTATTTATTTATGGGGGGATCCTTCAGCAACGTTAGGGGCATTCAATTGCCATCTTGGCCCCTAATCTTGCTCTAAAGTGGCCTTAGCATCTCAAGTGGCCTTAGCATTTCAAGTGGCCATAGCCTCACTTATGAGACAGATCTCTGTCTTCTCATGACCCACGGAACTACATCCCCTCTTATGATGCTGGAGAACCAATATACTGAATAAACTGATTATATGAAATGTAGCTGACTTTGTCCTTTCAATCTTTATTTAATAATCCTCATCTTACCTGACTGTCTCCAACACAGAAACACAGGGATAATATTCTGGGAGACATATTCGGGTTTTTCCCCAAATTCTTGTCCAACACGCTCATCTCACTGCATACTGTAATGATTTCAAGCAAATTCAGGAGGGAAATTACAGGTGCCTATGACCTGCAATAACACTGAATTAAGGTGTTTAATGTTCAATGAGCAAAGATTTATGAATGGGATATCTCAAGAACCGCTGATCCGAATCACTCGTGATTTGGTATGTAAGCAGTTACCTGCCTGGCCGCAAGATAAAACATGTTGGTTGCAGTTCAGTGATTTAAAAAGAATGTTGATATGGAAGGGAAGCATTTGTTCTCACAAAAACACATTTCTAGTTATGTTCATTATTATGATCAATTAAAAATACATGATTTACTGAGCCTATGCATGAAGGCCTACTTAACATCAAGTGGCTTTTGACTGTATAAATAGGTAGATGGAGATGGATAGAATGCTTATTGATATCTGACACATATCATTTTTTTACAGAGAAATACACAAAATTTAAGTAAAAATTTGTTATAAATTTCAGAAATTTTAGACTTAAACCATTTATAGGCCACATTCGTTAGATATCCTGCACCAGGCCTCCTAAGCAGTAAAAAGTAGCAGGTTATACAGTGGAAAAAACAGTAGCCTGTTTCAAAGTCATGGATTATATATTGGATTTTCAGGCAAATAACCCAAATATATATGTATCAAATCAGAATGTACTAATTATTTACAATGCAAGATTGGAAAATAATTTTAGTACTAAAATGATTGGTAGATTATTGGCCCAGTGTATGAAATGAAGTTAGTGAGATTACCATTGTTGATTCAGACAATGTATCTGATTATCTGACTGCAGTAAATGGTGAGTTTAATCAATTATCAGGTACACCTTGTTCCCAGGCTCCTACCACTAGATATACTACCTTCCACCAGATATTTTGTTTGTTTTAGGCCAGTTCTGTATATAGCTTTTAGCTTTGGAATTTTTTTCGTGCTCGGAGATCTACATTTTTGTTGAACTTTTTTCATTGCTAACTACCCGATACAATAAATTGCTTTTGGTATAATAAGCAAAACTCTTTATTTACAGTAGAACCTCGCTTAGCGGACCACCTGTTGTACATTTCAAAAGTGGTCACATTAGCGAGGTGGATTGAATCATTTATTAAACATTGATCAAAGCCTGCCATAATACATTGTCTACATTTGCATGTTTTAAATACTTTATTGTTAACTATAAGATATAAAATACAGTAGATCCTGTCATCAACAACCCAGTCATCAACTATCTTTTGACTTCAATGACTTTTTTTCTTGCACGGAACATTTTTCCATAGTTAACGACATGTGATCAACAACTTTCTTTCTAACGCGACTTGCGACCTCAAATATCTGGCAGAAGGTCTTATTTTACTTGTGTCGAATGACCTTAACTTTTCTCGCTAGTCAATTTTTGGAAACATGGATGAGCAATTCGTGACATGTCAGAACTGACTGTGTAGATTCATGATTAACAGAGAGGTATAACGCTGAAAGAGCACGGCTGTTGTCGCAAGAGGCCTATCTACCTCAGACTGAGGCTGTTCCTGCACAGCAATATCACAGCGCGGCTATCTCTCTGAACTGCCCCTATGAAATCATCTTTATGTTTAATGGTTAACTAAGGATATGCCCTGAGAATCAATTTATTGCTCACATTAGTCGGAAAGTACATGTTTTTTTTTGTTTTGCATAACGCTAATTAAACATGTTTTAAAATACAATGGTATTAAATTATTCAGGGGATGTAATAAAAAGATAACGCCATGATTAGTTATATAAATAATACTGTCTATAGCACGTGTAAATGTCACCTGCTACTCAGTTGTGTGTTGGCTGTTACACATAGCGGTGCCGTCATAATTATGTTATACACAGCCTTATCAGTTGAGGTGGGTCCACTTAGGGAGGTAGTTCGAACCCGAGGTTCTACTTCATTACAAAATGGATGACTAAATTTATGTTTAATTGAAGCTTTATGTTTTAGGTCGTGAGTGGTCAGATTGGTCTAGAGAGCTTCGCATCAGTGGTGATGAGCTGCGATGGCGTTTCACAAGTGATAGCTCAGTGAATGGCTGGGGTTGGCGGTTTACAGTTTATCCGATAATGCCTGCTGCTGCCCCATTAGACATGTTGTCTGACAGAACTGTTCTCTCACAACCATCTATTGATTTAGTGACTTGTCTTCTGGACTTCAAATTAGAAATAAATAATGATAGAAATATTGTTCCAAGACTAGCTGCTTCCTTGGCTGCATGTGCACAACTGAGTTGCTTGGGTATGTATCTACTACTAATATAACTATGTTTTACATTAAATAAAATTAAGTAAAAAATAGTTGAAGGATGTCTCTTGGTTTTTCCAGACAGTTTATACATGTTTAGAGAACAAATCAATCCGTCTTGTAATTATTGTAGTTTTCCATTCAATCATTGTAGTTTTTTCATATCTCGTCTGTATTGTTCCATTAATTGTTTTATATGGCATATTAAGTGTTTATGACCTATAGATATACCTGTGGATGTTTGATATGTAATAATTTACAACAGGAGCACCTCAGAGAATGTGGGCATTGCAGAAATTGCGCAAATTGATGACTTCTCATTTTGGTCCTAACATCAATGTCAATGTGTTATTATCAAGCCCATCTGGGGATTGTGCAGATTTAGAATCTGCTAAAGTTTATCAGGTAAGTTTTAAAATTATTTTCATACATAATTTCTACATTAAGATCAATATTATCAAACAACCCTTGTCTGCTCACTGTATTCCACACAGTCCAACGCAACTACAGTTTTTCCCTTCTAAATAGGTACATACATGTATCTATGAAATTTGGCATGTTCATATTTCATGGACCAGCCACCAATTTTCTAAATTTTGCCTCATAGCGAGAGCATTAATATGAGGACACAATTTTGTGGTTATAATAAATATAAAGTGGTGGACTTGCTGTGACATAACACTACTTGTTTCCAGTGGTTTTGATTTTTTTATCCCCCGCCCGTAGGAGAAGGGGGACTTTAGTCGTGCCAGGATTCACGTCACACTTTTTTGTGGGTGCAAAAACTAGTTTTCAATTTTTTTTGAAATTTTAAAATCACATTATTAGCAACATGGGGATGTGCAAGTGATTTTTACCCCCTAGGCCCATTGGGCCCGAAATGGTATTCGTGCGAATTTATAATTCATACAAACATTCAACCCCTCCCAGCAAATTTTTTTACCCAAGGTCAAAGATTAAAAAAAAATTGTTAACGTAGTAACTTGAAAAATAATTATTGAATCTCTCCAATTTTTCACGTCAAGTTACCTATGAGTATGGGGATCATCTGATTAGATTTTCAGCTTCAGTCATCAAAATGGCCGCCACCTGGCGACTGCATTTTTTTGTTGACTTAATTTTGTTGTTTTTTCAGAATTTCCTTGAAACCTGGTATATAAAGTTTTTCGGGGTCTGCGAGTCTATTAGCATTGCCCGTTTTCATGTGAGGCCGAAAACAAGGCTACGGCGGCCATTTTGGTTTTATCAATTTTATTCTTATTCTTATTTTCAGTTAAATGCCTTGAAACCTGGCTAAATGGTTTTCGGAGTCTGCGAATCTATTGGCATTGTCCGTTTTCATGTTTGATACAAACCAAGGATATAGGTTATTAGCTCCCGCCGTCACCGGTGAGACGGAGGGAGCTATGGATTCTACCTCCGTTTTTTTTGCCTATAACTTTGTAAGAAAATAAGCTAGGATAACAATTTTTGGTATGTGGGTTACTTTCAGGTGGATAATGGACAGGTTAAAATATTTTTAATCTGAATTCAATACGCAAGGTCGCAGAGGAGAAAATGATGATGTTACGGCGTTGGGCCGTCCGTAAACAATTCGTTTCCGGAGCATATCTCTGAAAGTACTTGTCCGATTGTCTTCAAATTTTACACACAACACCCCTAGGGGGTCTAGTTGTGCCTTTTGGGTTATTTGAACTTTGACCTACTTCTGGTTCAGAACTATGACCTACTTGGACTTTTGACGTGCACTTCGTTTCCGGAGCAGATCTCGAAAAGTACTGGACCGATGACAGTCATATTGCACATACATGTTCTCTAAGGTCCCTAGTTGTGCCTTTTCAGGTTTTTGGACCTTGACCTTGAAGTTGACCCAGCACTTTAACCTAATTTATAACATCGGTAAATCCGACTGAAAGATTTTGCGGAATATCATGAAAACCGCTCAAGATAGCTACACCATTACTATAAAACAAATTGTGAGGTTTCAGGAGAGGATGCATCTTGAAAAATTTCAAGTCGATAAAATTAAAAATGGCCGCCTATCGGTCATTATTCACCTCGACAGGCCTGATATTGTGGAATATCATAAAAACCGCTCAAGATATCTACACCATTACTATAAAACAAATTGTAAGGTTTCAGGAGAGGATGCATTTTGAAAAAAATCAACTCGTCCAAGTTCAAAATGGCCGCCAATCGGCCATTATTCACTTTCACATGGCCGTTATTTGGTAAACCGTGCTAGATGGATAGACCATTACTATAAAACAAAATGTGTGATTTCAGGAGAGGATGCATCTTGAAAAAATTTGACTCGATAAAATTCAAAATGGCCGCTTATCAGCCATTATTCACTTTCACATGGCCGATATTTGGTCAACCGTGCTAGATGGCTAGACCATTACTATAAAACGAAATGTGAGATTTCAGATGAGGATGCATCTTGAAAAAATTTGACTTGATCAAATTTAAAAATTGCCGCCTTTTTTAGCCATTATTCATTTTCACATGGCTGATATTTGGTAAACCGTGCTAGATGGCTAGACCATTACCTGATTACTATAAAACAAAGTGTGAGTTTTCCGGGGAGGATGCACCCTGAAAATTTTTAACTTACGAATTCAAAATGGCCGACAATCAGCATTATTTACCTCGATAGGCCTGATATCAGGTAAATGGTGCTAGATAGCTAAACCATTACTATAAAACAAAATGTGACGTTTTGGGAGAGGATGCCTTTTAAAAACTTTCGACTCAATCGAATTCAAAATGGCCGCCTATCGGCCACTATTTACTTTCACATTGCTGATATTTGTTAAACCGTGTTAGATAGCTGGACCATTACTATAAAACAAAATGTGAGATTACAAGAGAGGATGCATCTTGAAAAAAATTGACTGGATCAAATTCAAAATGGCCGCCTATCAGCCATTATTCACTTTCACATAGCTGTTATTTGGTAACCGTACTAGATGGCTGGACCATTACTATAAAACAAATGTTTAGATTTCAGGAGAGGATGCATCTTGAAAATTTTTGATTTGATTAAATTCAAAATGGCCTCCTATCGGCCATTCACTTTCACATGGGCAATATTTGGTAAACCGTGCTAGATTGCTAGATAGCTAGACGATAACTATAGAATGAAATGTGAGATTTCAGCTTAGGATGCATCTTGAAAAATTCTGGCTCGATCAAATTCAAAATGGCCCCCTATCGGCCATTATTTACTTTCACATGCCCAATATTTTGCAAACTGTGTTAGATGTTAGTCCATTACTATAAAACAAAATTTGAGGTTTTGGGGGAGGATGCACCCTAAGTTTTCAACTAGTTTATATCGAATTCAAAATGACCGTAAATCAGCTATAAGTTACCTTGATTGGCCTGATATCGGGTAAACCGTGCCAGATAGGTAGACCATTAGGATTAGGATCATTAATTTCAATGGAGGTTTGCAATCTCTGACAGACTGTCTAGTTTTTATCTTACTCTTAGACTGGCCTTCTTAAGACCTAGTTGTCTTGCGTCTTGATTTTTGACCTAGCCTAGGACTACATTAATAAACCTACACAAAATTGCTTAAATCAAATTCTAATTCGGAGCGGGAGCTCCTGGACTTATGTAGTCTTGTCTTAATTTTTTCATTGCTCTTCTATTATTGGCATAACGTATTGGAAGCAGTTGTGTCAGATTTGTGGACATTTAGAGTCACTGCATCAGCCGAGAGGTGTTTGATTGCTTGCACGGTATTTTTTAAAGATGCTACTAAAATTTACAATGGCCGCTAGAGGTCAACTCCAAATTTGTTTGTGGGCCCAAAAACTTAAAGTCAGATATTATTCAAATGTTGCTATCATATTCCCCACGATATGGAGATGTGCAGATGATTTTTTCAAGGTTTTACTGAAATTCGAAATGGCCACCACGGATCAACTTTATAATTTTTTGTGGGCGCAAAAACTCACAAATTGAAGTTAAAAATAATTCAAATTTTACAATCACATTACCCACCATATGGAGATGCACAGGTGATTTTACTGAAATTTAAAATGGCCATCACAAGTTGTCTTTTTAAATGTTTGTGACCACAAAAACTCTAATTTATGCCGGGGGGATGATATAGGACTTCAGGCCTCTTATTGTACAATCTAACTATTAAATAAATCAGCCAATTGAACCCATATTATTAATTTTGTTGTGTACCATTACACAACAACAATAGGGCTCAATTGACTGTTTTATTTATTGGTTAACAGCAGCAATCCTCCTAATGATTTGTGTTTAAAACTTTAATCTAGCTTTTTTGTGACATTTGTACAATCTATTTACATTTAGGCACTTAGTGGTACAGCATTAGCTTCATTAGTAAAAGGACTCCCAGAAGCCCTGCAAAGACAATATGAATATGAAGATCCCATTGTTCGAAGTGGGAAACACCTGATGCACAGCCCTTTCTTCAAGGTTTGGATATATTTTCTTTAAATTTCATATCTCAGGTTGAATCTTTGTTGTTAAAAGAATAACTAAGCTTTAACCCTTAGGACACTGATGTCGACTATAGTAGACATTCTGTGTGTTTATTAGAACCTGCATAACACCTGATAAGCAGTTGTTAAAAGTAAAATATGTCTTCCATCTTGAAAC